>CM062288.1:218057077-218402611 GCA_031216915.1 Pictodentalium vernedei
TATTAGTATTTTGTAACTCTCAACTCAATCTGTAATATTTTCGATGGGGAGAGCGAACATAAGCATAATGCTTGCGGCTGAATTCAATTTCAGGCTTTGTAAATATTTTTTAAACTAGATATGGGTCCCGCCAATATCTGAAGATTTCTATGGCCCGGTTACAGATACATGTAATAAAATAACATATTTCAATCCACATCTACTCGCAGCCTTATTATTATTGAAATATATTCATGCTAAAGGGATCGTTGATATGCAACAAAGAGTTTAATGCAACATGATGCCAGGATTAGATTACCTTAGCATTTAACTGGTGCAGTTGGGGGATCTATGATATGTAATGAATATTTTTACTCAACCACATGCCAAACGTCGACTATTAGAAAATTGTGTTCGGCTTCAGGGATCAAATATTGGCGATCACACGCTACTTGAGTGGAGTGGTATCAGGTACACTTGTAGTACGTGAACTGCCATGGGGAATCAGTTTGATCATTTACAACTGGCGATACAGAACAGGTCGCACTCGATAGGAGCTCATATTTTCCAAACAAACATCGTTACGCGTTCCATGCTTGAGTGAATATCAGAGAATAATAACTCCGAAGCCTTTTCCGAGAATCCCTGAATTGTGTCGTCATAAGATCGACTTTCGATAAAGTTATCTCCCTTGAAATTATTTGGAGAAGCGAGGAAGGTTCAATTTTGACGCAAATAATTATTGAGATAAAAACACCTGTGATGTTCGTAGACAATAAAGCCAAGTTTCTTTTTGTTACTTGTTTTTAACCCTTTACCTAACACGAAAAGCAGACGACACTTGCAAAAACAATTCTTGAATAACTGATTTTTTCAATTGTTGTCTTAAAAACATAGGTTATGACCCCTCATTGGAACGAGCTCGACGAGCTCGTTCCAAAGAGGGGTCATAACCTATATTTTTGAGACAAAAAATGAAAATATAATGAAAATTAAATGGCGATTTTTGAGAATAGCGCTGACGGTTTGGGTCGTAACGTTGGGTAAAGGGTTAAAAGTTTAGAAAAGGAAACTTGGCTTATTATGGCAAGCTAATTGGAAGCAACTACTTCACAGATAATCCGTCATTAAGAATATCTTTCAGTGTCACACTGTCCAATATAGAGTGTTCATTTTGACTCTTTGATTAGAGAACGTGTTTTTACAGTAATTTGTAAGTTCTTATTCTTCCCTGGAAGCAAATTAGCAAATCTCACCTCCTCGACTTTTTTATTAATGTAAAGGGCATGCAGTATCTGTATTATATGTCACGATGTGCGCACCGTTGATCAATGAGCAGGAACAAAATTAGAGAACATCAAAAGAATGAAAAACGCCTTTTTCTTATTTTAAAAAGGGTTTTTTCAACACAGAATAATAGTCAAAGGTTCAAACGGATAGAGAAAAATTGTAAAAAGCCTGCTTCTATATTTTATACTGCTGTCGTAAAGCGTATACTGTGGGTAAATTAGCTCACTAAAACGCTTGCCAACTTTAAACATTTAATACAGTTAACGACGGTAACCTGTCGTTCTTCAGCTCAAAGTTGGTAGCCAGACTTCAGGAGCCAATACTGTGAAACTATTACAATTGTATTTTATTGAATTGTATTTTCTGGTTATGACTTTAAATGGGTTAAAATGAACCATTAGTATTTTCACAGATCTGGCAATTTGCCAATTGGCAAATTGCCATATCTTTTAAAATACTAATGATTCAATTTAGTCAGTTATATTAATATATAGAAAATACAATTCTCGAAAATACAATTGTAAAAGCTTTATAGTATTGGCTCCTGGTAACAAGAAATTAACAACATTATTTACAAAACAATTACTCATAACAACGATGGATAAACTTAACTCCAAAACAGCAATTAAACCTTTTATAAATACAAGATTTGACAAGCAGCGTGTAGCTGTTATCTGAAGGACTAATCAGCGATTATCAGCTTATGCAACACTGTAATTACTGCATAATCATCCCAGGAATTAACTATATACACTTATATTTTAATTTTATACTTTAAAATACGCTGTGGAATATTTTTCTTTCGCAAGCCAGCCTATAACACTGGCTTACAAGAAAATGTCTGAAGTTTATGAAATGATGCGCACAGCATAGAATTCGCTATCATTTCGGAATTTCAATTTTTATATGAAATTCCCATACCCTTAGTGTTAAATGATTCACTGACAGCTTTCGCAAATTAAAGGGAGCTAATTTTCTCGTAAATCGCTTCCTATGGCGAAAATTATTAACCATGTTTTCTCTTTCAAAACAAGTCATAAATTTATATGCTGTGAGCAATATTAATACTAAGAAAATTAATTTAAACCCAAAATGGTTGAATGTATCTTTATCAATGTTTTAATGCACTTAGCGATGGTTATCGCTATACAAAATTGTTTTTTGTTCATAAAAATATTCAATCACTTTCTGTTTTAATATTTGTACCAAGTGGCGCTCACTGAGAGGAAATGCAATAAATTCTTGCCTTATCAAGCGATGATTAGCTGATTGAATAGAAGAATATTAACATCTCTGGGGCATTTCACATGTTCAATAAAGACTGTTGCTGTCTTCATTAACCGAATCAGTGACTTTTTTACGACGTACGTCAAAATGAAGTTATTCGTTTGTGAAAATGGCACACCTTCTCTGTCTGAAAACAAGAGCGCCGTACTGATTGTTTGTTTATCATTAGTACAGATTATAATAACAGTAAATTATTTTTGGGTGTCTCAGTGTATCGAATTGGTGAGGTAAGACTGGTGAATCGTTTCGATAATCTGATATAGTAACCGCAATCTCTCGGGCCACCAGTCATATTTCACAAGGAATCCCACGCTGTTTTATTACCATTTGTTCGTGGGGTATGCGCGCAGACGACCGTTGATTTATTGTGATATCCCTTTACTCTCAAAGATACACATATTCTGCTGGCTCTCAGAGCTGAAACGGTTAAGGGGTTTTCTTGATCGATTAATCACGTGGATTAACCTTGGTTAACGGATTAATCACTTGTTCAAATAAATATCTGACCAATTGCCATACCGCTGATGATTTACAACATGAACAATTTACCCAACGTAACAAACAAAACCGACTAGGCCTATATACAAAAATCTCCATTCAAATTTATTATGTTTTCAATTTATGTCTCAAAAACATAGCTTATGACCCCCAATTGGAACGAGCTCGTTGAGCTCATTCCAATGAGGGGTCATAAGCTATGTTTTGGAGACAAAAAATGAAACTTTTTAGTAATTCATGAATTTATTTTGCAAGTATCGTCTGCTACCCGCAATGGGCAAAGGGGTAAAAATGACCATTTCCAGCTGCTAATACAGTATGATGATCATGCAAGTAAACAAGTATTTCAGCAAGTAACTTGCATGCTTTACTCTGTCTCATATAACTGATGTGAATCAGTGTGACAATGTTTGCCTCTTTTGGAACAAGTTTGTTCCCTTGCAAACCCATATAATACAGTAGTTCAAAAGTAACGGTTAATCGATCAATTACTTTTTGGATCGATCAAGATGTTGATCATTGATTAATCGAATAATCGGTTAACCGTTTCAGCTCTACTGGCTCTAGTTATAGATATTCCAATAAATAAGTACTTAATTGGCCTTGAAAACATCAAGATATTAACAATTCGATAGGGCCCTGCGAGGCTTAGAGATTCGATTCGATTTCCAATCTTAAGTAGACAGTCGGATCGATTTGAAATTGGCTGCCCGATTCGTTTCCTCTCGAATCTTTTTCATAGGAATATAGCTTGGTATCAGTAATCTTCATCGTCTCACGAAACGTATAGTTCAGATGAAAGTTGTACATAAATAATGTTGAAATAAAAGATTGAGTGTAACTTCCGACACAGAACTCATCCGTCAGCGCACATGCTGAGCACTCTCAAATATGTGCTCAATGGGTGTGCTGACCGACGTGGACTTTGTGCCCCAAACATTCCAAGTGTACTCTCGACGTCGGTTTCGCAACGAGTTTTCCCAGGGACTTAGAGTTCCACGGAGTGGCGGGGTGGGCACGATAAGCAGGTTGCCTTCTTTCAATTTGAAACCACCAGTCTCCAGCCGGTATAGGTGTAGGTGTAAGTGTAGGACGGAACCTGTGTATGGAAGTAGCATAGTCCCCAACTATGAAATTATCCATGCTCTATCATCATATATCAGTTGGATGTAATCTGCTAAATATAATTTTTGGTCACAGTCTGTCTGCAATTCAAAGGGGTGGGGGTGGGGGGGGGGGGGTTAAAAGGTAGACAGCCAATCTGGCTGTGTTATCTCCCACAGTAAACACATCAATACTACTTGTACTATATAACTGTAACTGTTTTTTTTAAGTATACTATAAAAATAAAGAATCTAATAACATAAACTTCACTCATGCCGCCAGCCATACTTATTCCAATATAACTAGTCCCTACCCCTGGGGGCGCGGTGGCTCAGTTGGTAGAGGTGCAGGCTGCAAGCCGAGAGGTCCTCGTTTCGAATCCCACCTGCGGCAACCGCGTTGTGTCCTTGGGCAAGACACTTCACCCCGATTGCCTACATGGGGGCACGATGACGCTGTGTACTGAGGCGTACTGCACGTCGATGGTGCGCATGTCTTCAACCACTCTAACTCTGCCTGTGCTGCGGTGCAGAGTTCAGAGTTACGATGTTGGAGAGCTGACAGCGGCTCGTCGTTGCTCGGTGGTTCTCTCCGGGTACTCCGGCTTCCTCCACCCGTAAAACTGTCACGGTCACGATTAGCCATTGTGCATAAGTATGTGACCTTAAACACCAATAAATAAATAAATATAAATAGTCCCTACCCCTGTTAAATACAAATTTAAGGTTTCCAAGCAATAATCCTTACAATAATGAACTATAATCCTTACGGGGTAAATTCCACCTACATCATCAAGGCATGTCTTCGTTGAAGACATGCCTTGATGATGTTGTTGGATTATTTTATCCCCCCGTGGGAACCCCGGGGAGTGAAGCAGTGTTTATTTACTGTAGTAAACAAGCTCTGTTTCACTGGTAAAATAGGACCCAGTCACTAATGCTTGGGGTGCGAGTCCTCTAAAATAGGCAACATGGGGTATAAACGATTGACTGACCTTGACTTTATCTCCATGTTGTGGTCGTGATTAGGCATTGTGCAGAAGTATGTGACCTTAAACAACAATAAATAAATAAATATATAAATAATTATTTTATCAGTCGGGACTTTTGCCGTCACAGTTGTAACAAATCAGGTCAATAATACCCCACTCCCCATTGGTCATCTTCCAGACGTCACTGATTCGATTCGAGGTTCGATTCGAATAATAGACGTGATTCGATTCGAATCGAAAATGTGTGATTCGTAGGGCCCAGCACGTCGAGAAACTACAGTGTACGCAGTGTAATCATAAATAGAGGATATGGAAAGAGTGTTTTTCTCATATAATATTTATGAAACGAGTCTAAGAATTTTCCGTTTTGGCGAGCCTCTGGCGAGCCCGAACGGAAAATTCGGACGAGTTTCATAAATATTATATGAGAAAAACACTCATTTCGTATTCTATTTATCATATGACACACACACGCACAAATTAGCCACTTAGTAGGACTTTTTAACCCATCACCTAAATGGAGTTGCAGACTGCACTTGAAAAAAACATTCCTGTATAACTAAAATTTTTCATTTTTTTTGCTACCAAAACATAGGTTATGACCCCTCATTGGAACGAGCTCGTCGAGCTCGTTCCAATGAGGGGTCATAATCTATGTTTTGGAAGCAAAAAGTGAAAATCTAAAAAAAAATGAATGGCGTTTTTCTTGCAGGTAAAAGATTAATAAAATATAACCCACCCAAAATAGGACAGATAACGTAAATTCCCCCTACTGAAATTATGTAAAAATGTCACCCAGTTGTATTTTGTTTAGCCAATCAAATTGTCCAGTTTTGAAATTGACCAATGAAAGCTCCCAATTCTAATTATGCAAATTATGAAAATGTGGCCCAGTTTTATTTTGTTCAGCCAATCAAATTGTCTAGTTTTGAAATTGACCAATGAAATTGACGGAAGGCTTTATTTATCACTGATTAATATGAAAACAAAATATCAAATGTTTTAAAGTGAACAAAACGGACGAGTCATATGATAAAACTACCTATTTGATGAGTCTTCAGTCATCATAATTATTTGGTAAACGAACATGTGTAATATTATTGGAAGTCATTATTTATTTATTTATTGGGGTTTAACGACACTTTCGACAATTGAAAGTCATTAAAGATTCGGTCAAATCAAGCCTAAATTGAAAGGTATATCTTGCGATGATTCAAAGAAAATTAATGGTGTTCGTATTTGTTTTATTTAATCATCTGGAGTATTAATAGGATTCACTTTTCCGACCAACTGAAATATTTATTCTGGACGAGTTAACCTGAACATAGGTGATGAACTATACTACAAGCATTTCCCCCAAACATTTCAGAAAAACTAACAGAAAACTGAAACAATAATGAAAAGCAATATTCCACGTGAAAGCTAATTCATTTATTGACAAAGGAATGATCGTTTCAGACAAATTCATCGAAGACAGTCCGCAGTATCATCAGTCACGTGCACGGGGAATCTGTATCGAAAAAACTCTCGAAAAAACACATTTAAGCCAGTCAACATCGGGTGTGTCCACCTCTGACTTGTAAATGAGAGTACTTACTTAATCGTGACCAGTTTGATTCCATTCCTATACAAAAAATGTTACACTAAATTTACTGCACCCTTCTTACGCACATACCAACGCAGGAACCAGTGTGATATTGACCGAATGCACACGGACTGTCTAGTGAGCAGATACTACAGTGCGGCCGCCATAGTCTGTTCACAGATGCAATAATATTAAATTCTAAACACTAATTATAAGAATAATCATCAAAGATTTAATTAATGAAGCACCGAGTACAACCAGTAGCATAGGAACCGGGGGGGGGGGGGGGGGGGGTAAGGTGGGTATTTACCACCCCCCCCCCCAAAAAAAAAAATTCCAAAACTTTGTAAATCATATCTAGTATCTACACGAAAATAACCACATACATCATCTGCATATTCTACGTCATACAGGTGCACATAAAAACTGTATGATCTACACCATTTGCAGTGCATAGAAAAGCTGGAACCCTTGTCCCTGACTGATTTGACGCTCAACACGTTAACATCTTCCTCTCTGACATACATCCTCCTTTAACCCTTTACCCAACGTGACGGCCAAAACCGACCAGCGCTATTCTCAAAAATCGCCAATTTATTTTCATGATTTTTTGCATTTCTTGTCTCAAAAACTTACGTTATGACCCCTCATTGGAACGAGCTCGTCGAGCTCGTTCCAATGAGGGGTCATAACCTATGTTTTGGAGACAAAAAATGAAAAAAATAGTTATTTTTTAAGAATTATTTATTTGTGCAAGTGTCGTCTGCTTTTCATGTTCGGTGAAGGGATAAACACCAAAAATTAACAGCAACGATACCTTGATTTTTTCACTTGAGAAACGAGGACACGAGCTCTCAGCAGTTCATATTTCACAACTTTTCCTGGTATCCCCCTTCAGCACTCACCCCCGGGTTTGGCTACGCAGAGCGATCCGCCAAAGGCGACCGGGCAGTCCCCTACAAGCTCCCGTTTACAATACCCCCCCCCCAATATTATAAGCTTCCTACGCCCCTTGGTATAACCCGGTGCTTTGTTAATTAAACTTTTAATAATGACGATTTTTATTTCCAAGTGAACGCCAGTTACGACCAGTCCACGGCAACACTACTGTATTCTACCCCGAGGTATAGTATAGACGTGTTTAAGTGTGTAAAGGTCACATAACAAGCAAATCTAACCATGGAATGCAAAGAGATCCCAAGCAATATATATCAATTTGTCATTTTCAGCGCTCCCCGGCCTACTTGTTTGTTCGACAATATTCTATTTCCAACTAAGATGAAAAATACAAAAATAAAGATTACACAATTAGTAAAAACTAAGAATTGGAAAATGGTTCCAGCGGTAAGCTGATGCTTATGTAAGCTGTCACCACATCTGGAATTAAACGTTGGAACACTGACGACCGAAGATCACATTTTTATCGTTACTGTAAAATGGTAATATGGGAAGTGAGGTAACAGTTTGTAATAACAGAGTTTCTTTTGGATATTGGATGGTGAATGTTGTAGTTGGAGGAAAAGGTTGGAGTTGTTCAACTGGTCGAGTGCACACTCCCAATATCGGGCTCATATGCGATGACCTAGATGGAATCAGTTGTAATGGCTACACTAAGTATGAATGAGGTGGCCTACTTATTGGGCGCTACGGTGGTCAACATTTTCTTTTGAAGTTATTGGGATTCATGTCACACATTTCGTAAAGTATTCGGCCAAATGCACGTTCGAAAAGGAAAAAGGTGGGTGGATCAACACTTTTTGTATTGTATTATTTAAAGGCTAGATTGGTTCCAGGCCATAACAGCTTCAAATGCCTCACATAATTTGACTAGTGGCTTGAGTTAACTGATCATAATAGTCATAATACTTCACTTAACCCTGTACCTAACCTGAAATGCAGACGACACTTGCAAAAAAAATTCTTGAATAACTAATTTTTTTCATTTTTTGTCTCAAAAACATAGGTTATGACCCCTCATTGGAACGAGCTCCACGAGCTCGTTCCAATGAGGGGTCATAACCTATGTTTTTGAGACAAAAATGAAAAAAATAATGAAAATTAATTGGCGACTTTTGAAAATAGCGCTGGCAGGTTTTGGCCGTTACGTTAGGTAAAGGGTTAAGTTGTTTTATTGCATTTTGTTTTATTGCAACACTTTTAACAACACGGGCCACATCATGTCGGACAATTTTATGAGTGGAGGAGCCGGGGTAGCGGAGGAGAACCACAGAGCAAAGGCGATCAACTGTTTGACTTGGGCCATGGAAAGCTTCGAAATTCGATTCGATTCGAAATAGTCCCCATGATTCGATTCGATTTCAATCGCGCTGATTCTAAAATTTTCGAATCGTCGAGATGTTCTCAAACCCCTCCCTCCCCTCCTGTACAGGAGACCTGATGATAGAAGAAGAGTTCAGGCAGGTTCCGCTTCCGAAATTACATTGATTTCGTTCTGGAATATTCAGCTTTTTTGCTTGATTTGCACGAGTCACTGTTGCACACAATACGTGAGTGCAGACTGACAATATTGACGGTTGTAAGATCCATAACTTGCAAATCGGTGAGATTCGATTCACGTTTCGATTCGATTCGAAATCTGGTGCCTGATTCGATTCGAGATTCGATTCGAGTCAAGATTTGGGGTTCGCAGGGCCCTATGTCTGACTCTGCAACTAACTACCAACCAATACAATCAGAATTAGCAGCAGTTGAAGGCAAGTGCACTATCGACATGTAGTATGACTTAGTACACATCGCCCAGTTCTCCTCACAGACAATGGGTATTAACCCTTTACCCAACGAATCGGCCACATCCGTCCGCGTAATATACTACTCAAAGTTTGCTAAGCACCAAATATTTGACACATCATTGTGAAATTTGCTTGTGACATATTTGCGATATTTTTGGTGGATATCATTGAGGAATGTATTGAGATGGTCCCCAGTGTTTACATCAGCTCTCTTGACAGGTAGACTTTTCGTGACAGCCATGGAAAGCATGTACCCCTAGATTTTCATGATGTTTTCGTGTACTGTCTACATGTACATGACACGTGTAGGGTATTCAATCTTCATTTCAACAGAAATCCTTGTGATTTAATGATTGAATATGGCAAATGCAAATGCGAGAAGACATTTGTCTGAAGCAGAAATGTGGCGGGCTGTAGGGATGGTGGAGCAAGGTGCTACCCATCGTCAGGTTGGTGAAGCCCTTGGTGTGCGGTCATCACCAGAGCCTGGGCCAGATTTCAGCAGTGTGCCACACCAGTAAGACGGCATTGGTGGTGGCAGAGACAGGGCAACATCTGCAGCTGAAGACCGTTTTTTGATCATTCAGGCCCGTAGGAACCGCTTTACCACAGCAACCCAGCTTCGCACTGACCTTCAGAATGCATCCGGGGTAAATGTTTCGATGCAGACTATCCGGGCAAGATTGCACGAAGGTGGTCTCCGATCGAGAAGATCCATGTATTCGCATTCCGCTGTCCCAGAACCATCGCCAGGCACGATATGAATGGGCCATGGATCACATTGGATGGACCAGAGAAGACTGGCGACCTGTCCTTTTTACAGATGAGTCAAGGTACTGCCTAGACCACACAGCTAGGCGTTCTAGGTTATGAAGAAGACCAGGAGAGCGATTCCATGCAGCCAACATTGCTGAGCATGACCGCTATGGTGGAGGGTCAATCATGGTCTGGGCGGCATCAGCAGGGATGGACGTACAGAGCTATGTGTCCTTGAACGTGGTACATTGACTACACGGCGCTATATTGATGAGATCCTGGATGTCCACGTCTGATTGTATGTAGGTGCAGTGGGTGATAGATTCATTCTGATGGGCGATAATGCCAGTCCTCATGTTGCCCATTCTGTCGAGGAGTACCGGCAGAGGGAGGGGATTGGGCGTATGGACTGGCCAGCAAGATCCCCTGACCTCTATCCAATCGAACATGTCTGGAATGTTTTGCAGCTTGCAATTTCAGCCTGTCCAGTCCAGCCAAGAAGTGTCCAGGAGCTTGGTGCCATGCTGGTCCAAGAATGGAACAACATCTCACAAAGGACCACCAGGAACCTGTTTGGGAGCATGAGAAGGCGTTGTCAAGCTGTAATTAACAGTAATGGGGCTCGTACTCGATATTGAACCCATACCAGTTCGCTCCGTCAACTTTTTTGCAAATTGAAAAATTTCCTCCTTTACCAATAATATCCATTTTCCATGGTTATCGTATTCAAAAGCTAAAAAATAATATCAAACACAAATAAAATCTTAATTTCTGTACTTAAATCATTAAAGATATAATTAAATAAAAAATATACACACTTTTCATTACAATATTTCAACTAAAACGTAAAACAGGTAGTTGGATATACTTGGTGCTTAGCAAACTTTGAGTAGTATATATAAATTCAGCAGCTGGAGAAATATTATTTTTCAAAAATTTTTGAAAAATGTGAAAAATATTTAAAATAATAAATTTTGATATCATCTGCGTTGGGTAAAGGGTTAAGTGTCTTGCAGAAGGACACTACCCAGTTACCGCTGGTCAGGATCGCGCAGACGACCCTTTGCTTTGACGTTCAGTGTTATAACCATGGAGCCACCGCGCATCCTAAGTTCTTTATTACATGACGCGAGATTCTAAACATGAAGTCAAGAACCAGTTTGAAGGAAAGAACGGGAACCATATTTTGGCGAATGATAAGATATTTTCAGAGAAAATAAAAGCTGAAATTATAAAGGAAGAATGAAAAAAATTATCCTAACAAGTCAACGTCAAAGATGGGAATGTCACAACTTGTTACAAACATGATATTGATTTTCGTAACTCTTGACTCGGTTCCCAACTTAACAGAATCCAAGCGGAGTTAGGGATAGGTTATTATTAGTTACCCCGTGTCTGATCACGTGGTACGGGTTTTTACCTACCCGAAGCCAGCCGTATCCCATGAGGCCTTCGGGGTAACGAATTTATCTATTGACTTTCCGTTTTAGAAGTACAATCTATTTCATGTGTGAACATACACAGCATGAGATATTTTATCTTCCATTGTTGAGCCATACAGGTTTCTGTGGAATTTTTGTGCAAAAGAGTTTTTGTGAAAATATGCCGATATGACTAGTATAAAAAAAAATATTGAATTTCTTTTTTTCTTTTTTGTCTCAAAAACGTAGCTTATGAACCCAAATTGGAGGGTACTCGACAAGCTCATTCCAATAAGGGGTCATGAGCTATATTTTGGAGATAAAAAGTTAAAATATAATACATGGACACAAGAATGACGCGTCTTCTACGGGGTATGGACAATTTGTAGATTTCGGAACGAGGCTTCCACTGGGTATGGGAAATTTGTCAGTAGCTGGGCGGACGTATCGTGGGTTTCAATGAATATGGTCTCATACCACGTATCTATCAACCAATCAAATCAAAAAATTCACTTTAGTCAATAGATAAATTGCGATATAGTGCTAAAATATATTTGTGGTAATAATAAAATTAATAATTTTATTCATTAAAACATGTTCGTCACTTGCTGAAATACAGCATGGGATTCAAATATATTATATTTCAGATAACACTCAATTGAGCTGTAGTTTTAGAGGTTATTACTTGGTTATTTTTATATCAGACGGACGCAACTTATCTGCCTGGGACCGAAGGTCGAATGCTGATGTGAAGTTAACGAGGGCTGATATCTTGGCTGAAACTAACCAAGTAATAACCTCTTTATTTATTAAACCAAAATATGTAATTACAAAACTTTTCAGATCTTTTTAAGTTTTCTAACAGTGCTATTGTTTTTCATTCCTGTCACAATGTCCGGGGTTTGTGTATTGCCTCATCTTATGGTCCAATACTGCTATTTTTCCCAAACATTTAGAGGTCATTACTTGGTTAGTTTCATATTGGCCCGAGGTAACATCACATTATGTGATGTGAAGTTACCGAATATTTATTTATTTATTTATTTATTTATTTATTTATTTATTTATTTATTTATTGGTGTTTATGGTCACATACTTATGCACAATGGCTAATCGTGACAGTTTTACGGATGGAGGAAGCCGGAGTGCCCGGAGAGAACCACCGAGCATCGACGAGCAACTGTCAGCTCAACATTCTAACTCCGTTCAAGCTCCGCTCATGTGGGGTTACAGCGGTTGAAGACATGTGCACCATCGACGTGCAGTACGCCTTAGTACACGGCGTCATCGTGCCCCCATGTAGGCAGCCGGGATAAAATGCCTTGCCCAAAGGACACAACATGGGTCGTCCCGGACGGGGATTGAACTCGGGACCTCTAGCATAGAAGTCTAACAGTGTACCACTGAGCCACCGCGCTCCCTACCGAATATTGATATCTCGGCCGATATGAAGGTAGTCAAGTAATAAACCCTTAATGCATTTAACCAAAAAATAAATAAATACAAAATGTTCTCAGACCTGTTACAGTTTTCTGACAGTGTTATCGTTTCTCATTGTTCTCACGAAGTCCGAAGTTTCTTCTTCTCCTAGTTCAGCTACCCGAACGTCACGGTTTCCCCAATAGGGTAGCCGCGACGTTCGGATAGCTGAACTGCCTCATCCCCCTGTTCGACAAATCTCCGCTTACGACTCTTTATTTTAGCTTATGATGAGTTTCCTGTACAACTCTCTTCTTTCTTTCTTCATCTACCTAATCGTTGCATTATTGACATCATTAATTCTTCATCATACAAACCGCTGCTTCAAACCGCCCCATCATTCCTGGTGGCGCTAATTTTCCCGATTTCGTTTAACGAATAACTTTGAACATTTCTATGTGCACACGTTGGTTGTGCCTAGTAACGCATGAAGGGGGGCAATTCTAGTTTGGTTTATATCGGCTGAGATCCGCGTCATTTGCCGCGTTGAAAGTCAAATCAGCCGCGTATGATACTGGGCAATTCTGAAAAGAAAATAATATCAAATAAATAAAAAATCGTATTTCGCAAATGTTTTTTCTTATTCTCACTATTCCCTTTTTCTGTCTAACTCGAAAACCAATCCAATAAAATTTGTTTCCAATTAATAACGAGACATGTTTATTGGTAATTTATTACATGCCTATTACCTTTTCCCCCAGCTCAAAAAAAATAAATAAATAAATAAACAAATAAAATAAACAAAATTACGAAACTCCGCTTATTTTCGTAATCGGCCAATTGAAACGTCGCATTCTGACCAAGATCTTTTCGGAAGCTGCGGTGACAGCCGATAAATCGAATGTCAATTGGAAAATGTTTTGTTCAACCCCCCCCCCCCCCCCCCAAATTAAAGAAACTAAACATATTGTATAAATGGAGAGTGATTTTATAACACTCATGTCCTGACTTCGTTCGAAGCGAATATCTTTCAGATAATGGCAGTTAATTTCTTAAAAATACGAGTAAATAACCTATTTGGACACAATTTTGATTTATATTTATCTGTTTATTTATTGACCTGTCAAACGTGTTTGCCAATCACACTTGAGTTTTGTTTTTGTTTTTATTTCAAGCAGATGTCAGAACTGTGAAAATCTAAAAATAAGACAGAATAAGACCAGATTTTTTAATTAATGGATTCTATGAATAGAGGCGTGTAATAAACAAAGAACGCTACGATATGTGAATGTGTTCGTTAATACGGCACTCATGCTACCGCGGAAGGATAAAACTCGAGGCTGTGCCTCTCGTTCTAAACTTATTAGTCCCCCACGGTTTTACCGTTTTAGGAGACTATTGGATTGCACTCTGTCTGTCTGTCTGTCTGTCTGTCTGTCTGTCTGTCTGTCTGTCTGTCTGTCTGTCTGTCTGTCTGTTTGTCTGTCCTCATTTATGTTATCACCTGTATCTCATATATGCTTCGACGCTGTACTTTCATTTTTATACCATTGGTGACACATAATAGGAGGATGATGCACGTCAAAAATTTTTGAAAAAAAGTTCAAGATGGCCGACTGGCGGCCATTTTTGTCATCATTTTTTGCTTCATTTGATGTTACCACCACCTGTATCTTAGACATGTTTTGATATATTTGCTTCAGGTTTCTAACATTGTTCATAGATGCTATGAGAATGATGCACGCCAAAGTTGTTTGAAAAAAAAATCAAGATGGCCGAATGACGTCCATTTTTTTGCACTCTCAAGTTACGTTATCACCCATACCTTAGAGATGTTTTGAGATATTAGTTTTAAATTATGAACATTTGTCAGACATCATAGGAGGATGATGCATGCCAAAATCTTTTGAAAAAAAAAATTCAAGATATTCGAATGGCAGCTGTTTTTGTTGTCATTTTTTTGCTATATTTGACGTTACCACCTGTATCTTAGATTATGTTACCACCTGTATCTCATAGATGCTTCTACGCTGTACTTTCATTTTTATGCCATTGGCGACACATAATAGCAGGACAATGCACGTCAAAACCTTTTGAAAAAAAATTCAAGATGGCCGACCGGCGGCCATTTTTGTCATCATTTTTGTCATCATTTTTGGTTCATTTGATGTTAACACCTGTATCTTAGACATGTTTTAATATATTTGTTTCAGGTTTCTATCATTGTTCCTGGATGCTATGAGGATGATGCATGTCAAAATTTTTTGAAAAAATAAATCAAGATGGCCGGACCATGTTTGTTCATTTTTTGCATTCTCAAGTTACGTTATCCCCCATATCTTGGAGATGTTTTGAGATACTAGTTTTAAATTTTGAACATTTGTCAGACACCATAGGAGAATAATGCATGCTAAAATCTTTTGAAAAAAAAATTCAAGATGGCCGAATGGCAGCCATTTTTGTTGTTTTTTTTTTGCCATATTTGACGTTAACACCTGTATCTTAGACATATTTTGAGCTATTACTTTCAGATTTCTAACATTGCTCAGAGATGCTAGGAGGGTGATGCACGTCAAATTTTTTGGAAAAAAATTCAAGATGGCCGAAATCTTTTGAAAAAAAATTCAAGATGGCTGAATGACAGACTTTTTTGTTGTCATTTTTTGTCATATTTGACGTTATCACCCGCATCTTTGACATGTTTCGAGCTATTACTTTCAGATTTCTAACATTGGTCAGAGATGCTAGGAGGATTTCTAGCATTGGTCAGAGATGCTAAGAGGATGATGAACGTCACTAGGAGGATTTCTAACATTGGTCAGAGATGCCCGGAGGATGATGCACGTCAAAATGTTTTGGAAAAAAAATTTAGAATGGCCGAAGGACGACCATTTTCATTGATTTTTTGTGTTCCTATTTTACGGTTACCACCTGTATCAAATAGATAGATGCATCGAGACTGTACTTTTCATATTTATACCATTGGTGACACATAATAGGAGGATGATGCACATCAATAATTTTTGAATAAAAATGCAATATGGAATGATTACATTGTTGTTCCTGTTGTTAAATGGTAGGTGCCTGAGAACAGATACACGATGGGAGAGAGAGGACTTCAATTCCACTTGCTGTTGAAATCTTTTATCCATTTCATAACGTGCAACTTATTTTTTAAATGTCCAACAGGCCTAAAAAATATTTTCCATGTTTTATAGAACAGACCATCCACCGTGGGGGACTGGAGTCTGATCGCCCGCGTTCGGCGTTGCACTTGTCTATTGTGGTTTAACGACACTTTCGACAGTCACGGTCACCTCGTTCCGGGCAATTTTTCGGGTGGAGAAGCCGGAGAGAACCACCGTGCAACGGCGAGCAACCGTCAGACTCCCAAACGTATTTACTCCGCATAAGCAGAGTAAAGCTTGTAATGTTTTATAATTAGCAACGTTTCGATCCCTATCCGGAACTACCCGCAAGGCACTTTATCCCGGTTGCCTACATGGGGGCACGATGAAGCCGTGTACTAAGGCGTACTGCACGTCGATGGTGCGCAGGTCTTTAACCTCTGTAACTCTGCTTGAGCGGAGCTTGAACAGAGTTAGAATCTTGAGGAGCTGACAGTTCCTCGTCGATGCTCGGTGGTTCTCTCCGGATACTCCAGCTTCCTCCGCCCGGTCACGATTAGCCATTGTGCACACGTATGTGATCTTAAACTCCAGTAAATAAATAATAAATTAGAAACGTAAACAAATCTTAACTAAGCGCGCGCTTGTGTACTGCAGTTCTTAGTGCAGAATTGGTATCAGGTACCGCCGATACACGCTATATTCGGGTAATTGCAAGCGTAGTGCATGCGTATTGTGAGCTGAAAGAACAATACCAACTAGATTATTTTGAAATCGCTAGCTAAATTCCAGAAACGCGCCCAACAGGTTCGCAAAATGCAATCCAATTGTGTTCGCAGGTTTGCCTGCGGACACACTCTGCTACCTTTTGCAGATGGAATCGGCGTGCGGACACAATCTGCCCCGTGGGCCTTTTCGTTTTAAACATCCATTACTCATACGTATTTACATCACCACGGCATTACAAAAGAGACAGAAGTACTTTTGCGCCTATCGATCTTTCTGAGAAAATAACAAAAGGAGGGACGCATTAACAGTAATGAATTCATCTTAGGTCCATCAATTATCACTCTTGACTTGCAGTCAGCTAGCGTGCTATATTCAATGTCGCTCAATGTTTACCGAGCTGATATCTCATCAACAATTCTTTTTTCCTTTCGTCACATCAAAAAACATTCCTTCCTCATCTCATCAACAATGATCACACTCGCGGTAAATCAGCACGTGACTTTCAATGAGACGAGGCTATCAATAGTTTTGTTTCCTCCAGTTCTCCAGTGTCGTTAGTTTGAGGATATTGGAAATAAGAAATGTAGTTTTCTGGGAAGTGTATTGGTTATGCGGACCATATCGTACCGGACCGCCGTTGGTGATCCGGTACAAAAAATAGCGACACAATCCGTTTTTTCCACAGGGCTGGCCAAAGGCGATCCACTTCAGTGTTTTCATTTTTAACTAATATAGGATATTTTGACGCCTCATGTGTATGTATTGGATGGTGGGGGGGACTGTAGGTTTTTAGTAGGGACGCGACATCCGTTACTTATTCCCTGTTCCTTATTCGACATTCGTCATCAACCGATTAAATCGATTGATAACGAATGTCGAATAAGGAACTGTTAAACATTCTGGCGAAATAAGGGTTAAATCGAAAATTCCGCTTCGGTACATTTTTAGATTTTGTGCCCCTGTATGCCTGTGCAAAATTTTTTGAAAATCGGTTCGAAAATGGCTTCTGAATCGTACGGACAAAACTAATCCGTAAAAAAACAATAGGCTTTTCCAAAGGGAAAAGCCTAATAAACTTCATTTGGCAAACAGTTACTCGGGTATGTCCACAAATTTCATTTCGATTGCCCCGGCTGCATACAAAGAGAAATGTTGCAAATATTGTAATATTTTCCGTCCCCAGAGAAAAGGCCTATGAACTGTACCTACAAATTTTATTTCTGTTGTGACCATAACTGTACGATTTGCATCACACCAAGTCAAGTGAAGGAATGTCTGAAAACAATTACTGAGGTTTCATAACAAAAGAGAGTCGATCATCCATGACACTGACCAGCCTTGCTGTGAAACTACATCATATTTTTTTCTGGGTTTCTGATACAAACGCACTCCATAGTACATCACTGACTGGTGCAGCCCACCATCGATTTTGAGAAAAGAATGTTATTAACATGATCAAGATGGTTGGTGTTTGTTTACACTAGCTTCATTTGCATTTTTACAGAAATGTTATTCATATTTCTTTCATGACACGATATATCAAAATGTCAGGTCCCAGCTCATATACAATAGAAAAAAGACAGAATTGTCAGAATATTTTTTGCAAAAGATGAATTGCACAAGAATGAGAATAAATATCTAGAAAAAATACTCTTTAAAAGTAAGATTATCAAATATTTAAAATATAAAATAATGTTTTGAAGATATCAGCATACCTTAATTATGATCTGAACTTGGAGCGAGTCCGCAAAAAAATAAAAATGAAATGCCGCACGACAGTTTTCGTCAAATTGTTACTGTTTACATTCCCCAGAAACGCATCTAACCCTTTACCTAACACGAAAAGCAGACGACACTTGCAAAAAAAATTTTTGAATAACTAATTTTTTTCATTTTTTGTCTCAAAAACATAGGTTATGACCCCTCATTGGAACGAGCTCGGCGAGCTCGTTCCAATGAGGGGTCATAACCTATGTTTTGGCCGTGACGTTGGGTAAAGGGTTAAAAAGTAAGAAAACGTCTCTTTCACCATCATTTGATGTTCTGTAATCGTTTTTCTGTTCATTATATCAACAGTGCGTGTATCGTGACATATAACACAGACACCATCCCTTCCATAAATATAAAAGTGCAGGAGACAAAATTTGCTCATTGTTTTCCTAGGGGGAATAAAAGCGTGCAAATAACGGTAAAAACACATTCGCAAAAAGAGAAAAGTGGACAGTCACTTAGTTGCTTTTAATTAGCTTGCCATAAAAAAGCCAAATTTCCCTTTATAACGTTTAATAAATGAAAACAACAGACATCTCCGAGAGCTGGCTGTTGTTTTCGTTATTTAAAAGTAACAAAAGGAAACTTCGCTTCATTTTCTAGTGATGCCACAGATATCTTCTCAACAATTACATGTTTCTTATTTGGACCTTCGTCACTCTTCTAATATCAGGGGAGATAACTTTATCGAAAGTCGATTTTCATGACGAGAATAGTCAGGGACGATTGTCACGATCGGCTCGTGAAAACTTACATTTGCTTGCAGTCACTCACGATACACTCTTGGTATCTATTAAAAAAACACTAGGCATCACACATATATCTATACAACGGCGTTTATTTGTTTATTGGGTATCAATGACACTTTAAACACCCAGCGTCATATTGTGTTGGACAGTGTCGGGTGGAGAAAGCAGGAAAACCCAGGGAGGACCACAAAGCAACGACGAGTAACTGTCAAACTCTCCGACTTACTAACCCGCTGCGTGTAGGGTTAGGATCGGTTAAAGGCAAGTGTGCCATCGTCGGGTCCAACGCCTTAATAAACAGAGCCACCGTGCTTTCGTATAGGAAATGTGTATGGAGTGCATTGTCAAAGGACACAACGCAGATGGCGCGGACCAGGACAGACATGTCGTCCTTCGATCTTAAGTAAAGTGTTAGTTTAAACATATTTTGTTTGCAAATTTTCTTACAGCAAATCGGATCGGAAGACAAGTGCTTAACACTTAGCAATCCCTCCTTTCCGTTTCATATAGCACAAATATAAACTCGTGCGGCAAAAACAGTAACACAAATAAGATACTGTACACAAACAATGTTGAAGATTACAGAAATATAGCAAGTAACTAGTATAAGAATTGTGAGGGTAACTAGCATAAGAACTGTGAGGAATAGAGAGACAGTGATAAACTGCGAGAAAAGGGAAAGAGAGAGAGAGAGAGAGAGAGAGAGAGAGAGAGAGGGGGGGGGGGGGGGTGAGGGAGAGCCAAGTACTGAATTTCGAATACTGAACTTCCTGCCTGACCTGAGTAACTGAGTTCCGGGTAACGATATTGCCTTCTACATTCAAACATACCAGCAATAATAATAATAATAATAATAATAATAATAATAATAATAATAATAATAATAAATTTATTTATTGGGGTTAACGACACTTTCGACAGCCGGGGTCGCTTAGTGTCGGAAATAATAATAATAATAATAATAATAATAATAATAATAATAATAATAATAATATCTTTCGTTCTTCTCAGTTTCAAATTTCTTGAGCTACAAGTTGAAACGATTAGAATCTCTAATAAATATTTGCACGGCTCAAAAAAAATTTTGTTATCAGCAACGGATAGAGGGTAAACCAAATAACAGTTCATCGATATGTGAGATTTTGTATTTATTGAATCTGTTGAAAAGCTCATTTCTAATAACAAGGTTTTGGTTACACTTCATAAAGTTGTGCTCCGAGTCCTTGATGTAATTAACACACGTACAGTACGGGGAGTCAGAAATATGATTTTGGTATTTGTGCCCATTTAAATCCCAACATTCATTTCTCAGTTGAGTGTGAATTATGTTTAGTTTACGTTTTCCCACATAAAACTGTTCAGGAGGTTTGTAAAATTGAGGGCTTATCATTGATTTAAAAAATTGAAGTGTCTGAGCGTTTCTAGTTTGCTCATCATCGGAGTTCCAGATGTTAATACAAGATGGTAGGAAAGAGCGTTTCAATAGTTCCGTACGTGGTGCAAATGGTATGAAATGCGAAGCGTTTTGCAGGTTATGTGACGTAATTTGATTAAATGTGGATGGTAATAAATTCGTTAGGTATGTTGGGGCTTTACCTTTGACAATCTTATGAAATAAACTAATTTTTGGACATAGCGTCTTTCATCAAGATTCTGCCATCCTACTTCCAGAAGTAAACGCTTTTTTGAAATTGATCGGGTGAGTCCTGTAACAATACAAGCGGCATCGTAATGTATATCATCTATTTTCGTTAGCTGATTAGCGCTGGTACAGCCCCATACAGGACTACCGTACTCAAGGTCCGGTAGTATAAATGAGGCATACATTTTCTCAACTGTTTTCCTATGGATAATATATTTTAGTTTGCGGAGTTGCGATATGATTGTACAGTCAAACCCAGGTGCTCATACTCATCATTATAATGTTGGGGGTACCATCAAAAAATATGTTCGGTTTTGGGAGGTTATTATTCAGTGTAAATAACATTACCTTGGTTTTGGCTGCGTTAAAATCGACAAGCCACTTTTTCGACCATTGTATAATTTGGTTTATATCTCTGTTTATTACACTTTGTAGTGTGGATGAATTGTTTCCACACTGGGTTAAGCAAGTATCGTCGGCAAAAGTCTAGCTAACGATTCAAGGTATCCCCTATGTCGTTCATATATGTTAGAAATAAAAACGGACCGAGAACTGACCCCTGTGGAACTCCAGCCTCGACATCGAAATATGCGGAATATGAGCTATTTACAAGGACGCGTGGTTTTCTTTGAGAAAGATAATCTGTAAACCAAGCTAGAAGTAAAATATTATAACTACCGAGCCATCAGTCTCCCTCACGATCCATATTGAAGGCGTCTCTTGAGATAGGTAATACTTGTTGCGAAGATTATTTTTCTTTGTTCGAAAAGCATTGCCCTTTGACGTGACACGGCCATTTTGAAATTAATGAACTGGAGCGTTAATTTGAGAGCCAGGAAGCTGAGCCAGGTGCGAGCATTGGTCACACTTTGGCTGACTATCAATACATTGTGGTCAAGACTCCCAGTCTGATGTGGTGATGGGTTAATATATGCAAATACGTTAAAGGGAAACGGCCCGTCACGAACACACAAAAGCCATTTATAGTTAAGTACCAAATATAGATGCTGTTTTATTGACGGATAATAGAACACAAAGAAGTTTGGATACAGGGGATTGGAATCAAATATCCGAGATGGAATTTTTCCAGTATTTCACGAGCGCCGAAGGCGCGTGTGAAACGCGGGGAAAATTCCAACTCGGGGGTTGATTCCTGTCCACTGTACTCTGCTCCATTTGTATTCTGCATTCATACCACTATTCAACTTAAAGTGAACGAGGTTGATACACTCGGAGACAAATTCTTGATGACATTCCATACCCCATTCTTCACACTCTCTCCGATTAGCATACTAACCCTATCCTTTGTGACACCCACTACCCACATGTTCTTCATTCTTCCATCCCACTTCCCCATCATAATCCCGGTGCATCTTATTCCGTTAGAATGGTACTTTGGACATTCTAATAGAAGTGTTCCAGGATCTCCACTACATCCAAATTAACACATTTGGCACTCCTTTTTCGCTGCCTTTTCCAATTTCCCCCCTAAGCTTCAGCGACGGCATCCTCGTATTGAATAGTAGTCCCCCCCCCCCCCACAAAATGCTATTAAGGTACTCTTCAAAACCTGGCTTCTATTTATCACGCAACCCAACCAAAAACCTCTTTGCTTTGCACCCCCCCCCCCCCCCCCCCCGCTAATTCAGGTTTCAATCCACCATGACTCTTTCTCAGACGATTGTGTTTACCCCGACTTGTCCCACTTCTAAATCAGAGATGTTTGTTGAATAGTTATCTATCAGCTCCATCCCTTGCTCTGTCCACCTTGTCTTTGAATTTGAATTCCAAATATTCTGGAACATTAGTTTACACCATCGGCTGATCAAACAGGGATTCATTAAGTCTACCCTGTCCTTGAACCTCATCCACCCAAGCTCACCTCTGATTGTTCTAGTGCTACGGCATTACTCAACCCCATTATCGATCGGCCTGCATCGTACAGGAGGGTTTCTATGCTCCTTAAATCCGTTTACTTTAGGGGTATCACTTCCGAACCATATGTTATACTTGGTACACCCACCATTTCCCAAACTGTTTCCCCCACCTACATCTTATTGAAGCAGTTTCTCCCTATAATTTTCATTTGATTAAAGGTTCGCTTCCTCTGCACAATATATAGTTTATTCGCGTTGTTTCTGTAGATGCTTTTCCCGTAGTGTGTATATTAACCTTTTACCTAAAACGAAAAACAGACGACACGTGGAAATAAAATTCTTGAATAGCTAATTATTTTCATTTGTTTGTCTCAAAAACATAGGTTATGACCCCTCATAGGAACGAGCTCGTCGTACTCGTTCCATAGAGGGTCCATAAGCTATGTTTTTGAGACAAAAAATAAAAAAATATTGAAAATTAAATGGCGATTCTTTTGAATAGCGCTGGCCGTTTTTTGCTGTTACGTTGGGTAAAGGGCTAACACCCCGATACCCGTAGTCACTTGTCTCTCCTGCACTAATTCATTTGCTGCTACCTTACGAAATACAGAACTCCTCCACTCTTCACTTTTGAGTAGTTTCTGCTTTTGAACCCACATGTATAACTTTGCTTTTGCTTCCATTTAACGCCAGTCTCCATTTGGATCCATATCTCCCAACGATTACCAGATTTTTCTTTAGCCCCCCCCCCTCCCCCACCCCCCTCGCTTTCTGACACTAGATCCATATCATCGGCGAAAAAAACTATTCCTGGAATCTTCTGGTCCCCAACTGCTAACCCTCGTCGCTATGCATCAGTTCAATTTTGTTCCAGTCAGTTTGAACGTTTGACTATTATTCTCTGCAAAAACGAGTAGAAACCCATTTAAAAATTAGAACACGACGCTTTCACCATGTTTTGATATTCTGTAACTTATTTCTTATCAACCTACCTTACAATTGTTTACTACAGGCTTGCACTACAGCGGAAGACCCTAACTCGGATAAAATACTCTCTATTTTAATCTTTCCCAAGAGATTTGGGAAAGAAAGGTGATGTAAAAACACCACGAAAAAATAAGCCAAAACTGGGTCGAGCCAAAACTGGGTCATGCGCCATCGGCGCACACCCAGTAGAGGACGCTCTTCTCTTAGTACAATTCCACGACTTCCGTTAACCAGTGCGCAAGGCAGTCATCAAACCATTCTTTTTTGTCCGCTGCACGTGAAGGACATGCCGCCATTTGAATTACGAAACAGTGATAATTCAGCTCGTCGATAATGGTTTCCTGTGGCTGGAATTATGGATCTGAGGATCGTATAATAACAGGACTGTGTTTTATATATTCTCGTTAATATTTTCAACCACATTTTCATTAAATTTTATATATATTTTCCGATGTCGCGCGTGATTTTCGCGTTCCGTGCGGTTCGGACATAAAATTTTTCGGTTGATAAATTTTATTATTATTATTATTGGAGTTAGGTGTCAATGAGGGACTGTATGGACAGGATTTCTTCACTCTGTTGAGGGCTGAATTTCTGTTTTTTAGATCCCTGTCGGCCGTCTAGGTTCTGTCGTGTTCCCTCCGGTTCTTTTTTCTGCCACCTTTCTCTCGTAGTTGGGGGTGTTCTTCTACTTTCTGTATCGGCTGAGTTCACCTTTTTCTTCTACTGCTCTCACCTCTGTTATGTCCAGTTTGGTTCCTTTTTGGCAATGCTTTTTGCCCTCACTTTTGGTGCATTCTCGTGGCCGTTCCTCCGCACTACCAGCGGGGGGGGGGGGGGGGGGGCGCTGTCTTTTCGGGGCCTCACGAAACGACCACGTCTGCTGAGAGTTATACCCCCTCCGTGGGGGATGTGCAACTCCTCCCGCACCTGCGGGGGGGGGGGGGGGGTCGGGAACGCTGTCGTTTCGTGGCCTCCCGACACGACCACGTCTGGTGAGAGTTATACCCTCTCCGTGGAGGATGTGCAGTTTTTTACCGTGTTGGATACTGCAGGAGCTATTGGATGTCTGGTGAAGAGATGCCTGGTTCCGGGACTATGCGCCCTCTCCAGTCGACATCTGAGGCTGTCACAAGGGTTATGACTCCTCCTCTGGAGGCCGAGCTAGGTTTCTCTCTCCCCCTTTCCGCCAGTTTCAGCAGCTCCCGTCGTATCTGCTGCTACTGGTGTTCCGTCTACAACGTCATCGGTCACCGTTTTAGCCGGCCTCGGCTTATCTCTGCAGGGATCTACAGTGATGTCTGTAGTGTGGATGTGGGGTATCGGCCTCAACCTTCCCTGACTTCAACTCGGCGAAGTCGGAAGGGGCTGCCAGCCGAACCCTCTACTGTGGTCTCTCAGCCGTCGAGTACCTCAGTTTTTCTCATTTGATTCGGATGTTCATGGTGGAGTCACCGTGAGTTCCGTGGCGTTTCCGTCCACGCACTCTGGTCCCATGGCCAGTTTTGCGTGACCAACGCTTTTTGTGCAGTCTGGACCTTCTGTCCCGCAGAGGTCCACGGCGACTCTCCCGAGTTTCCGCTCTGTAGATCCTCGGGGTATGTCATACCCCAATACACATCTGCCTTCAGATGTTTTCGGCTCCAGCCCGTCGTACCGTTCGGCCCTCTCCTTGCTGACTTAGGTTCTGTCCAAGAGCCTTTTCCGTTGCTTCCAGCGAGGCTACGAGTCGTTTCCGGGCGCTCCATGTGGCGTCGCCTCCCGGGATTGGAAACAGGCCGCTTTCTGATCCCCCTGGTGTGCCCACACCATGGGAGGCGTCGGCTGGTTTGCCCATGATGGGCTATGTGTCTTCCGACTCATGGGAGGAGTCCGACATACCTGACGTCGAGAGCCAACAGTCTTCTGACTTGTGGGCAGCTCTTGACTTTGTGTTTGGGTTCCTTCCAGGTCTCAAACCGTCAAACCAGCCGACAGTGCCAGCCCGGCCGAGATCATCGGTCGCGCGCCTACAGCCTGTGGAGCAACCTGCTTCTGGGCGCCTTATACCGTGCCTGTCGGTACAGGTGGTTGAAGCATTTACAGCTTTGGACTCTTAGCTGAGTTCCAAGGCTATAAAGACGTCGTTCTTCATCAGGGTTGATACATTTTGCCTCTGGTGCGTTCTTGTTCCTACGATTTCGCCAATCCGTAAGTCTGCCAGACTTTGACGCTCTTGGATCAGGACTCCAACTCCCAAGCCGGCCATTTGTCATATGGAGACTGTGGAGTCCGAGTTGGGCTTATCGGGAGAGATGCTGGAATGCTTTCTCTCTTCGATCACGTCGTCTCGGCTTTGCTGCTTATCTGCTCCCAGATAAATTTGACGACGAACAGGGTATTTTGTGTGTGCTGTCCAAGGCGCTCATGCATCTTCTCACACACATGCCTGTAACACGGCTATCTTGGAATTAGTTCGCAGGGACGCTGTGCTGGACACAAGTCGTTCCCTTCTTATGGGGCAGTGCGCTGCTCTTCAGTCTGCCTCTATCGGCGGGTCCGCGACTATTCCATGGTTCCGAGACGACGGTCCGGGATGACTCCCTATGTCACTCCATTGATCCGCTGCTGCTTAGTCAGCTTGATCAGCCTTCTGTTGGAGGCAGGGGCCGCCCAAAGCCTAACAAGTACCCTTCTTCTTCCTCTGCGAAGCTAAGGGCTGATCCTCCTGCCGCCACTTCTACTCACTCACAGGGTAAGGGTAGGCGTCGGCAGTACTCACCTCGAATTCGTCCCAGGTTGAGGCATTCCACTCAGTCGAGAGTGCCTCTTCCAACATGAGTCCCTTTCAACGTTACACGTTGGGTACTTTTGATCACGGAGATAGGCAATCTCCTGTCAAAGGGGGCGATCGAGGTCATCAAAAACTTGGGTCTTCACCTATCTGATGTCTCATGTGTTAGTTTTCCATCGCACATAGTCCAGGGTGTCTTCTTCGGCTTATCTAGTCGATATCCTCCAGAGGCATTCCAATGCTGCCTTTCTGGAGTCTGATATCGTCACTCTGCTGAGCCTACTCACGTCACAAGGGTCCAGAGTCAACGGGGAGAAGTCGGACCTGGTCCCTTCTCCGTCGTTTTGTCATCTGGGATGGACTTCCGTACTCAGCTGGATACGGTGGTTTCCCAGGCAAGGGCTGTGGTTTTCTCAGCCTTTTGCCCTGACTCTGTCCCAGTCCACGTCCGTAACAGCTCGGAGTTTTCCCCGGCTGCTCGGTCTCTGCAGTTCGGTGACGGATCTCATTCCTCTAGGTCGGCTGCATGTCATACCTCTCCAACACTTTCTGCTCAGTCGTTGGATGCCGAATGTCGATCCTCTGGATCTGGTGCTTCAGTTACCGGAGTCTCTTCCTTGTCACCTTCTACCGTGACAGATGTTCAGTGGATTATGCAGGGAGTTCCGTTGGACTTCCCCACGTCCGATCGTGTTCCGATGGCAGGCGCCAGCGATCTCGGATGGGGTGTGACGTTGGATCCTCTAGGTCTTTTCCTTCACGGGTCATGGGACCAGGATCTAGCAGCTCTTCACGTCAACCAGAAGGTGCTTCTTGCTCTTCTTCTGAGTTTCCGGCTGTGGATGCCCCGCCTTTGAATTGTCAGGTCCTTCTGTTGTCCGACAATTCGACGGTGGTTGTTTACATTCGGAACCAGGGCGGCACGCACTATGTTCCCATGTACGAATTGGTTCAGGATCTTCTACTGCTCGCTCAGGATATCAACGCCGGAGTGGTGGTTCGTCACTTTCCTGGTCGTCTGAACATCCTAGCTGACTCTCTGTCCCGACGGGGCAGATTTTTTTCCACCGAGTGGATGCTCCACATGGCGGTGTTCCAATCTCTTTGCGATCTCTGAGGTCGTCCCCACATCGATCTCTTTGCGACTTGTTGGAACCATCAGGTGGACACTTTCGTGTCCCCGTGTCCAGATGCTGTGGCTTTCGCCGTGGACGCTCTGTCCCTCCTTTGGAACGGTCTTGTCGGCTACGCCTCCCTGCCGGTTCCGATTCTGCCCCAGGTTCTAGCCCAGATACGAACCTGCAGTTGTCGAATCCTTTCGATCGCACCCCTGTCGCCTCAGTGGGTGTGGATCAATCTACTCCGCTCTCTGTTAGCGGCGGTTCCGGCACGTCTCCCTCTGCATCGCCACTTTCTTTGCCAAGGTCGCCCGAGAAGGTTTCACGTCGACCCGACTTCATTGTGCCTTCGCGCATGTCTTTTGTCAGGCCCTGTCTCCTCCGTAGTGTTTTTTTCGAGACGAGCAGTGGAGTTGCTTTTCTTCTTCAAGGAGGCACTCACTCCACTGGTTTAGCCTCTGCGGCTAAGTGGAAGGACTTCTGTCGATGGTGTGCGGATCACTCTGTAGCTTCTGTCACTCCTTCGATCACACAGATTTCGGAGTTTCTGGTTTATGTTTGATTCTGGGGGGTCTCCAGCAATGGGTACAGGTCCATGCTTCGGAGACCTTTTTCGTATGTGGGACAGCGTCGTATCGGCACTGATCCTTGCCTCTCCAAGCTTGTTCTGCACTTTTCCTTGAAAAGGCCTAGGACTTTGCAGCTTACTCCAAGATGGACTCTTTCTTGGGTGCTGCTTTGCTTGTGTGTGTGGGGGGGGGGGGGGGGGGGGCGTTCGCGCCTTTTTCCCAGGTGGATGTGCGTTTTCTCACATGCAAGACAGTTTTTCTGATGGCTTTTGCTTCGGCCAGACGGGTTAGTGAGCTTCACTCCCTCTCGGTTGACCCGGCCTTTTCTGGAGCTCTCCCACGAGTGTTATGTTTACCAGTGATTGCTCCTTTCTGGCCAAGAATCAGATACCGGAGCCTACTCTGCCTCCTCTCTGTATCGGAACTCTTCCTTCTGTTGAGGGTTAACACCCTTTGGTCTGTTCATTTGGAAGGGTACAATCGATTTTCTGTCTCTTCTTCCTAGTCTACAGAAGATCTCTCCTGAATCCATTTCTCGATGGATTTGTCTTGTTATTCGTGCAGCTTCCGCTCGTCTAGCGACTGGCAATTGTTTTACCAATCGTTTTTCTGCCACGAGGTGCGTGCATTGTCTACCTCTCGGGTCTTATACTAACTCCGTCATGTTGTCGGATGTTTTGCTGGCAGCCTACTGGAGAAATACTACTTTTTCCACTTATCTGCGACAGTTGCAGGAGCAGGCAGAGGACCTTTGTTCAACGAGTCCTCTTTCTTCTGCTCAGGCTGTTGTCTATCCCAGCCATTCAGCTTCTTACAAGGTCAGTTCCAGCTCCGTGTTGTTACTGCCCTTTCTGTCTGTGCGTCGCACATCACCATACGCCGCATTGTCTTTTACTAATGTTTGTGATGCTATGGTTTGATAGGCCTAGGGACCTCTTCCTCTGTCCACGGTTCCATTGCAATTGAGTTATGTGTGGATTGGTTATGTGATTCCCTGCATCCTATTGTCTATTCAGCCTGTAGTAAACAGTTGTAAGGTAGGTTGATAAGAAATATAAATTTTATAGTAAATTTCCTTTCTTATCATACCTACCGCAATTGTTTACATGGAGGCCCTCCCGTCTTCTTATTCGGGTAAGAATCTTTCCTCCCCGCTGATCACATAACTCCAATGTTGGTGGACTCAAAAGAATGGTTTGATGAGTGCCTTGCGCACTGGTTAACGGAAATCGTGGAATTGTACTAAGAGAAGAGCGTCCCCTACTGGATGTGTGCCGATGGCGCTCGACCCAGTTTTGGCTTATTTTTTCGTGGTGTTTTTACACCATTTTTTTCCCAAATCTCTTGGGAAAGATTAAAATAGAGAGTATTTTATCCGAGTAAGGGTCTTCCACTGTAATGCAAGCCTATAGTAAACAATTGCGGTAGGTATCATAAGAAAGGAAATTTACTATAAAATTTATATTTCTGTATTTTATATCAACAGTGTGCACATCATGACATGTAACACAGACGTCCTTCCCGTTAACCCTTTACCCAGCGCAGACGATATCAATATTTATTATTTTAAATATCATTTTTTTTATTTTTTTCAAAAAATTTCAACAAAACCATATCATGTGACCCCCTCATTGGAACGAGCTCAGTGAGCTCGTTCCAATGAGGGGTCACATGATATGGTTTTGTTGAAATATTTTGAAAAATTTAATTTTTTTAACTGCCCAATTTGCATATTACGCAGGCGGACGCGGGCGATTCGTAAAGCGGGCCATCCACACTCAATATGATTGCCAATATAATTGTCAATAATTTATATTGACAATCTTATTGATCATGAATGGGCGATATTGAAAACTTGATCAATGTATTGAAGAATATCAGAGAGCTCAAATATGTATTGACGTATTGTCAATAATATTGATGTGCATTTTTGTCACATCAATTGTATTGATCAATATTTCATTCTTGTCAAAAACACAGAGCCATCAACATGGCAAAATCAATCAAAGATTGATCAATCAATCCTATGATTGTCGAATCAGAAATGAAAGAAATATTGATCAAAATGATAGTGCAATTGAGGGCAAACATTATATTGTCAATAATATTGAGTCAATAATATTGACAATTATATTGACTGTGGATGGGCCGCTTTAGGTAAAGGGTTAATAGAAATGTCATGGAGACGAAATTGTTTTCTTGGGTGGCAGAAAAACTCTCAGGGCTTATATTTCATCTAAATTCGGGAGAATCCATTTGAATCCTCGCGAAAATGTTTGCGAGAATCCATACCTGCTATGAGTGTCCCAGGATCCCATGAGGCCACCATAGTTGAACCCTCATTGTATACTGATAACACGTTAACCCTTTACCCAACACAGCATCTTAATTTTTAAAAATCACTGAGTTTTTGAAAAAAATAAACAATATTTACCAATAAAACATTACAAATATGAATGTCATTGGAACCAGCTCAATGAGCCGGTTCCATTGACAGCCAAATTTGCACAATTCTATTGACAAAGTGAGCGTTGGGATATTTCAGGTCATTTTAGCCTTGAATTGATTGGTTAATTTGCTGCCGCTATGTTAGGTAAGGGATTAAATTGACTCAATTCTTTTCATGCGAATCCTAGCAGAGATACAGCGAGAATCTACATGGATTCTTGCTGGTATTGTTGCGCGAATCTTTGCGTGAATCGATTCTTAGATTCTCGTCGAAATATAAACCCTGACTCGCAACTTACTGTAAAAACACATTCACTGAAAAAAGCAACGTGTTTGATGGTGTGATAAAGGCAACGTGTTCGTAGGTGTGGTTTTGATAGATACAGTATGTGGAGAGTGGATTGTAACTAAATCACCCGCAGAGTGGAGTTATCACCCAAGCTACAACTTTCAAATTTTATATATATCGACAAAAAACACAAGAAATGTTTCAGCCAATGGACTTTAACCCGGAGGTCCATTGGCTGAAACTTTGCTGGTGCTGGTTATGCTTTGCAACAAATTTGAAATTATTGCTCGGGTGGAATCTCCACTCTGCAGGTGATATAGTGATAATACACTCTCCACGTACTGTATGAGAGCGCGGTGGCTCAGTGGTAGACTGTTGGACTTCTATGCTAGAGGTCCCGAGTTCGATCCCCGCCCGGGACGACCCGCATTACTTCCTTGGGCAAGGCACTTTATCCCACTTGCCTACATGGGAGCATGATAGCGCCGTGTACTAAGGCGTACTGAACGTCGATGGTGCACATGTCTTCAATCGCTGTAACCCTGCTTGAGCGGAGCTTGGGCGGAGTTAGAATGTTGAGGAGCTGACAGTTGCTCGTCGATACTCGGTGGTTCTCTCCGGGTACCATGGCTTTCCCCACCCGTAAAACTGTCACTGTCACGATTAGCCATTGTGCATAAATATGTGACCTTAAACACCAATAAATAAATAAATAATTAAATAATAACTGATAGATATGGTGCATTATCTGTGGACTAGATGTTTCTAACTACCGTGCCATAAAATTCTGAGCTGTTTGTTGTTTTCGTTTATAAAAGTAACAAAAGGAAACCTTGCTTTATTTTCTACTGATGTCATAGTTTTTTCTTAGACTTTTCTCGATCGTCAAATAATTTCAAGGGAGGTCACTTCTCACGATCAGGATGGGGAGGAGAGTACTAACTAATAATTCATCAGTAAAGGAGTGACGAAAACCCATAAGCGTCGACTTTGAAATTATAATCGATTATGGGTGTTTCCGACGATTAATCGACTTCTCGATTAATCATGACAGACTATAAGTATGGGCGTGTGTGTCTCTGTTGGCTAACTATGATTTTAACTCCATCAGCTTTACAAATGATATTCAGTTCAGGATTAAGAAATTTCCAAAAAGAACACAGTGAAAGCTAGTCAGTACAGAGAGTAAATGATGACATTATATTCTGTAGAGGGGGAATGTGTCAGGAAATACTGATGTAAGGACATCGCCACCTGTCAGAAGTTTTTGCACATTTATAGCGATGCGGCTCCACACTTCTGCTAAACACTCCAAAATTATTTCATTACAAGAGACGAATGCGAGGAAGCCTCCTGTTTATAGCCTGTCATCTACGGGTTACAAACTTAATGTTTACTTTTACCACGACCTCTAGCCGATTTATCCAGGCAAACCCGCAAAATAGACATCTTGCGCGCTGAAAACAAATTGATACCATAATATGATGGATCAGTTTTCTACAAAGTAAAAACAAAATCATTTTTCATTTTACAAACACATTTAGAATATTGGAAAGAAAATCCGATTCATCAAGTGGTCATTACTTTCGAGAGGCGAAACCTCTCCTCGCTCTATTTTCGGTGAGACATTTGAACGATGTAGCATTGCATTTTTCTGTGCATTCTTTATGTTTAGCGATTGCCTACACCAGAAACACTAGCAAAATGAAAAACCAGCAATTTGACTCAAGCAAAGTTTCAACCCTTTACCTAACGAATCGCACGCATCCGTCCGCGTAATATGCAAATTGAGCAGTTGAAAAAATTAATTTTTTCAAAATATTTCAACAAAACCATATCATGTGACCCCTCATTGGAACGAGCTCAAATTGAGCATTTTCCATTGAGGGGTTACACGATATGGTTTTGTTGAAATTTTTTGAAAAAATTAAAAAAATGTTATTTAAAATAATAAATTTTGATATCGTCTGCGTTGGGTAAAGGGTTGATCTGCTGCCGGTGACAGTCACACAGTTTGGCATTCAGTTTCCCTAGTCTATTTAATTCTCACAACGAGAGTGGAACAGATTCATCCAAGTTGTGACGAACGAGTGACAGTCAACATAACCAGGGACCTAGCGACGTTGGGGGGGGGGGGGGGGGAGGAGGGAGGCGAGGGGCTGTCCCCCAATCCTGGCCAAAATTTCCTATAGTTGGAAAAATTCGGAGGGCAAGTCATGAGTAGTTGGAAATTCCATCTATCTGGATTTTAGAGCTTCTTTTGTGATGCTGATGTCTCCTTTACTTCCCAAAATTCCAACTCGGATTCAAATCGGCAAAAATTCTGACTGTTACTATTTACAACTACAGTGTACACAATATCGAACTTCATAAGTATGCATGATGTCAATCGGTACGAGATTTCTATGGTACGTTTACTTATCGTGATAAAAAAAACCCCTCGAAATGCACTTCAAGAAAATCACATCATGTAAAATTATTATCCTGAGTTAATTCCATCATTCACAGTTACAAAATGTTGAAACATCGAAAATTGATCATTCCTGAATAAGATCTGATTTAATGTTAGGAGAGTGTGAACAGTTTTTTTTGCACGCATTCAATTCCCAGAAAAAAATAATAATAACAACCTGATAATTCTATCATAAATGTGTTGACATTTCAGTTACCGTACTGGATTCAAATTATGCCCCCTTTCATAGCTTCATTTTCAAAATTTTTCTCGGTTGTGAATTTCCAACTAAGGGAAGGGACGGTTCCCCCTCCCGGTCCCTCCCACTAGTTGGAAATTCACTACGCTACACCCCCCCCCCCCCCCAATCGGAAACCTCCCGCCACGTCCCTGAACATAACGTACGGAATTTAACAGAAATCCCCCTAACTGGTCAAAAAGCTCAGCTGGATTTTGAAACTCGTGTCGCGTCCGGGTTATTAAACCGATTTCAGATGGCGCCAAACTGATCCCTTTTCCACCTACAAATTGGGGTCAGTTACGGATATAAACAATATCCACGAAACTGACAGTAAGTGCTGTAATAAAAATTTAAATCAGAATCCAAAAGTCCATGCACAAAACATGTCGTTCCTTGAGTGCAAAAAGGCGCCATCTGCAACCCTGACCCGCGTCATCTGCATTATGTTCTTGGACAAGACACTTAATCCCACTTGCCAAAGTAGAAGAACAGTGGCACAGTGTGGTCATGTTTAACATTAATTGCCTTTAACCCTTTACCTAACATGAAAAGCAGACGACACTTGCAAACAAAATTCTTGAATAACGATTTTTTAAAAATTTTTGTCTCAAAAGCATAGAACGAGCTCGTTCCAAAGAGGGGTCATAACCTATGTTTCTGAGACAAAAAATAAAAAAAATAATGGAAATTGTATGGCGATTTTTGGCTCACCAATGCTAGTTGTGTGAGCCTCTGGCATAGCCCTCATGTCGGCGTCGTCGGCGTTGTCGGTGTCGTCGTCGGCGTCTGCGTCGGCGTCCGGATTCATTCATTTTGAACTTTTGTGTGCAGGTTTTGATTTTTTTTTTTTTTTTTTTTAATTTTTTTTTTGTGTCGGCATGCTTTCAGAGATAGTAATATTTTATTCAACCCTTTCCATGCTTAGTTACTTGAATTTTTGACTTTTGTGTACAGGTTTTTGACTTTTCTGTGTAGGTTTTTGACTTTTGTGTACAGGTTTTGAAATTTTGTCTTCAAGTGGAATTTTACCTTACTGGCATACTGCCATGGTGGTTACATTAACATTTCAGGGTATTTTTCTCAATTTTATCCCTTTGAAACAAATGTGATACTTTTTTGACTTTTATGTGCAGGTTTTGAGGTTTGTCTTTCTTTTCTTCCAAGTGGATATTTTTCAAGTAGAGTTTCACCTTACTGGCATATTACCATTGTGTTACTGTGACATTTGCAGGGTATTTTTCTCAATTTTAACCCTTTGAAACAAATGTGATACTGTTTTTGACTTTTATGTGCAGGTTTTGAGGTTTGTCTTTCTTTTCTTCCAAGTGGCGACTTACCTTGTAGCATATTGCCATGACTCCTATTTTATGTTAGGATGCTTCTTGGGGCTAGTGTTATATTATTTAACCCTTTAGCTGCTTATTTACCTTAATTTTGGACTTTTGTGTGCAGGGTTTTGACTTTTGTGTACAGGTTTTGATATTTTTTTAAGTGGAGTTTTACCTCACTGGCATATTGCCATGGTGGTTACTGTAACATTTTCAGGGTATTTTTCTAAATTTTAACCCTTTGAAACAAATGTGATACTTTTTGGACTTTTATGTGCAGGTTTTGAGGTTTTTCTTTCTTTTCTTCCAAGTGGATATTTTTCAGGTAGAGTTTTGCATATTGTCGTGGTGGTTACTGTGACATTATCGGGGTATTTTTCTCAATTTTAACCAATTAAAACAAATGTGATACTTTTTTTTAATTTTTATGTGCAGGTTTTGAGGTTTGTCTTTCTTTTCTTCAAAGTGCAGTCTTACCTTGTAGCATACTGTCGTGGTTCCTATTTTATGTTAGCATGCTTCTTGTGGCTATTATTATATTATTTAACCCTTTAGCTCATTATTTACTTTAATTTTTGACTTTTGTGTGCAGATTTTGGACTATTTTTTTACTCCAGCCACCCCTTTAAATTGGCCACCTGCTGGTGAGCCACGGGGTACTGATACCCCTTCTAGTTGTAAATAGCGCTGGCCGTTTTTGGCCGTTACGTTGTAATGTTAACTCAGCTTCTGCCAGGTTAAGCTGGAAAATCAGAAAGCCGCTCCACGCCCGCCCCCTACCACACACAAACCGAATATAAATTTAATATTTACAGTTTTCTCGAAAGGTAACAGTAGTTTTTTAATACATTTTCTATCCCCGAAGAAGTAAACTTTTATTTTCTTGTTTTAGATTAAACAATATTTATTTCCAGTTATTTATTTTTTTGGAGAGGGGGAGGGGTGAGCAGGGCGGGGTAACGACACTTCCGACACCCAATGTTATCTCGTGTCGGATAGTTTTGCAGGTGGAAGAAGCCGGAGTACACGGAGAGAACCACCGAGCAGCGGCAAGCAACTGCCAAAGTCCCCAACGTACTAACTCTGCACATGCAGTGTCAGCAGCGGTTGAAAGCAAGTGCACCATCTACGTGCAGTACGCCTTAGTACACAGCGCCACTGTTCTCCCCACGCAGGCAATCGGATTAAGTGCTTTGCTCAATGGTTCAACGTGATTACCTCAGTTGAGGATCGAGCCGTGGACCTTTCGGTTTGAAGTCCAATGCCGAAACCACTGATCCATTGAGCTCCCTAGATAGTAAACTCAAAGGCTAATTTGTGAATCTTAATCATTAACTGCTTTTTTTCTTGGCTAATTATATTCAACAGTCACAAAACTGTAGAAGTTTACGAAGGTATGACACGCTCACAAACACCATATCATTAACGCTTTACCTAACGTAACGACCAAAACCGGCCAGCGCTTCCACAGAACCGTATATATCACGTGACCCATCATTGGAACGAGCTCGACGAGCTCGTTCCAAAGAGGAGTCACATGATATGGTATGGTTTTGTTGAAATTTTGTTTGAAAAATAGTATTTTTTTCAGCTGCTGAATTTGCATATTACGCGGGCGGATGTGGCCGATTCTTTGTGTAAAGGGTTAAGAAGTGCTATATTGTTTCCGATAGTTTTATCTATCTAGGGTTCTAAAAATAACGTACACTACTCCCGTGCACTATACAATCTCTGAAATAATAGTGGAATATTCTAAGATGTCCAACCGACAGTACACAAATCACCCTCAAGAGATTTTTTTCCAGAAGTCTGTTCCTCGATTTCTGAATTGATGGACGGTTGTAATTACAATTTAAGCTATATTGTAATTACAATTTAAGCTAAGTTGTAATTACAATTTAAGCTATATTGTAATTACAATTTAAGCTAAGTTGTAATTACAATTTATTAAGTTGTAATTACAATTTATTAAGTTGTAAATACAATTTAGCTAAGTTGTAATTACAATTTAAGCTAAGTTGTAATTACAATTTAAGCTATATTGTAATTACAATTTAAGCTAAGTTGTAATTACAATTTATTAAGTTGTAATTACAATTTATTAAGTTGTAATTACAATTTAGCCAAGTTGTAATTACAATTTAAGCTAAGTTGTAATTACAATTTAAGCTATATTGTAATTACAATTTAAGCTAAGTTGTAATTATAATTTAAGCTAAGTTGTAATTACAATTTATTAAGTTGTAATTACAATTTATTAAGTTGTAAATACAATTTAGCTAAGTTGTAATTACAATTTAAGCTAAGTTGTAATTACAATTTAAGCTATATTGTAATTACAATTTAAGCTAAGTTGTAATTACAATTTATTAAGTTGTAATTACAATTTATTAAGTTGTAATTACAATTTAGCTAAGTTGTAATTACAATTTAAGCTAAGTTGTAATTACAATTTAAGCTATATTGTAATTACAATTTAAGCTAAGTTGTAATTACAATTTATTAAGTTGTAATTACAATTTATTAAGTTGTAAATACAATTTAGCTAAGTTGTAATTACAATTTAAGCTAAGTTGTAATTACAATTTAAGCTATATTGTAATTACAATTTAAGCTAAGTTGTAATTACAATTTATTAAGTTGTAATTACAATTTATTAAGTTGTAATTACAATTTAGCTAAGTTGTAATTACAATTTAAGCTAAGTTGTAATTACAATTTAAGCTATATTGTAATTACAATTTAAGCTAAGTTGTAATTACAATTTATTAAGTTGTAATTACAATTTATTAAGTTGTAAATACAATTTAGCTAAGTTGTAATTACAATTTAAGCTAAGTTGTAATTACAATTTAAGCTATATTGTAATTACAATTTAAGCTAAGTTGTAATTACAATTTATTAAGTTGTAATTACAATTTATTAAGTTGTAATTACAATTTAGCTAAGTTGTAATTACAATTTAAGCTAAGTTGTAATTACAATTTAAGCTATATTGTAATTTCAATTTAAGCTAAGTTGTAATTACAATTTATTAAGTTGTAATTACAATTTAGCTAAATTGTAATTACAATTTAGCTTAATTGTAATTACAATTTAACATAAGTTACGCAAAAAAAAAAAACGAAATGGCGCTAATACGCTGCCGTAAGAATGCATATATTTACATTTTATTACACATGCAGAATACTGAGTAAAATAGTATGAGACGAGGCGTTAGTTAAGCTCAGTCCATATCCATGCACACTGTGAATAATAACAAACAAAAACGTATGCAACGACCTTTTATTACGCTGAAAGAATGTTGGTAAGAGAATTGCAAAAACGAATTATTTTTCTGTTGTTGAGCGCATCCAATCACAGACCAATTCCAATATCTCTTCAAAGTCTCTAGCGATTGGAGACGATAACACTGATTGTGTGAATATTCCATGCATAATATTAGTGGATTCGAGAAATTACACCTATTTTTTATCAGTCCAAATTTCTTTTAATGTGATGTATCTGCGATAACCTTTCTGCCAAACCCTATGAAAGTTGACGAGTCTCCAATTTAGCCGGAAGTTCGAATTACTCAATATTGCCGAAACATAACTCAAACGACGTCTGAAAAATGAAATAGGGGCGCGGTGGCTCAGTTGGTAGAGGTGCAGGCTGCAAGCCGAGAGGTCCTCGGTTCGAATCCCACCTGCGGCAACCGCGTTGTGTCCTTGGACAAGACACTTCACCCCGATTGCCTGCATGGGGGCACGATGACGCTGTGTACTGAGGCGTACTGCACGTCGATGGTGCGCATGTCTTCAACCAATCTAACCCTGCCTGTGCTGCGGTGCAGAGTTCAGAGTTACGATGTTGGAGAGCTGACAGCTGCTCGTCGTTGCTCGGTGGTTCTCTCCGGGTACTCCGGCTTCCTCCACCCGTAAAACTGTCAGGGTCACGATTAGCCATTGTGCATAAGTATGTGACCTTAAACACCAATAAATAAATAAAAATGAAATACTTCCCAGACGTTCTCGTTGCATCTATATTTTAGTTATGTGTGGCATTTTGAAATGGAATCATAATTCGGTGTTTCCGCCAGGATAAAAATGTTGGGGCCGTCCTGAGATGAATACGCATGAGCATCCCCTTCAGGTTCTTGTAATAATAATTTGGTGTTATCAGTCCCTTTCCATACCCTCAAGTGTCGATGTTAAAACACGGAGTCCCATTTTAAGGAGTCGGATAGGAATTCCATTTTACGGAATCCTTATTTAAGAATCCCTTTTGGAAAACACCTGTGGCTATGGAATCCCTTTTTGGTCGTATGTGCCTATGTGCTAGGGCACATTGTGTCGCATTGTACCTGTTCACATAAGCACATTTCGGCACATAAAGCATGTGCTTATGTGCTAGGGCACATTGTGTCACATTGTGCTTTTTCACATAAGCACCTATGACAAAAAAAGGATTCTCTAGAAGGAATCCTAGATAGGTATCCTCAAATAATACAATACCAGGCCATAGGTATCCTCAAATACCCGTATGTGCCTATGTGCCTATGTGCTAGGGCACATTGTGTCACATTGTGCCTTTTCACATAAGCACATATCGGCACATAAAGAATGTGCCTATGTGCCAGGGAACAGTGTGTCACATTGTGCCTATTCACATAAGCACATATGACAAAAAAGGGGTGCCGAAGGTCATATGTTTTCCAAAAAAATGGTGCCGAAATTGGGGTGCCCGGGGATATTGTCATTGTATATAGAGGTGATGAGAATCGGATACAACTATGTTGTAATAAGGGGAGGGAGATAACTCTGTACGATTAAGTACAGGTTATGGGAAATCAAGCAATCTGACTGGTTGGTTATAATTTATATAAATGATCTAGATAAATGAAACAACAAGAGTACTTGAAATAGGGTCAGAACTAACAAGAATAGACCAGAATAGCTAAATATAGTAAAAATAAGCAAAGCTGTTCCAACTAATAGGCTCTTCTTCTCTACTGGAGTATACTCTAGAACAAAGGAACTTGGTCAGGTAGACGAAAACTATTGCATATATAGATAGAAGCAGATAATGCTGAAAGAATTCGAAATAATACAACTTGTCGGGTTGTTTGTAGTAATTTGATTTACTCCGATTCAATCGAACATACCCTCCGAACATACCCCTGTCTTGTTGTAGGCCTTTGGGTAACATAGCAATCACGTGCTACCATAGAAACCAAGATGGCGGCCTCCAGTATACAAAATGGACGGCGGAAACACGTATCACCCTAACAACACGCGTTGCGCATGGGCACTCACACCACGTATCACTATGGCGATGACGTCACAACATGGCCGCCCACGCTGGTTACCATGACAACGCAACATGGCGCCACTAGGTCACGTGACATGACGTCACTTCCGGGGTCATCCACCGGTGTCATCCAAATGAGAGGTGAAAACCACATTACATACTACTGACGCCATATCTCCAGAAGTTCTTGTCGGATTTTGAACAAAATATTCAATCTCCTTTTCTGGAAGGTCACATGCTATGTATACCCGATTTGCAGCTTCTGGTAAATTTAATTTTCCCGTTTGTACATCATATCTGTTTTTAACTTCGTGGGTTTATAATTTTTTCTATTCTTTCCAATAAAAAAATCCAGGCATTACAGAAACTCCACGATAAGATCTGCACCTGAACCATTCCAGAATTGCGTATAACAAGAAATTTAACCCTGAAAGTTTGGCAAGATTTCCGAATATTTGACATGATTAACGCTTAACCCGCTGAGTATTTTTTTTTTGTTTAGATATTTTCATGAAATATAGTCGCGTCTGCTATGGAGCAGCCGGGACTAGATTTGCTGAAATTTTTTTCTAAATATAAATCAAGAAATCATTGGTGAAAAAATCCATTCAATGTATTGGGTAGAAATTGGATTAAATGTGCCAAAATTATACGTTTTTCAAGAGAAAACTTGACCTGGGCAGGAATATCCGCAACAGCATGCAAGGTGTTAACGTCTGGGAAATACACAAAATTAATAGTCACGAGACATTGTAGGCAGTATATTCGGATATGAGGGGCATCACAACGAACAGTTGTCATGTTCCTAAGGGCAAGGGGAAATGTGTGAGGGCGTTTTTTATTTTATTTGAAGTTAGAGAAAACACCAATGTTCGAGAGTACATTGAGCGGACAATATACGGTTCGAAGCAAACGACCCGCGTTGTGTCCTTGGGCAAGGCACTTTATCCCGGTTGCCTACACTGGGCACGATGACGCCGTGTACTAAGGCGTACTGCACGTCGATGGTGCACATGTCTTCAACCGCTGTAACTCTGCTTGAGCGGAGCTTGAACAGAGTTAGAATGTTGAGAAGCTGACAGTTGCTCGTCGATGCTCGATGGTTCTCTCCGGGTACTCCGGCTTCCTCCACCCGTAAAACTGTCACTGTCACGATTAGCCATTGTGCATAACCTATTTGGGTTCATATTCACTAAACCCAGTTGACTTGGGTTGATTTATTACCCAACTGATTTTAGAATGTAGAAGGTCCCACTTTTTCGAAAACGCCACCAACGTCAAAACGAGGAGAAAGCAAAAGAAAACCATGCTAAGTGGCGTGATCGATAATGGAAAGTAAATGGGTCAAAATTGGATGGAGAAAAAAATGAAAAGAAGAAACTGGATTACAATATTTCGTTACAACATCACTGAATGGCATAAAAAGCCTCAATAACAATATGTCATTACAACTGCGTTGATTGCATATCAAGTTCCCACAAAATCGGAAAGTACACCCTAATCCATGGTTTTCTTTGTGGGGACATGTTGAAAACAAAGGAAATCCTTCTGGGAACGCAATCATTATTGTCTAGGTTCTCTTAAAGTCGGAACACAGACCCGTCCGTCGGATACACTGACAAGACAAACCCCGCACACACATCCTAACACTGCCTCTGTTAACCTTTATTTTATTTTTTCGAACGTTTTTGGATTTACCCCCAAAGTCATCAGAAGGCTTCATTTGAAGGAACACTCAGAACAGTTCCAACTTTCTGGTTGAGAATCCCCCTCCCCCGATAACACCCTCTCAACAAAGCTCCTGTGCGGCATTTCCATCAACTGAATCTCCCAAACAAAGGAAGAAGGGAACATGCACTAGGTTGGTTCAGTTGAAGAACAGAAAACTTTATCTCTTGACATGAATGGTAAAACCATTAGGTATATGGCTGTATACAGCTGATATACAGAAATGAGAAAGGAAATATTTCCTTGCGTGGTCCTTTAATGCTATTTGAATCTTTAATATATAGTTACACTTTTGTTTCCTGCACTACTCGACCCTGCCCCCACTCATATCCCAAAGGATCCATCAATAAGTAAATGTTTTAACGGCAATGTAATTACCATAACACAGTTGAGTTGTGTTAAATTTCCTTCGTATCTTTCCGAACTGAATGCTATGTTAAATAAAAAAAACAAGTTACGATGGACGAGTTTGTAGTTGCTTCCTAGATGAATCAACAGTAATCCTTTACTACTGGGATAAGAGAGAAAACAAAGACTTAATAAGTTTTGACGGCGCGATTATCGATTGAAAAAAGATTTATTTATCTGAATTCTGCAGCGAATTTATAAAAAAGAGATAGAACTGAGACACTTTGTTATCTTTGGCAACAAAGACAATTACGTGAATAGAAGAATCGAATTCCAGGACGTCTGGAAAGTAGAAGTACTTTTGTTTAACCCTTTACCCAACCTGAAAAGCAGACGACACTTGCAAAAATAATTCTTGAATAACTAATTTTTTTATTTTTTTTTTCTCAAAAACATAGGTTATGACCCCTCGTTGGAACGAGCTCGACGAGCTCGTTCCAACGAGGGGTCATAACCTATGTTTTTGAGACAAAAAATGAAAAAAATAATGAAAAACAATTGGCGATTTTTGAGAATAGCGCTGGCCGGTTTTGGCCGTTACGTTGGGTAAAGGGTTAAAACTACTATACAGTATGTATGAACGAATGGATCTGAGTTGAACGTAGAGATGGGCGGTATTGTAATTTTATTCCATACATGGCCGTTTATTCGAACAAAAGAAGCCGTGGATAAATTTTTGCTTTATTCACCAAGAAGGGTGATAGATTCTCCATGTAGATTTAGCACTGAAAGAATTCATTCCCAACAGCGCAGACGGACATGTTGACCTCTAACGCATTCATGTTGTCGCGAGCTGTTTTACGCTTGTGGGAGACATAATGAACCGACGTTTATCAAACGCTGACCGTCGTTTAAATGTTTAGTTTTAGAATATATGACACATTTCAACTCTGCCTAACAATAACATGAACAACAATTAACAAAAACACAGATTAAGTAAGGGATAATGAACGAGTGGTGAATCATTCGGTGTTAGAAAACACGAGACCCGAAGGGTCGAGTGTTTTCTAACTCCGAATGATTCACCACGAGTTTATTATCCGGCTTAAAACACAACATTCTGTTAAAAGACATGTGTAGTTATAATAGCCGAGTTAAATGTTTGTTCTCAAACTGTGTCGAAGTGTTTAAAGAAACTAAAGCATAGAGAACCAAGCTGTTGAGGCAGAAATGTAGCCCATTTATTGCCGGGTTCCCTCGCAAATACCTTTTATAAACAATCGATTTTAATCATTGCCAAAACATAGCTTTTCCTCGATCATCCCCCCCCCCCTCAAAATGATCGATTTGCTTCCCCCCTCTAGGTCCATTTGCTTTCCCCCCCAAATATGTGCCTGTACACCGTGACTTTCGCCAACGGGAAACAAAAGGCTTGTCGCAAGTGTGTTTTCTGAGAACAATAACTGTGGATTATTTTACGAATCCACAGTCATTGTTCTCCGAAAACACACTTGCGTCGATCCCTTTGTTCACCTTGGCGATTCGGAGTTATAATGCACTGAGGCGGATAACGCGGCTGTGTTTTAAATCAATCGAATCCCTGCGTTGAATAGCATACAAGTTCCGTTGTGAAAGGCGGGGGCATGATGAGTGATGTTTCATTTTCCAAATTAGGAAAGTGTAAATAAACAAATGCACGTGTCGTCTGCTTTGTTTATAAAACTCAAGTTGAATCGACGACGAAAAAAAGAACAATAAACAGCGAAAATAAGAAAGATAAACATTGGTCATTTAATAAAGTATTTTTGCCACTTTAGCTCAAGTTTGTAGGGTAATTATTTTTAGACAGAAATGTATCACTGCGCATTGTTTATTTTTGGCAGTTTTGCTTGTCGGTCGAATTAGTTCAATGTGCTCCTCACTTCTCGCAGTATTTTGTAGCGATTAACAGCACGATTTATGGGATAAACAAAATAAACGTATAGTGTTTTCAAGTAAAAAAAAAAAAATATTCTACGCGTAGGATTAATAATGAAACCGACTCGCCAGAGGCTCGTCGGTTTCATTCTTAATCCAACTCGTAGAATATATTTTTTACTTCAAAACACTAGACGTTTCTTCTATATTAAAGTTTCGGTATTTTAGGGGGATATTATAAGTTACAGGACGTTCAGGTGGCGGATACGGTATCATATGAGGCGAGGTGAAAACAATATTGGACGAGGCGGTACGCCGAGTCCAATATTGTTTTTGCCGAGCCTCATATGACACCGTATCTGCCACCTGAACGTCCTGTAACGTATTTATTATGCCAGCGAAAACAAAATAACAATCAAATTTGAACGCCGGCACATTTTCAAAACTGGTTCAAAACGCTATGTAAGTTGTAACAAACGTGCACAGTTGTCTCCCTGTTTGTGTATAATTTCCTTGACAACACAGACAACAGCGATAGACGCTTTTCTTCGTCCTGTCACTTTGTCTTGAGTGTGCAGAAAATGTCCGAAACGTCCGATTTTATAGAATTCGAACAAAATAAATGTATCTCGCATCTTTTCCCACTGACTTTCATTCATTTTCCTACAATTTCATCATTGTGCAATCTTATAATTATTCAATGAAATTAAATCAGTTTTCGAAGCGACGTTATCCATTTACCACAACAGAGACTACAGAATGAGCTCAACGAGAAAAAATGAAATTAATCTATTCCCGGGATAAGACAATTTTTTTCTCAGTTTATTTATTCACACTATATATATTTTTCAACTTTCTAACAACGCATTTATGGGTTATATATTTTTTCTAAAGCTTTTAAAATATCGAGGCAAACACCGTACCCAAACTGTTGTGAGTTAGCCTCAATAAGCGTAGACCCTATGTCAAGTTAGGGCCAGGCCGACTTATCCGTTATCGGTAGATCGAATACAGTAGTATTTCTCACTTCAAATAATTAAATTTACATTTAGAAAATAAATTTCACAATAAATTTATTATAAAACGAGAAAAAATGAGACATATAGACACGGAGGGACGTTTGATTGTACTGTAATTTCTTCAATATGGATATAAAAGCACCGCGAGGTGAGGAATTTCCACGTCGAAACAAAATGGCGGTACTGACCTAATACGAGTTTCGTATTAGGTCACCTCGGGCTGCAGGTGACCCAATACGGCTCAGTACCGTCCCACTATTCGGGGGCTGTGATTGGCGAATTTCATTAGCTGGCATAATAAACCGCGGTATCAGTTCGGTATTCTGTATCTGACTTGACTGGGATTTTCTTAAAGGACCGAAGGAGAATTCACACGGGGAAAATACAGAATAAGTTGTTCCTGTGTCATTCTACCAGAGCGCCACAAATGCCACTGCCAACGAGCTCAACATTGGCATTCTTTTGCCAAAACAAATCATATCTACAGTAATTTTATGACTCTGTTCTAAACACACCTTAATCTTTAAAGGCCCAGGCTTTTGCTATCTCAGATCTTGTGTCCTGAACATGCCGCCATTAGAAGGTCCTGTTTACAATAGACAAATCACTGCTGATCAGATGGATGCATACAGGTTGTAGTTTATTGGAAATTCAAAACAATTGCCCGGTCCTCAAAGGGTTAACAAAACTAAAAAGAAAATCAATGACTTCTTTCATGCAAATGAACACTTCAGCTGCTATCATGCTTCAACAAGGTCTTATAAATAGCAAACGTAAGAAAATGTGAAAATAGAGATGGTTTCGGTATTCAATGATTGGTTCGTTTCGGTTTTTCGGTATCCCAATGATTTCGGTATCGGTTCGGTTTTTCTGTATATTTCCCATCTCTAGTTGAAGAATTACCAAGCGATACATACTCACTGACCTATTCTCACACCACCCTCTTATTGAGATACGCGTGTCCCGGTTGAGGTGCCCGAGTGAGACAGATCTATCTTACCCACCCCACGTGACCATCCTCGTTTGAATATTCAATGATCGCCGGATCGTTTACATTTTGTGAACTAATATGGCATCCCATATATATCACATGACACGCCTACTCATTCCACTTCCCAACCGCACGAGGATGATTTTTCTCCTACTACGCGACACATGACTTCAACGGAATCAATAATTTCAAAAGTGACGTCACCATAATGCCACCTGTTTCCAGGGGCGGACTGGGCCAAGAAAAGTTACCGGGAAAATGAACCAAGGTGATCGTTGGCAGTTCACAAAGAGGACATTTCGATGTCATATTTGTATCAACTTCATCATTCATTCGGCAAGAATGGTACCAACAGAAGGTGAGGGTGTGCGGACCCATCGCGCCGACCATAGTTCGACCCAATGGGAGGAAATTTTGATTGTTAAAAATAAAAGAACGCTGTTTCCTTGCATCTGAGCGATCAGTGGCAGACTAGGCTGCTGGTATATCGAAATGTTTTCTATGTGGACTGCTATTGACAGTCAACAAAGAGAAAATTTGAATATTCCGGCATTCTGTGCAATCAGATCCATTTCACCTGTTGGGCGTTGTCATGAGATACCAAGCATCAACACGGGTACTGGGCTGCATCAACTTCGAGGGGGGGGGGGGAAGGGCAGGGGCCACCCAATATGGTACCCATACGGCCAGTCCGCCTCTTCAACTCGCTTCAATATGTTAACCCATTCGTGACGTAAGATAAGGCCTATTTTCGTTGTATTAACCTTTGGCATACCGAACTTTTCACTGCTCTTTCCGAATTTGCGATTCATATTTCTCTATAACAGACCGGTAGAACAGTATATTTTTATGATATGGGCACTATTGTGATGTCATGCAGGGCTTCGACGAGAATCCGAGAATCGCTTCACGTAAAGATTCGCGCATCAAAACCAGTAAAAATCCACATAGATTCTCGCTGCACCACTGCTGGGATTCGGTTGAAACGAACTGAGTCAATTTAACCCTTTACCTTACTTTTTGCAGCACATTACCCAATACAAGGCTAACATAGCCTGAAAAATACCAACACTTTATCAATAAAATTGTACAAATTAGTCTGTAATTGGAACCGGTGTGACAGGAATGGAAGTCCGTAGGAAAATTAGTCCCTCTGGACTATTATTCCACGGAATTATAGTCCTAGGTCTAACATTTCTAGGAATAGTAGTCCGCCGGACTACTATTCCTAGAAATGTTAGACCTAGGACTATAAGGGACTCCAGAGGGACTAACGTTCCTACGGACTTCCATTCCTTTTACACCGGCTCTATGAGCCGATTCTGGTGACATCCATATTTATTAGGTTTTCTTGATAGATATTGTTTTTGTTTTATAAAATTATCAAATTCAGTTTATGTTTTAAAAATTAAAAACATGTGTTATCAGTATACAACAGGGGTTCAACCATGGTGGCCTTATGGGATCCTGGGACACTCGTAGTAGGTATGGATTCTCGCAACCATTTTCGCGAGAATCCAAATGGATTCTTTCAAATTTAGATCAAATATAAGCCATGCCATAACGGCAGGTGCGGTGTGGAGGGAGAAAATCACATCCGAGTTGTGAGGGAAATCTCACCCTCGGGGAAGACGTTTAACCCAGAGACGGGGCTTGTCTAATACAAACTGCTCTTGATCTCGGTCTTTGGGTCGGGAAGCGTTCTGAGAGAACAACAGCAAGACCTGGTATTATCAGTAACGTGACGATAAACAAGAAAACATTCTCAGCTGGTTATCGGATGACGCATGTCTATACTGGTCCTTGGTATGACACGGAACGAAGATCTGACATCCAAAGAAACGCACAATTATTCCATAAGAAGGGATAGAAAATTATTGTCGCCCAATAAAAAATCACACCACACGCCACTTCCGTGTTTGTAGCACGGTATTTGTATTGAGCTTGGTTAACCTTTTGCCCAGCGCACATGATATCAAAATTTACTACTTTAAATATTCTTTTTTCAAATTTTTCAAAAAATTTCAACGAAACCATATCGTGACCCCCCATTGGAACGAGCTCGACGAACTGAATTTGTATATTACGCGGGCGGATATGGCCGTGTCATTAGGGGATGGGTTAATCCAATACGCAGCGATATCTTGAAGGTATCCTGGACTCAATCGAATGCAAATGCAACCGTTTATTCTGTTTTATCGGGGCATTCTCGTCGACTGCGTCACATAGAGCGAGCAATGTCCTACAAATTTCTTGAGGTGAGCTTGGTTACACCCGAGAAGGAGATATCTTCATATAGTTATCTAAAATACTTTTTGTATGTATGAATCAAACGTACGTTGGGATGTTCATCTGACATCCTTTTGCTTGTTCTGTTTTATTCGGGTTTAACGACACTTTGAACAGCCAGGGTAACAATGGTGCCTGGCAGTTTTACAGGTGGAGAGGGTCGGAATACCCGAAGGGAACCAGTGAATAGTTGCGAACAGCTGTCAAGCTCACCAACGTACAGGCAGAGCTAGCAGCAGTTGAAAACAAGTGCATCATCGATGTGCAGTACGCCTTTGTACACCGCGCCATCGTGCCCGCATGTGGGCGATCGGGATTAAGTGTCTTGACCACGGATACCACGCACTTACAGCTGGTCCTGAACGAATCTTTCGGATTGAAGTTCAATACTCTAATAATAATAATAATAATAATAATAATAATAATAATAATAATAATAATAATAATAAAAATACAAACTGGAGTAAAAGCAAAATGAGTAGACCAGGAGCTCGGAAAGTCGTTATTAGACTTAGCAATGCTTACCGACTGTTGAAGTCAAATATCATCCGTTACAATGGAAACAAAACAAAAAAAAAGCAAAAACAAAAAAATAAAACATCTCTCATTTCGACACTTTCGTTGAACTGAGGCTTCGGAAATTGCTAGATAAAGCTTACATTAACCCTTTACCTAACATGAAAAGCAGACGACACTTGCCAAAAAAAAATTTGAATAACTAATTTTTTTCATTTTTTGTCTCAAAAACATAGGTTATGACCCCTCATTGGATCGAGCTCGACGAGCTCGTTCCAATGAGGGGTCATAACCTATGTTTTTGAGACAAAAAATGAAAAACATAATGAAAATTAATTGGCGACTTTTGGGAATAGCGCTGGCCGGTTTTGACCGTTACGTTGGGTAAAGGGTTAATACATTAAAGAAATATCCCGAAACAAAAACAAGTATCTTCTTCAAGGTAAGGTTGAAGGTCAAAGTTCAGAGGAACCTTGTGGGAGAGATCGAAATTCGAGAAATTGAAGGTTGTGTACGTAGCTAAGCTGGGGGTGTTTTGTAACCGGCTAGAGAAAAAACTAAGCAGTGCGTAGATAGTGTTATTTTACGGTATATAAAATTTTACAGCAAACATTCATTGAATATCCATTAACTAAATGAGAAGCAGACATATAATTATGCATGTTATATTGTGATATATATCTGTAGTTCTAGTTTTAACACAGAAATCTCAGTTTATGGCAGATCTGTCAGGATGCAGTTGCTTGAATTTAATTGTATATCATCGATATCAAACAAATAGTCCGTCCGTTGTGAGCTTTTATCGAGATTGGATTGAAAATACGGGAGCTTTCTGGAGCCAGCATCGATGGGTTTCGAACCCCGTGTAACCCGTCGTCAATCTCGGAATGCTTCTGCCACCTATCGAGCTAACGCAAAATCCAAATTGTGAAATTAACTCAGCATGTAGTCTTGAACGCATTTAGAACCAGCTCTCAGTCCATTAAAAGTTGGAATTAACATAGCCGCTAGTCTGGGTAGCATTCAGAACCGGCTCTTAGTCCATTAAAAGACGGAATTAACTCACTCTGTATTTTGCTTGTTGGCACACAGAACCCGGTATTACTTAAACTCCAATTATAGCAACAATGGCCGCCTCATTTACTCTACTTTTGTTGCACTAACAGCACCAGCAACACTCAACGACTCTTTTGCACAGACAACCTTTGTTTGAAATATGAGTGTGGCACGTTGCCGGACAGTAAACAGTTTGCTTGCAAACAGGTAGGACGAGTCAACAGACTCAGGGCGAAAGCATCAAAGAGCAAACAGATAACGTGACTGCTCTTTTTACTCTACCAACCTCTGCTCACACAGACACACCATCCCTAAAAACGAAGTATAATTATACACGAACAATTTAAAAAATCGATCTTCGTCGAGAACTTACGCTCTACAATCGGTTGGATTAAAAAATAACCCAAATCAACTGGGTTGAGTGCATATGAACCCAATTGGGTTCATATGCACTTATTCCAGTTCAGTTGGGCTGCTTTTCAACACAGGTGATGTTTGAGTGAACATGTACTAAACAGTATACCCATGAGATGTTCTAAAGTGAAGAATAGATTACAAATGTAAGATTTACAGTGGATCCTCAACACACTGAAGACAGCAATGAATAATAAATTGAACTGACAGGAACATTATTCCTGTAATTACACGCGGGAAAAAGCGAACCACGTCAAGTAATTACCAAAGTAAGGAACGAATAATAAAAAAACCCACTAAAACTGTGTGAGAGAGATGGTTATTTGTTTATTTATTAAGGTTTAACAACACTTAATAAATAAGGTCGTATCATGTCGGTGGCAGTTTTACTGGTGGAGGAAGGCGGTGTACCCGAAGAGAATCACCGAGCAACGACGAGCAGTTGCCGGCTCCCCAATATCGTAACTCCGCACTGCAACACAGGGAGGATTACATTGGTCGAAGACATGCGCACCTTAGTGCACGGCCTCATCGTGCCCACATGTGACAGTCGGGGCTAAGTGCCTTCCCCCAAGGACTCACGCGGAGTCCGAATCGATCGCTCAGACGGTCACCCATCCAAGGACTAACCGGGCTCGACGTTGCTTAACTTCGGTGATCTGACGAGAAACGGTTACCACAACGCCATCGCGCCCCCTGAGAGAGAGATGGTGTTGGAGGAAAACATAAAGAGACACAAATGTAATGTTCTCTCGTCGTGCGAGCTTTATCTTCGGCCTTCCGGCTTAATTCAATTCTCGTCTTGTTATTTGACAAGCGTCGCGTATGTTGTTTCGTGAGCCCGCACTCAGTGTTTGCTGCGATTTCCACTTGACGTTCCCGTCGGTGACAGTTTGTGACAACTGAAAATGTTACCCCATTCAATCCTTTGAAGTAAAGCTGTCAGATTTATTACGCATGACAACATCAAGGTCACTGGGAAATTAATTGTTTTACATCCAACTGAAGCGGAAACGCCGTTGACGATGATATTGTTTTTTTATCCCTGTTAATGCCTTTCCTCAAATGGTCAAATCACTCATAACAACAACGCAGTCATTTTCTTTGCGCACAATAAAATAGTGTCTTGTTTATATGATATGCTGGTCACGTTTTAGGAGCGACTTTGCAGAATAATTTTGTGATTACCACCAGAGGGTCATGGGTTGGGTATTGAAGTCTTGAACTTGTCTTTGGATCATATATCGACTTGTCCTTCGGAATCATCGATGGGTGCCCACAGATGAAGTCGCGACAAGAGAACATCATTTCGGAACCCCCATTGTTTGAGGTGACGTCATGCCACGAGGTCATCTGTTTTGTTTTGAGAGTGTTCTTTTTCAAACGACTTGGTCCTGTCCATGTTCAGCTTTGGACGGTACCGCTATTCGTTAATTTTGTGTTGTACGCACAAGAACGTACCTCAACAGAAATCAACTTACAACCTTACCGAATGAAGACTAATACATTTAAAAATTACTGTCCGCTGTATTCGTCTTAGTTTACTTGTCTGAGACGATTCTAACACAACTGTCTGTATTTTTTGTTATTTTAAGAGTATCTTTTAGAAGATATGTAATGATTTACGGTTTCATTCGAAATTTCTGCCCGATTTAAATGACGTTGATTGGAAACGAGTTTCACAAGGCTCAGATCAATTTTAGTGAACGATATTAAGCCATTTCCTCTCATATCGCGACCAAGTTGAGATTCTTTTCATCGCATAATGTGGAAATTAATCCTTTACATACACTCTAAAATCAGTTGGATTAAAAATTAACGCAAATCAACTGGGTTAACTGAATATGAACCCCTTAGGGTTCATATTCTCTCAGCCCAGTTGATTTGAGTTCAGTTGATTTTAACCCAAATGATTTTAGAGTGTAATGCTGTGACCAAAACAGACAAAAATTGCCAATAAAATTACATATTGTTTACCAAGAAAACATAGTTTGTGATCCTTCATTCGAACGGGCTCATCATGCGCGCTCCAATGAGAAGCTATAATGTTTGTTTTTTTTTGTGAGATAAAAAATGAAGATTTTTAGTTTGGCAGTAACTATTTAGCAGTTGTCGTCTGCTAGTCGTATTATGTAAACGGTTAAAAAATAAATGACACCAAAACAGTGAAGATTAATTAAATCCTCTCACCCACATTGTTACGACGTCACGTTGCCTTCTGACGTCACGCGTGTATTACACGTATTTCGAAAATGAGTCATGCGGTCGTCATTGTGTGATAAATGGAGTTTTATACAACGATTGTAATTAGTATTCATCGGTACCCGATACAATACGCACATTGAAAAATGTGCTTGATAAACCACGCGTTGAATTTGGCCGACGTGTAAGAACGTCATGCAAGAATGCATCTGATTGGTCGTTACAAATCTGCCTGATTTTATGAGTGAATAAAATGCTTCGATACAAAATAGTGTCACACAAGGAAGTAAATAGATTGTAGATGGTGATAATTTTCTTTGAAAATCTATGTTTCATTCACTTAATTCCAGTATAATTGTGGTATGAATACATAACACAACTCGGGTGCAGTACGAAGGACAGGAATGGGCGACCCATTTTGGAATTGTTCCCATATATCAATCGCGCTTTCGGTGCTCTCAAAACTCTTGAAAAACTCCAACTCGAGTCCAATCCCCCGACCTCCACCTTCGTTATGTTCTGTCATATCAACTTCACGTTTTTTCCTGGATGAGTACTTTTTTGATATATTTTTTTTTTTGGGGGGGGGGGGGGGGGTGGTGATGCACTTATCCTCTGGATAGATAGTACAGTACGGCCGCCGTCGACTGGTCACTTTCCACGGGTGGGCAACCCGGTGCTTCATTAATTACAGTTTTGTTGTTGATGATTTTTATAATCTGGTAAACGAATGCGTGAATACAACTTCCCGTGCGTGGATTACAACTTGTTCACGGTGGCTGTGCCGGATAAAAACATGTCCTCTGTAAAATTCTAGCTGAACTGCCCGATTTTGATCATAATTAGGAGATGCTGAACTTAGATACCGCGACATTTTTTTTTATTTGATCGGTAGGAAGTAAACAGAATTGTTCCCCATGGGAACCTCTGGCAGCGAGGTAGTGGCTTGTTTATTGTGGTAGACATGCTCTGTTTTACTGGTAAAATATCACCCAGTAACCAATGCCTGAGCTGGAAGTCACTGTCTTCTAAAATGGGCAACATGGGTATAAACGATTGGTTGGACTTTACTTTATATCCATGCTGTGCTCACGATTAGCAATTGTACAGAAATGCATGACAGTAAATAAATAAATAAATAAATAAATAAATAAATAAATAAATGAATAAATAAATAATGGTTAATTGTCGGCTGTGAGTTAACAGAAGAGCATGTGAATTAGATGACCCCGTTAACCCTTTACCCAACGTAACGGCCAAAACCGGCCAGCGCTATTCTCAAATATCGCCAATTAATTTTTAAAATATTTTCATTTTTTGTCTCAAAAACATAGGTTATGACCCCTCGTTGGAACGAGCTCGTCGAGCTCGTTCCAACGAGGGGTCATAACCTATGTTTTTGAGACAAAAAATGAAAAAAATTAGTTATTCAAGAATTTTTTTTGCAAGTGTCGTCTGCTTTTCACGTTAGGTAAAGGGTTAATAAGACCCGACGGACTAAGATATCTCAGATTGCGCTAAACACCATAAAGACGTGATAGGAAGTGATCGAGACCCATTGCATGTTACTACTTTGAAAAAAATACTCTTGGATGCCAAATAGTAGCTCCAAATCTTGTATAAAAATGCAGGGAGAGAGTGTGTGTGTGTGTGTGAGAGAGAGAGAGAGAGAGAGAGAGAGAGAGAGAGAGAGAGAGAGAGAGAGAGAGCAAATTTATTTTGTATATAAAAGCCATGTCTATTTGAAAATGCGTTACATTGGGATTTTCATATCGCAAATCTAACCAAATCTCGTGGAAATCTGTGTTCTTAAATGCGATTCGCAATAAAGTTGATTTTAGTCCTCCCGATATTTTAAGATATTACTATGTATGAGATGAATATTTCGAATTTCTGGAGCTGTCATGTATCATCTGGCTAAATATTTTTTTGTTCACGTTTTAGGTGTCGTCTTCAATTTTTAAATAACCTCTGTCATATAATAAATAGATCATTACAACAGACAGTCAGCCATTACAACAGTCGGGTTGTCATATTCTGTCTCGTTGATGAGTTCGAGATCAGCGAGATCAAACGAGATGCCGTGGGCGTCTTGTTCAATCTGGCTGATATGGTCCTGTAAACTTGAGATTTACAGCATGAACCCTTTACCCAAAATAATAAACAAAACCGACTAGGCATATGTATAAAAATCTCCATTTAAAGTTATGTTTTCAATTTTTGTCTCAAAAACATAGCTTATGAACCCGTCACTGGAACGAGCTCGTTTTTATACAAAAAGTGAAAATTTTTTAGTAATTCATGAATTTATTTTGCAAGTATCGTCTGCTAAACGCAATGGGTAAAGGGTTAAGAATGACCATTTCCAGCAACTGATACGGTATGATGATCATGCAAGTAAACAAGTATGTCAGCAAGTAACTTGCATGCTTTACTCTGTCTCATATAATTAATGTGACAATGTTTGCCTGTTTTGGGGCAAGTTTGTTCCTTTGTTAACCCATATAATACAGTAGTTCAAAAGTAACGGTTAGACGATCAATTACTATTTTGGATCGACCAAGGTGTTGATCATTGATTAATCGATTAATCGGTTAACCGTTTCAGCTCTAAGTTTATCGGGTCGGGCAATTTTACGGGTGAAAGAAACCAGAGTACGCCTAGCGAACCACGGAGTAGCAGCGGCGATCAACTGTGAGACTCTACAACTTACTGACTCGATCTGCGCGAATATTGTTATCAGTAGTTGAAGGCAAGTGCACAATCGACAAGTAGTACACCTAGTACAGAGTGCCTTCGTGCCCCCCACGTGGACAATCGGGATTACTTGTCTTTTCGAAGAACACAACGCATTTACCGCTGGTTGGGATCGAACCGTCAACCTTTAGGTTTAACCCTTTACCCAACGTAACGGCCAAAACCGGCCAGCGCTATTCTCAAAAATCGCCAATTAATTTTCAAAATATTTTCATTTTTTGTCTCAAAAACATAGGTTGTGACCCCTCGTTGGAACGAGCTCGTCGAGCTCGTTCCAACAAGGGGTCATAACCTATGTTTTTGAGACAAAAAATGAAAAAAATTAGTTATTCAAGAATTTTTTTTGCAAGTGTCGTCTGCTTTTCATGTTAGGTAAAGGGTTAAAACCCAATGCTTTAACCACTGAGCCACCGCGGTCCCTACCCAGATTATTTGACTTTTGTAGAAATCTGTATAGACTACATGCTTAGAGGTCGTGGCAGACGTACCAACGACTTGTAAATGTCACAAATGTTATTTATCGCTTAATCGAAGCCGGAAATATAAGGAAATCTTTAAAAAGTGGAACGCGTAATGTTTGTTAATGGACCTCACTTTCACAAAAATGTTAACATGGAGTCGGTTTTTTAATGTTTTGCCTTATCAGTTAACAGATATATCTGTTACATAAACATAAACAACTTATTTAGTAATAAACACCGTCATCTCCGAACTGTATGAGCATTCGGGTATGTGTCTTGTGGCCGTAGTCGTCCCCGAAATCCAGCAAAATTAAAACGCATTAGTAGTATAGCAGAAGGCTTTCGACCATCATTATCCCGAGGCTTTGCCGGAGCAACTAGTGTTAAATTCCTATAGGAACCGGAGCCATTGCCGGAGCAACTTTTGCCTGTCCAAAATTACGGTCCCATCCAGCTCGATCCGGCAAGTGGTGTACGTACTGCATATATAATATGCTATGGTATGTATGGTGATGTATGTAAAAATAGTGCTATGGGTATATATATGGGTGTGTGATGGGAAATTAATGGAATAGGTGAGACTTCTCTTGAAGGTTTTTCACCCGCGAAACGGTTGCCGTTGCTATTGACGTCATGATGCGCACGCGACGTCCTCGAGACGTTGACCACTGTCGTTGTCCACTGTACATTCCGATAAAACGTTATTCGGGTCCGGGTGCCGGGCTTCTCGGAGGGGGTTGGGGTGATCTGGTAGTACTGATATATTTCAATGTTGATATAATATTAGCCTTGGGCCTTCATCTTATCCTATGTCTGCTATAGCACCTCTGACCCGAATAACGTTTTATTATGCCAGCTAATGAAATTCGCCAATCACAGCCCCCGAATAGTGGGACGGTACTGAGCCGTATTGGGTCACCTGCAGCCCGAGGTGACCTAATACGAGTTTACTCGTATTAGGTCAGTACCACCATTTTGTTTCGACGTGGAAATTCCTCACCTCGCGGTGCTTTTATATCCATATTGAAGAAATTGCAGTACAATCAAACGTCCCTCCGAGTCCATATGTCTCATTTTCTCTCGTTTTATAATAAATTTATTGTGAAATTTATTTTCTAAATGTAAATTTAATTATTTGAAGTGAGAAATACTACTGTATTCGATCTACCGATAACGGATAAGTCGGCCTGGCCCTAACTTGACATAGGGTCTAAGCTTATTGAGGCGAACACCGTACCCAAACAACAGTTTGGGTACGGTGTTCGCCTCGATATTTTATAAGCTTTAGAAAAAATATATAACCCATAAATGCGTTGTTAGAAAGTTGAAAAATATATATAGTGTGAATAAATAAACTGAGAAAAAAATTGTCTTATCCCGGGAATAGATTAATTTCATTTTTTCTCGTTGAGCTCATTCTGTAGTTTCTGTTGTGGTAAATGGATAACGTCGCTTCGAAAATGGATTTAATTTCATTGAATAATTATAAGATTGCACAATGATGAAATTGTAGGAAAATGAATGAAAGTCAATGGGAAAAAATTTATTTTGTTCGAATACTATAAAATCGGACGTTCGGACATTTTGTGCACACTCAAGACAAAGTGACAATACGAAGAAAAGCGTCTATCGCTGTTGTCTGTGTTGTCAAGGAAATTATACACAAACAGGGAGACAACTGTGCACGTTTGTTACAACTTACATAGCGTTTTGCACCAGTTTTGAAAATGTGCCGGCGTTCAAATTTGATTGTTATTTTGTTTTCGCTGGCATAATAAATACGTTACAGGACGTTCAGGTGGCGGATACGGTGTCATATGAGGCTCGGTAAAAACAATATTGTTTTCACCTCGCCTCATATGATACCGTATCCGCCACCTGAACGTCCTGTAACTTATAATATCGGAATGTACAGTGGACAACAACAGTGGTCAACGTCTCGATGACGTTGCGTGGGCATCATGGCGTCACGACGTCATTAGCAACGACAACCGTTTCGCGAGTGAAAAACAATCAAGAGAAGTCTCACCTTTCCTATTAATTTTCCATCACACACCCACACTATATACCCATAGCACTATGTTTACATACATCACCACATATACCATAGCATATTATATATGTGGTACGTTCACCACTTGCCGGATCTAGCTGGATGGAGCCGTAATTTTGGACAGGCAAAAGTTGCTCCGGCAATGGTTCCGGTTCCTATGGGAATTCAGTACTAGTTGCTCGGGCAAAGCTCCAGGTAATGAGGGTCGAAAGCCGCCTGCTATACCACTCGCATTATTTCTTTGAATATTAGCAAACGTTTGCATTTATTCGTAAACTTTTGTGTACAAGCAATGCAAATGAAAATTCGCAATGTTTTTTCGCATTTATTCATAAACGCCGCTACACATTGTCTCGAGCGACGCGTCGAAATGTAACAACCGATAATGTCGTCGCGAATTTTAAATTGATACTAAAGCAAATTTTTTGAGCGATATTCTGAGAGAATTTTTGTCATTTGCAAAGGAATTCGAGGAAGAGGAAGTTTCTTGCGATAAAACAATCTAATTGGCTGCTCGGCGCGATGCCACCCCCCCCCCCCCATCCCGCCCCGTGAAAGCGAAAAACCGCTTCCAGAAGTCGCATCCAGACGTCTCTCAACAAAATTCGCTTGGTCGCTTTTTCGCCATGTCGCATTATGTCCAATGTGAACACTCCCAATTCTTTTATTGAAACTGTTTTCTTTCGCGGCGCGTACATCGCGTAGCACGTGGCAGCGTGGATCGGCCTTTAATGTCTGTATTTATTAATTAGCCTTCTGCTTGCGTCCATTCACAAAAGTTTTCATTTAACTGCAGTCTACAAACGTTTATTCCCTGCTTCCCGCTTTGATTCGCACACGTTGTATTTAAAATAGATTATAAAGATGGCAGTGATGAATGAAATAAATTTCCTTGAAAAATAATTGTTGTCTATTGTTTGAGTTTCAGAACGGTTTTCATGGACGTTGGTCGCATTGTACCTGACATTTGTTGTAGCAGCATAAGTGACACATTGACAACAGACAATACCTATCAACCTTGCACGTTAAGGACCAACGAGCAAGCTGAACAAGGATTGTCCTTTCTGATGAGACGTTAACCACCGACGCAAAAACAAAGAGTATTGAAATTTGCAACACCCATTGCCCACGTGGGGGCACGGTGGCGTTGTGTACTAAGGCGTACTGAACGTCGGTGGTGCACCTGTCTTCAACCAATGCTAACCCTGCTTGTGTGGAGTTGGTATGTTGGGGAGCTGACAGTTGCTCGCCGTTGCTCGCCGTTGCTCGGTGGTTCTCTCCGGGTACTCTGGCTTCCTCCACCCATAAAACTGTCATGGTCATGATTCGCCATTGTGCAGAAATATGTGACCTTAAACACCAATAAATAATAATAATAATAATTTGCTACAATCCATGACAGCTGTACCATCCGACGGCTTGGAGTGTTTTTTTCCAACAAATTTAAGAGCGGTCATCAAGCATTCGGGCCACTAGTTAAATTCTGTGAGGATTTGGAAGCTGTTATGGCCTGGAACCAGTTTAGCCTTTCAATAGTCCATAAGCCATGTTTAGATTCACTCGTCTGGAATATTTCAGTTGGTGGAAAAAAGCGAACCTATCGTTCGCTTTTTCGACCAACTTAAATATTCCAGACAAATGAATAAGAAAATAACATAGATATTCGTCATCTTTGAATCATCGCATGAAATGTTTCTCAATTAAGACTTGATTATACATATTTTTTATTGACTTTACCAATACCATTACAGTTGTTTGTTTATTAAACAGTTATGAATGGACTCTCGTCACAGAATTAGTTTTGTGAATACGCCGCATAGTGGGGCGCGGTGGCGTTGCGGTAACCGGTTCTCTTCAAATCACCGAAGTTAAGCAACGTCGAGACCGCTTAGTCTTCTGATGGGTAACCGTCTGAGCGATCGATTCGAACTCTCGCGATGTGCCCTTGGGCAAGGCACCTAACCCCGATTGCCCACATGGGGGCACGATGCCGCCGTGTACTAAGGCATACAACACGTCGATGGCGCGCATGTCTTCAACCAATCTAACCCTGCCTGTGCTGCCGTGCGGAGTTACGATGTTGGAGAGCTGGCAGCTACTCGCCGTTGCTCGGTGGTTCTCTCCGGGTACTCCGGCTTCCTCCACACGTAAAACTGTCACGGTCATGATTAGCCATTGTGCATAAGTATGTGACCTTAAACACCAATAAATAAGTAAATAATAAATACGCCGCGTAGTTCTACAAATTGTGATAATACCTTCATTTATTTAATGCTCAGGCATCAATTCACGCTGAAAAATTAAGTCATATTCCCCTGTCGGTCGGCAAAACGAAATATCAAAATGATATTTAGAAATCGATATTTCATCGTAGGTTCGGATGACGAATCACATGTACTTTAAACGAGTCAGCACATCAGTAATGAATTCCAGAGTCCCAAATACAAACGAATTCGAATAATTGATAGTGACAGTGACTAAATCAATTCATTAAATCAGCGGTTTCAAAGTTTGACTTTCTCATTCACCTTCCAGCGAAAAGCCGAAATCACTTTCAAATTTCTTCAGTTCAACTTCACACGTCTTCAGTGCATTGAGTTCAAAAAAAATAAAATGACGTGTCTTGTTATTGAAAATAAGAAAGTGGTGTTTTTTGTTATTGTTCTATTTCTTCGAAACACATTGCGATTATTTCAATTCGCCAGCCTTGGTAAATCGTAAAGTTAGGGGAGAAATAAGACGGGACTACTTTTTGTGCGGATATTCACACATTCCAATGGTTGGAGTTTGGTTGTTGTAATTTTTGTATGGACGCCGGTTCGGCACATAAATTTTGCGCCTTAATGGCAAATAAAGGCCACAAATTGGAGAGTTTGTAGTCGTAGAGCATTAAATAAAAAGAAAATTCACGAAAATTTGATGAATACCGAAAATATCTCGTTCGTGGCTACAAGAAATATGAGGATCTTCACGAGCGACGCAGTCGCTCGTGAAGATCCTCATATTTCTTTGTAGCCACTCACGAGATATTTTCGGTATTCATCAAATTTTCGTGAATATCCTCTATATCTTTGTGAGTAAACATATGTCATATTAAATCAACGATTGTCTGCACGCAAACTCCACGAAAAGTGAACAAACAAACAGCATATAACAGCGTTGGTTTCCCTATAGAATTAGACGTGTGGCCTGAGAGCTTGGGATAGTCATAAGATAATTTGGGGTTGAGTGATTGATAAGTGAAGTACACGTCTGGCACGAGAACTATTTTTCATTTCACTATCCCTCATTAATTCCCCTGCTCGCAATTTGCGAATTGATTGTTTACCAATAGACAATTCCTATCACGAAAAAAATCCATCAGAAGTATCCATGTGTCTTGGTTTAGTCACGTCTAACGCCTCAAACCATCAATTGTGGCCAAAATATTACAACACATATGTTATGTGTCTCATCCGTGATTCTGCAAATGGCATGTTTTATTCGGTGTTGTTAACATGAACAGAATGGAAAAGTACTTCAGTTATCAGTTTAGTATATAGATTAATGATTTCATTCTGACCCGTGGTACAACTTTTGGTGATGGTGAGGCAAGGCCACAGAATTTCCGAGACAAACTATTGATGTGCTTCCTTGTCCCATTCCATTCACGACACTGGACGATGAATTAAGCATCGCTTCGCTCTTCATGCCACAACATACTGGGACAGACCGCACATGACCTAGCCTCATAGTGGGTACGTTCCTTCAGTTACAATATTCCAAGACTTTTAGTAAGTTACCTAAATTCGTGAGAGTTGCCTTATCTCTTTCAGTTTTCAAATCAAATTTAGAATCCTATCTATTTTCAAATATTATCCTTATGTTGATTAATCTATTGTTTCAACTACCCAAATACTGTATATATTTTCATTAGTAATGTTGTTCGGCCCTTTGGAACTTCTATGTGCGCTTTATAAATTGTATTGTTATTATTAGCTCCTGTTGAAATATTCTTGGTCTCAACCTCTCCCCATTATGGCCATTCAACATCTTACTTCTTCAAAGAATCTTCCCAATTTACAGCAAAGTCGGCGGTATCATATGGGGGTTAAATAATAATTTTTATTACACGCCTGCTCTTTGTAATCGCCATCTTCAGCAATACTAACTAAACCATGCGGAAAATGAAAATCTGTTGACGGACTATTTTTAAATAGAAGCGAAGTTTCACTGGAATTTTCTACAAATCGTGCACGGCAATTATAATTTGAATCGCTAGAGATAGCTAAAATAGTAACACGGGTTCCCCTCTCAAATTTGGTTGGTGATAAAATGTATTCTTTCTGTTTATAGTTCGTCCCCTGAGATACAATGTGTTCTATGTGCCTACTGACAAATAGAACACTTTGGAACTCAGGGGACGAGTTGTGAAATGAATTGCTGAGGGTCCTTCTATTTATTAGTTATGTATTTATTGGTGTGTAAGGTCATATACCTATGCACAATGGCTAATCATGACCGCGACAGTTTTACGGGTGGAGGAAGCCGGAGTACCCGGAGAGAACCACCGAGCAACGACTAGCAGCTGCCAGCTCCCCAGCATCGTAACTCCGTGCGGTACAAGCAGGGTGAGATTGGTTGAAGAAATGTGTACCACCGACGTGCAGTACGCCTTAGTACAGGGCGTCATCGTGCCCCCATGGTGACAATCGGGGTTAAGTGCCTTGCCCAGGACACAACGCGGGAGTCCGAATTGATCGCTCAGACGGTCACCCATCCAATGATTAACCGGGCTCGACGTTGCTTAACTGTGGTGATCTGACGAGAACCGGTTACGGCAACGCCACCGCGCCCAAGAGTGTCCCTCTAATAATTGCTTTCTTGGCGTGAAGGCGTGTAATAAACACAGAATGACACACGCGTGTGAATGAGTTAATCGATATGGCAGCTGTGCCATCGCGGAAAGATAAAACTCGAGTGGCCTCGAGTTTTACCCTTCCGCGATGGAACAACTGCCATATCGATTAACTCATTCACGCGCTTGTCGTTTTGTATTTAAGCCAACAGCCGTATAGTGTGTTTGTGTGTGGAGAGAGAGGAGGGTGCACCTTTGATATCCAAACCGCTGATCCCCACAGCTTCATAGAAATTATTAACCATCAGTAAAGTTTCAATATTATAAAATTAGAGTTCATCGGGTGGTAGTCCGGCTTACGCCAATATTCGTTCCCAAATGTAGCGTGAATATTTCCGAAGACAAAATATATAATCGTTATCGAATGAAATCGCCGCACACACTATCCATAATGTTTTCTTCGTCAAGAGGCGGTTTACCAAAGATATGTACTATTTATTTATTTATTTATTTATTTATTTATTTATTTATTTATTTATTTATTTGGGGATAAGGTCAGTTTCAACAACTATGGCTGTCTCATGACCGAACGTCCATATCGGTTACTTTTAAACCACGGGTTGCAATAGTCACGCACTTTTACAATTGTTTTTCCAACACTTATTTTTAACCTGTAATTGCCAGTCAATTGGTATGTTTTTAAATGTTACTGATTTAGTTGAACCATTTATAGTTGGGGAACGTGGTGAGTCATTGGTTATAGCATTGAACTTGAAAACAAAAGGTCGACAGTTCGATCGTGACCTGCGGTACTTCAGTTGTGTTCCTTGGGTAAGACACTTAATCCTTTACCCAACGTAACGGCCAAAACCGGCCAGCACTATTCTCAAAAATCGCCAAATTAATTTTCATTATTTTTTCATTTTTGTCTCAAAAACATAGGCTATGACCCCTCTTTGGAATGAGCTCGTCGAGCTCGTTCCAAAGAGGGGTCACAACCTATGTTTTTGAGACAAACAATGAAAAAAATAGCTATTCAAGATTTCTTTTTGCAGGCGTCTTCTTTCAGGTTAGGTGAAGGGTTAATCCGGGTTGCCAGCGTGTGGACACGGTGGAGCTGTGTACTTCAGGTGCACTCCACATCAATGATACACTTACCTCAATCGATACATACTCGGCTTGTTCAGACTTATTAAATTGGAAAGTTTGGCAGTTGCTCATCACTGCTCGTTGGTTCTCTCCGAGTACTACGGCTTTCTCCACTCGTAAAATTGTCCGACACGATGTCATCCTGGCTGTTGAAAGTGTCGTTAAACCCCACTAAACAAACCAACACGCCATTTATGGTCATAGATAGAAAGTTGACAATGTTAGAATTGAAATACAATTATGGGAGTGTTGTAATACCAGCCGCTCTATGTGAAAAGCGAATTACGTAACATCTTCGGAAAATATTTCGTGCAAGTGCATTTCAAGTGCTTGTTATTTCTTAGAAAAAAAGTGATACCACCACTATTTCAGAACACTGGGTTTTAAATAAAAGTGGGCATCAAATCTGAACATGTGATACAATTTCACCCTCGGACTGTTTATTCTACGTCAACCATCCTCCAGCCCGAAGGCTAGCCTTCGGGCTGGAAGCTATTTGAAGTAAAAGAGACTGATTGGACCATTACCAGACTGTCGCATAGACAGTCCAAAAGAGAGACAACGGAGATGAGTACATTGGCGAATACTGTTATATTACATATACTACTCAAAGTTTGCCAAGCACCAAATATTTGACACATCCTTGTGAAATTTGCTTGTGACATATTTGCGATATTTTTGGTGGATATGATTGAGGAATGTATTGAGATGGTCCCCAGTGTTGTCATTAGCTCTCTTGACAGGCAGACTTTTCGTGACAGTCAGTACCCCTTGATTTTCATGTTTTCGTGTACTGTCTACATGTACATGACATGTGTAGGGTATTCAATCTTCATTTCGACACAGACCCTTGTGATTTAATGATTGAATATGGCAAATGCAAATGTAAGAAGACATTTGTCTGAAGCAGAAATGTGGCGGGCTGCAGGGATGGTGAAGCAAGGGGCTACCCATCGTCAGGTTGGTGAAGCCCTTGGTGTGCACCATACGGTGATCACCAGAGCCTGGGCAAGACTTCAGCAGTATGGCACACCAATAAGACGGCATGGTGGTGGCATAGGCAGGGCAACAGCTGAAGACCGGTTTTTGATCATTCAGGCTCGTAGGAACCGCTTTGCCACAGCAACACAGCTTTGCAGTGACCTTCAGAATTCATCCGGGGTAAATGTTTTGACGTAGACTATCCAGGCAAGGTTGCACGAATGTGATCTCCAATCGAGAAGACCATGTATTTGCATTCCACTGTCCCAGAACCACCGACAGGCACGATATGAATGGGCCATGGACCACGTTGGATGGACCAGAGAAGATTGGCGACCTGTCCTTTTTACAGATGAGTCAAGGTACTGCCTGTACCACGCAGATAGGCGTTCTAGGGTAGGGAGAAAACTAGGAGAGCGATTCCATGCAGCCAACATTGCTGAGCATGACCGCTATGGTGGAGGGTCAATCGTGGTCTGTGGTGGCATCAGCAGGGATGGAGGTACAGAGCTCTGTGTCCTTGAACGTGGTACATTGACTGCACAAAAGTATATTGATGAGATCCTGGGTGTCCACGTCAGATTATATGCAGGTGCAGTGGGTGATAGATTCATTCTGATGGACGATAATGCAAATCCTCATGTTGCCCATGCTGTCGGGGAGTACCGACAGAGGGAGTGGATTGAGCGTATTGACTGGCCAGCAAGATCCCCTGACCTCAATCCAATCGGACATGTTTGGAATGAGTTGCAGGGTGCAATTTCAGCCCGTCCAGTGTCCAGGAGCTTGGTGCCATGCTGGTCCAAGAATGGAACAACATCCCACAAAGGACAACCAGGAACCTGATTGGAAACATGATTCGTTGTCAAGCTGTAATTAACAGTAATGGGTCTCATACTCGATATCGAACCCATACCAGTTCGCTCGGTCAACTTTTTGGCAAATTTGAAAAATTTCTTCTTCCACCAGTAATATCCATTTTCCATGGTTATCGTATTCAAAAGCTAAAAAATAATGTCAAACACAATTAAAATCTTAATTTCTGTACTTAAATCATTAAAGATATAAGTAAATAAAAATTATATACACTTTTCATTGCAATATTTCAACTAAAATGTAAAACAGGTAGTTGGATATACTTGGTGCCTAGCAAACTTTGAGTAGTATATATGTCTGGTCTTCCACTTTCATTGAGCTTCCGACACCTTTGAAATGATCTGTACCCACAATGCACTGTTTTCAGTTTAAATTGAAAGCATTTATTTGTTCGGTGATTGATTAAGTGTTTGACAGCTAACCGTAAATTTTGAGTATTAAATAGAATTAAACTGTGACATTGAATGGAAACCTGAACTGTGCGCTACGATCCCCTTAAATAGGGTGATTACCTGATGCCGTCTGATTTAACAGATGGCATTTAAGTTTCAATTTGAATTCTCTAGAAGCAATCAGACAGCTAAAGGATTTTTTTTTTATTTTCCTCATGATGATTGATTTCCTTCACATGAATTAGTGGCACACTAGACCGAAAGAACAAAATATAGTTTTTGTCTGCTAAATCTACCGCATTCTGAAAATAAATAAACCAGACTGACAGTGACCACACGTTCACGGATGCCCCCGAACTATGACCTTGATCTGTGACCTTGACCTTCATCGACAAAAACAAAATTTGTGCGCAGAACATCGTCTCCCCATAATCAACAAGTTTCAACAAAATGCAAGAAAGCATCTCGGAGTTATGGAGCCGATACGAAAATCTTCCTGACGGACAGACGGGCAAACAGACGGACGGAATGACAAACACTATATGTCCCTGAAAGGAAGGAGGAGAGAGAGAGAGAGAGAGGTACCTGATAGTTGAGAACCAATTTCTCCTTTTCACAAAATTCTGTATATCGTCCCTTGAGTGGAACAAGGTGTCATCTCCAATGTTTTAATATTGCAGATGGCGCCTTGTTCCACTCAAGGGACTATACAGTGTATACCAAGTTGAGGGAATTATTATTACGAACCACAAGATATATTGCAATAAATTTTAACTGAGATAACCAACAACTTCAAGGCGCTTTTACAACTTCAAGACGCATAACTGCCTTCACTCGGTATATTGGGATACTGAAATTACATTAACGTGGGTGTCAAATATCGGTTAATGGAGGGAAGAATTTATACATGTGGCGTGCGTGGAGAGTAGATTACCCATGGGCCACCTGAAAAGTGGAGGTTCCCCTCAAAAGAGAACTCACTTATGGAAGCACGCATCAGAAGCAAAAACTAAGTTTTAGCCAGTGGACCTATCGATAGATCCCTGAGATAATTCGGAGATGCTTTTGCCAATACGGGGGCTTGGTTGCCATTGCCTGGTTGGAACTTAACTTTTCGGATCAGTGCGTGTTAATCCACTCTCCACGTACTGTGTTTACAGAAGTAATTATGGAAGCATGTAGGGTCACGCCAACTTATACCAAGTGGAAACTCATCATCCAATACCAAGTTGATTGAATTACCACCTATCTGTTATAGGATTAAAACAACATGGCGTGCGAATGAAAAAAATAGGTATAACTATATTTTATTTATTGATCAAGTAAATATCAACACCTGTCAGTTATCTATTAAATCACAGTATAACAGAATGTTTAAATGTAGAAGGTGATAGATTTACTATTAAATACATCAACCTATGATTTGCTTTTTCTTTAATCTGTTGTTTTATGTCAAGAACTAATTAGTAAAATAAATAATTTAATACCGAGATATTTTCTGTCGGGGATACAGGATATATATATACGCATGCATGTATATGTGCCCTACATTTGTTTACGTTTAGAACGAAGGTGCAACAAATACTTCACGTGTCTACTTCCATTTTACATAAAAAACATATAGCTACCCACATCTGGTCTTGACCTACAGTACAGTTGCCATAGGCTGGTAATAACCCAGTAATAATAATAGTGATGTCCATGCATGTGTTTACCAGGTATTAAAAATCATCAACAGCAAAATTGTAATTAATGAAGCAACGGGTTGTACCCGGTGCTTCATTAATTAAATTGTTGATGATTATTTTTATAATTAGTGTTTGGTATCTAATATTATTGCGTGGCTAGAAATATTGCCCACCCGTGTGATGACTAGTCCATGGCGGCCGTACTGTTTCAATCATAATATTAATATTAGTATAAAAAGATGAAAATATTCTACACAATAGCTCCCGTGGGAAACCCCGGAAGTGGATCAGTACTTGTGAACAGGTTCTGCTTTACTGGTAACAAAAGACCCGGAACCAACGCCTGGGGTGGAAGTCCTCTAAAGTGAGCAACATTGACAACGATTGGCCCAACTTGACTTCATACCTATGGTGCAATCAAGATATAGACGAAAGGGATCTTAAAATAAAATAAAATAAAATAAATAAATAAATAAATAAATAAATAAGAGAACGTAAAGCAAAGAAAAACAACACTATGAACTGAGAGAGAAATGTTTAACAACTTTGTCTGGGTCGTAACTATCTTCAGAGATATGAGTGTATTGAGTGACCCGTGCCACTCGACCGCGACATGAATTTGACCGACGGTTTTTGTGATTGGGCCGACCCACATGTCACCAAGCCTGGAAATAAGCCGACTGTCATCTGTAGAATGAGGTCCCCAGAGGGTGAACTTTGTGATGCTACCCTGCACATCGGGATAGCATGACTTCAGCCCCATAGGTCCACGGTTCGATCCCCGCCAGAGGTAACTTCATTGTGTCCTTGGGTAAGGCCCTCAATCCTGATTGCCAGGTGGAGGCACTATGGCGCTGTGTACTAAGGCGTAATGCATGTCGATGGTGCACTTGTCTTCAACCAATGCTAATCCTGCTTGTGTGGAGTTAGTACGTTGGGGAGTCGGACAGTTGCTTGTCGTTGCTCGGTGGTTCTCTCCCGGAACTCCGACTTCCTCCACCCGTAAAACTGTCCGACACGAGGTGACCCTGGCTGTCGAAAGTGTTGCTAAACTCCAATAAATAAATAAATAAATAAATGAATAAATAAATAAATAAATAAATAAATAAATAACTAAATAAATAAATAAATAAATAAATAAATAAATAGGGTACCATTACTAAATTTACCCTCTGTGAACCTCAGTCCAAATCAATGTCTGAGTCCTAGAGAGAAAGAGGTAGTCTTCGAGACTACTTCCCAACAAGACAAATCATCATTGAGGTGGGGTGGGGAGGAGAGAGTAACAACTCGTCCTAAGATTTACGATCGGATCAATGTGGGTTGATAGGAGAAAACAGATAGTTTATGTGAGGCTGTCGCTATTTAGTGATTGATACTTTGTATATGTAGGTTGGCTATGTCGTTAGTTCGTAGTGCAACTCTTATGACGTTTCCATATTCCAACAAATTTACAGAGAGAGTAATCGCTTGACTGGACTTGTTACGCGAAATAATTCATGAGAGGTGAGGGACGTTGTACAAACACGAGTGTGCGAATGCGCACGAGTGTTTTATAATATAGTCCCTCGCCTCGAATGAACTATTTCACGTAACCAGTTCAGTCAAGCGATTACTCTGTTTATTACTTTTTATTATTAACGATAATAATATTATGTAGCCCTTTACCTAACGTAACGGCCAAAACCGTCCATCGCTATTCTCAAACATCGCCAAATAATTTTCATTATTTTTTCATTTTTTGTCTCTAAAACATAGGTTATGCCCCCTCATTGGAACGAGCTCGTCGAGCTCGTTCCAATGAGAGGATCATAACCTATGTTTTTGAGACAAAAAATGAAAATAATAGTTATTCAAGAATTTTGTTTGCAAGTGTCGTCTGCTTTTCATGTTAGGTAAAGGGTTAAAAAAACAAAAAAAAAAAACAAAACAATGAAGTCCCCATTACACCAACGGCAAAGCGTCTTCGTTTGCGCGCACGGATACATGACACAATTGTTGATTGCATAATTCACTTATGAAGTTATCGTTGATAATCAAACACGGAAATCCCAGTAAATCACACTTTGGAAGGTAATAAGTTAGAATTGTTATCAAACGTTTCGCAAATAATGTTAACGTTTGGTCAAACATCCAAAGCTTCTCGGGCCGAATAATATTTTCAGCCAGCCGACTAAACATAATTGTGACTGGCGACTGAGAGAGAGTTCTAGAGAAAGATGTGTGAAAAGGGGCATTTACGCCTCGTATTTTTTGCCCTTCGCATTTACCCATTTTTAAACATGTTTTAAAACAATCAAAGGGTACCTAAGTTCCACTCTACAATTTTCCAGACAATTCCCCAAAATGACACGCACTCTCGCCAAATGTGAATTATGTAAAACTTACTTGCTCAACCCATGACATGAATAACAAACATTTTTTTAAAATCCACTAGAATAGCGAATACTTGATGATACAGTAGAAATAAGCAAAATATATATGGAAGAAATAATTCACTATCAAACACAAAGCTTCAGCCTGAAAAATTGTATTTCAAAAATGTGTAAAAAAGCGACATCTAAGAAATATACAATGTTTCGTATCCGACGTTTCCCTGTTAGCTTTGGAAATTCACCACAATGTATCAGACTTCAAGAAAATGGCCCAAATACTAAAGTGATGTCTCCAGCAAATTACATACCCTTTTTAGCTGCGACCAGCAGCTCTATAAGTGGCAATGTCGGTCTGTCGGTCTATCTGTCGGTCTGTATGTCGGTCGGTCGGTCGGTCGGTCTGTCCGTGACCAACGAGTTTCAAAACTCAATAACTTATGAAATACTTGATGGAATGACTTTATATTTGGCATGTAAATGTATCGTATTGATGTCTAGCCACTGTTCAATGCATGTGTTTTTCTTGGAGTTATGGCCCTTGATGAACTTAGAATTTTGTGAAATTGCACCACCCGTCGCAGCTACGGCGTCGAGTCGCGATTTTTGTAAAATATGTAAAAGTGCGAATCCGTGGCGCGCAGCCTTACGCCCACTTTGTTCGACGATATGACATCTGATCAGCGGTTTTCGCTTCACTATACCTGGCACAGACAAAAGTCGGGAAATGATATTTCATATTATTTCTTATCGATTCTGTACAGAATGGATAAATAATGTCACAAAATATTACTTTTATCGACTTATTGCCTATAACAAATACCACTGAATCATAAAAACGAGTTCATGAAACAATAGCATGTTCATACATGTGACAGATCACCAAGACATATTTTTGTACCATTTAAAGCGTAGGCCTACTTGTATGCTTCAACTTTATATCTAAAAAAATTGTTAAAGGTCAGCACGTTTTCCCACACGCACCTTAACTGTGACTTCTGCCGACATTGGCCATGCTAAGCCAGTTATCAATTTTAAAGGGTGTCCCTTTTATCAATAAAACTGTATACTCCTTTTCTGTGTGTATGTTTGATATCGAAGTGTAAATATTTAATTCTTATAGTAACAAGCAATTCCTTCAGCCACCCGTCAAATTCTGTAAGGAATTTGACGCTGTTAACCTTTCGGCTTGTAGACCGATCGTTGTGAAATGCATAACCTTAACCATTTGAACCCTTGTGGTATCGTCCATGTTTGTTTAATTGCAGCAATTAAGAGATTCCATATTTATTACTTAGGGATAGACCAATTAGGTTCCGCTCCACAGTTTCGCACTATTGCACAGGGGTGAAATTCTAAATAAAGGGCGTATGTTGAAACTAAGGCCATGTAAAATAGAGAAATATTTTTAGTATCAGATATATGATTACATTAGGCTTTTTGTTGGACAAGAGAATTTGAAGTTTTGGTCCCAAAGTTGGAGTCTGATACATAGGGGTAAATTACCAGATGAATTATGGGAAACAGTGGCTTCGAAAAATTGGCTATTTTTTTAAATGTAATTTTTACACGGGTTTGTTACCAGACAGGTAACTAAAAAATGAGACGGAAACATATAATTTTTTTTTGCATTTTAGAAACAAGGGATGCTCTGCTCCAGGGGTGGGTAGGCGGGGTTGGTGGGAAAATTCTGCTTTTGAGGCTGCTAGGTGGCTGAAAATGACTGGTTTCGGTATTTTTTCAGGCAGTTTTTCAGGTTGAAGTCTTGCCTTTGACAATAAATAATTCCACCCACATTCAGATTGTTTATTTCTACTTAGTCAGATAGTGTTATATGTTTTTTGTGGATTTGGGAAATGTAATACATGTAATGGGTTTGATAACTAAGTTACAGGAGATTTGCATTTGAAGAGAGTGTATGGCATGTCACATTTGGAAATGCTTGGAAAACTGTGGAGCGGAACCTTAATATTTTCATCGTGCAGCCTCAGGGCTGCACGTTGAAAATATTGATTGGTCTACTCCACACATGCCCTTAGCACCCATCCTACTCAATGGAATTATAACGTATCATGCACCAGGACCGGAAAAACGGCATCTTTGGATCAAAGGGTTAAAATAAAGCTCCGTCTCATCAACCTAGTTTCTCCGCCCACTCCATATGTGATTTAAGGCGCCTATTCCACGAAGATATAGATATGGTCTTGTGTGACACACTGTTTGTAAGACCTCTGAAGTGATGGTGTGAAGAAACCAGTACTGTGATCGCCAAAGCGGTCTCTTTTTATCGACCAGTTTGCGACAGGGGAGCTTTTTGTGAGTGGCAAGTGTGGTCAGCCGCCACACGTGATAAAATATCAAGAAAATGTATTTTTTCCAAAACAGAAGAACAATTTACCAGTCTAGACCTTAAAACGTCCTGCGCTGACATATTACAGACGATTCAATCTAAAAGTAACATAAACACTCATTCTCTGATTGATTCATCGCAAGCAATGTTCTCAATTGAGTATTTATTTGACCGCATTTTTAACGACCTTACACCACTGTTCGACATGTTTGTAAACTAAATACTAATATGAATGAAGACTTACCACGACTGTAATGTTATGATTACGCCGCGTAGTTTCACCAATTATGTTAATGTCTTGATGTTTTTTGATTGGAATGTCTATGGCTGGAATAGAATAGAACCCGGTAACCAATGTCTGGGGTGGAAGTCCTCTAAAATGGGCAGCGTGGGTATAAACAATTGGCTGGACTTGACTTTATATCCACGTTGCGGTCACGATTAGCCAGTGTGTAGAAATATGTAAACTTAAACACAATAAATGAATCTATAACTGGAGCACGAAAGAATTTCTATACGTAATTGTGAATAAAGAGACATCACATTAAATTAACGGTAGTCGGCGCGCAAACTCCACGAAAAGTCGGTAAACAAACAGCTCATGGCAGCGTCGGATTCCTTACGGAATTAGACTGATAGTCTGAGAGCTTTGAATTCAAAGTGGTACCGGGCAGATAAGTGCACTGACCTCTCGTGACAGCGCCCCCTAGATCGATTCGCGGACGGAAATATTCTCTATAGATGCCAGAAAGCTGTCTGGCAGCGTCGATTGTTGTGTTGTTGCTGTCAAAGCGTACGTCCTATCGAATGAGAGCGTGAAATGTGAGAGAGACACTTTCCGCGCAGGTCAATGATCGATTTGTGGTGCTCGAGAAGAGTGCTAGCAAACTGCCACAGCCGAGGTGATCCCACATATCTGCAGAATTGTGCGAAGGAGATGAGTTAATATATAGAGGATATCTAGTGTTTTTGTGTGGATACCGAAAATTATCTCATGAGTGACCGAGACAAATGGTTATTTTTTGCGAGCGCTTGCACTAGATTTTCTTTTTATTATACGCTTTTTTATAAGAATCTGATCATTCCACTCGTTTCAACCTTGAACTGATGCATGAACGTAAACAGCTGATGAGCATTGATACGGGGAAGTGATTTGATCGATACTCGGAACAGATAACGTCTTGCGATGTGATTCAGCTGGTGGGTTTCATGCATCAATTCAAGGTGAATACATGTACGTGTTGAATTATTGCTGGAAATTATCGGTATCTACTCAAAACACCAGATATTCTTTTCATTATACTTTTTCGAACAAATTGATTATTTCCAGATATATAGATATATTTTGTTCGTCAGTATACATGAACACAACACAATTTACATGTAATGCACATATTTACAACACATATTAACAATACACATGTCAAAAAGCATAAAATTCGTTTTCTTTGTCCGTGTAAAGATGTGTGTATGCCGATAGGGTCTTCCTGCTTTTCCCTAGTAAAAACGAAGAAAAGAAACAGATATGCAGATAAAAAAGAAAGAGGAAAGAACGAAGGGAAAAAATACGTTGGAAAGAGTAGAAAAATACTAGTGCAACATCGTGAATTCATTTAATCGTCCTAAAAATAGATCATCTTCTGCTAGAGCGGATGGTGTGTAATGTGGTCGAGGCTTGGTTCAGATGAACTATCCCGGTTCGGTGCTCACCGTTGCATTCATTATCTTAAAGTGTCAGAAAGAGAGTGTAACAATTGATATGCCATGAATATACGGAATGCAAGGGTGAAGGGCGAAGTGTATGGAGAGATAAACTTTGCAATTATTTTTTCCTTGAACTCTTTCCTGTTTCCCAGTGTCCTAATGTCCATTTCCAATTCGTTCCATAGCTTGGGGAATGCAAAGACAGGTAGATTTTCTTATGTTTTTGTTCTAGTTCTACATCGACGCAGCAGTCCGGCTTGGCGTGTGCTTACATTAGTCTGATTGCTGACAGTAGAGAAACAATTCCCAAAAGATGCTGGAAGGTTACCGTTATTCCAATCGAACATGACAAATAAACACGCAGACTGTACAAATCTTTTACCTTCAGAATGTTAATCCTGAAAAACAGTGGGTCGGTGTGGGCATTGTATTTCTTATTATTAATAATTCGTATTGACCGTTTTTGTAGTGTAAATAGCCGAGAACATAGCTTTCGATGTCCCCATATTTGGATTCCGCAGATGAAGTGACTCTGTAGTAATGTGAAATACAGCGTCTTCATTGCTTTAAAAGGGAGAGATTTCGTCACCTTGTTGATGCTGAGATTGGCAAGGGCTACTTTCGATCAGAGTTTGGATATGTGGGCATTGTAAGATAGATTTTCATATATATTTATGCCAAGAAATTTTGCAGATTTTTCGTGTTGTCTGTTACCGACTTTTTCGATATTATTATTATTTATAGAAATCTTCTCATGAGCGGAATCATTTCTTTTAGTTGGATTGATAAGTATATATTTTGTTTTATTGTGGTTCAAAACCAGGTGGTTGACAGCACACCAATCAGATATTTTTTTGCACTTCCTCATTAAATCCCGAGAGAAGTGGGTTTATCTCCACCCCATACTTGTATCTAGTGGTGTCATCTGCAAACGATATGAGGTATAGCTTTGTTGAGTTGTTTATGTCGTTATGTAAAGTAGAAACAATGTAGGTCCTAATATAGAAACTTGTGGAACACCACATGTAATTTCTGCAAGGTCAGATTTGCTGTCCCAGTAAGAAACATACTAGGTCCTGGTCTGAAGATAGCCTTTGAACCAATTATTGGCGTTACCTCTTATGCCATAATATTCCAGTTTTTGGAGTAAAATCTCGTGGCTGATTGCATCAAAGGCTTTAGATAGATCTAGGAATAGGGCTACAGCACTGTCTTTACTAGGTTTGTTGTTTTCGGTGGCTATGTCTTTTAACAACTACATGACTGGATGTAGTGTACTATGATGCTTCTTAAAGCCGCATTGGTGGGGGAGGATGACATCAAATTTTTTTTAGAAACTTTAGGAGTCTCACTACCATGAGCTTTTCTAGGATTTTAGAAAAAAACGGGCAAAATACTGATTGGTCTGTAGTTCGTACAGTTGTTTTCGTCACCTGATTTGAATACTGGAATTACTTTGGCAATTTTCATCCTGTTTGGATCTATTCCCCGACTTACATGTAATACCTCATTCATGATATGCGCAAGTGGAGTCGCAATGAAATTTATTGAATGTTTCAGGATGTCAGTTGAAATATTATCACAGTCTTGATTTAATTTAGATTTCATTAACTTTGCGATATTTATTATCTCAATAGGCGAAGAGGAAGTGGGTGTGATAAATAGGTTTTCCGTAAGACTGGTATTAAGGTACTCAGAAAATTACTTCTGAGGCATGGCTATGAGTTTAGAAGTTTTACTTCCTATGTTTGCAAAGAAAGTATTGAACTGTGCGATGTCATTTTCCGAATGGATCTTTCTATCGCCAAGATTGAAGAATAATCGCAATGTTCCCCTGTTTTTATCCCTATTCAGAGCAATATTTAGAAGTTGCTATATGTTCCACATATTATTCTTAATTTCCAAGATGGCTTTTTCATAATACATAGCTTTACTTTGTTTTTTTTTATTCTATTAAATGGCCTGCAGTAATTTTTGTAGTTACTGACATGAACTTCTGTAGGAGATCTTAACTTTTTATTGAAAAGTTTATTCTTTTTGTTTGCTGAGATTAAACGTCCCTTTGTCATCCATGGCTGTTGTTTTATGAACTTATGTTTCAGTCTGTGTCTTTTAAAGGGAACGCTGTGTCGATGGCGGCCAAGTAAGTATTTAGGAAATTTCTATATGCTGTGTTGGGACAGTTGGACTCCATAACTGTGGAAAAGTAGCTTTGGGATAGAAGCGATTTGAAGTATTCAATACTTCTTGAGTTTATCTTCCGGGTTAGAAATGGTTTAGAGCCATCAGATTTCGGATTTGAGAATTCAACAAAAAAAATTCCAAAATGGTCAGATACATCTGTTAGAATTATTCCGGATTTGAAATTTTGAGGAACATTATTGGAGAAGATGTGGTCTATAAGAGTAGCAGATCGATCTGTTACTCATGTTGGTTTGGTGATGACAAGCACGATGCCCTCACTGACCATTTGGTCGATGAACAAGTCTATTTTAGAATGAGAACCTACTTTTAGAAGGTCAATGTTGAAATCGCCCATAATTATGGAAGTTTTCTTTTCGTTGTTACTTAGATAAGTTCTGATATTAATTTTGGATTGAAATATGTCTATATCTGCCGTTGGGGCAGTGTGGAGTCTGTAGGTTACGTCATTTATTTTCGTGCAGTGCTTAAACTTCAGTTCAACCTATATAGACTCAGGTACATGGGGTATGAACATAGAGATATCATGGCGAACACTGATAGTAATTTCAGTTTTTATAAACAAACCAGCTCCCCCGCGCCCATCGTCGTCACTTGTCCTTGTGTTTTTCAGTAAAGGGTGGTATCCTTCTAAAGTATAAGATACATTAGAAGGGGTCTGGAAGATTTCTGTAAGACCGATGACATCAAATGTGTTCTCTGTGTCATTTAGATCCGAGAGCGGGTGGTGGAAAGGATCCCAGTGAGCATTTAGACTTTGACAATTAATGTGGAAACAGAGAAAGACCTTCGTGCACCACCAAGTTCAGTGCTCAGTTCATTCGAAAGAAAATAATTGTTTCCCATATTGTTTAAACAGAAAGCAGAGTCATTGACCTCGGAAAATACCTCTGTTTTATTATTTAGTAGATTACTGAAATCACATTCGGGATTTGTCTGGATCTCATCCAAGACGATGCTACCCGCCATGACATCCAAATCGACCACCAACATCACCAACGTACACACAATTGGGATTATTTACTGAAGATGGTACTTCTCCGTGCACATCGTGTTTTAACATCACACTTTGAAAGATGTAATTTTTAAAGCTTATAGTAGGACTGTTGTAACTTAAATCTTAGAAGCCGGGGAATCAGAATGAATTTATTGAACATGGCATACCGAGAAAAACTTACAGTAAAGCAGGTGCTTCTAGTCAAGTGTCGTCTGTCTATCCATACAGACGACACTTGACTAGAAGCACCTGCTCAGTGTTTAATTCTCCCCCAGCCCAAAGATAGCCGAACCGTCACAGCCAGATTACCTGTCGTATTACATCACAGGTAAGAAAACTCGACTCCCGGCTTCTAAGAGTTAAAAATAATACGTAAAACAATGTTGCATAACGAAGAAAACAAAAGAACAAAGTAACAGTGTATGTACAAGAGTTATCTGACATTCAGGGATAATTTGACTCGAATTCACCTTGAAATGATGCTTTGCAATTCGCCATTTTGATTGATACCGTGAAAGTGAACATTTCTATATCTTCACAGTGGGGAATACGATTTCTATATTTTCGCAATTTGTTTCGATAATCTATCGTTTATGTCGCTTAGCGTATAATAAAAGTTGATAACTTGTTCGCCAATTGCTGTGAAATGCATATGATTAATCATTTGAACCCTGGTGGTATATTCCATGTTAGTTCAATTGCAGCAACTAGGGGAGTCCATATTGATTACTTAGGGGTAGACCAATTAATATTTTCAACCTTCAGCCTCAAGACCGCACGTTGAAAATATTGATTGGTCTTCCCTACACATGCCCTTAGCACCCATCCTCCTTAATGGAATTATAACGTATCATGTTCCAGGAAAACGGCGTCTTGGGACCAATGGGTTAACACAAAGCACAATCTCATCAACCTAGCCCCCCCCCCCCCCCCTTCCCCCACTCCATATGTGATTTTAGGAGCCTCTTCTACGAATTTGTAGAGACTCTGTTGGAAAGACCTCTGAAGTGATGGTGTGATGATACCTGTACTGTGATCTCCAAAGCGTTATCTTTTTCGACTAGATTGCGACAGGGGAGCTTTTTGAATGGCAAGTGCGGCCTCCCGCCACACGTGATAAAACAGCAAGAACATGTACTTTTCCAAAATAGAAAAAAAACATTTAAATACTTGAGAAATGTAATAAGAATGAAGGAGGGTTAAGATGTACGCTTGGCAGATTCTTTCAAGCAGTCGGCAGAATAATTATTCAGTCGGCAGAGTAACTGTCCAGTAGGTAAAATTTTGCAGACCCCAGATGTGATTACCAATATCAAGCATCTCATTAATTCTGACACGCGATAAGTAGCAACCAGAGGAAATTCCGACACGCATCGGCAACCTCTGGTTGCCACTTACCGTGCATCAGAATTTATAACTATTCGGCATTCCCACGCCCTTGTGTCACACCTACCTCACAACCACAAACCGCCACTGGATTACGATCTGGCAACATTAGCATCCGAAAAAGCCAATGTTCTCGCATTTCTGTTTCGATAGGTGAAAATCTGAAGTTTGTCATGAACAGTTCAGCGAATAGATAATTTCAACCAGGTCACGATCCGGTCGAAAATCCGCCCACTTTCTCACTACAATACTGGGAGCACGGTGGATCAGTGATCAGATTACCGGGCTTCAAGCCAAAAGGTTCGCGGTTCGATTCTGACCAACGGTAACTGCGTTGTGTCCTTGGGCAAGTCATTTAATCCAGATTACCAACGTGTAATAAGGCATGCTGTACGTCGATGGTGCACATGTGTCTGACACATACTCGCCGCTCTTCGATGGTTCTCTCCAGGTACTCCGGCTTAGGGCTGCACGGTATATCGATAAACCGATATATACCGGTATTCAAACCAATATTGATTGAATACCCGTGTAATTTCAAAAATATCGGTTTATCGTCATTATTTATTTACCCACAATTTAATTTTCAAGATGTCTTGAGTTTTTTAACTGTAGCCCCGAATGAATAATATTATCCCTTTATCCAAGGAATCGTCTGCTTGTGCCCTCGTAATATACAAATTCAGCAGTTGAAAAATTAATTAAAAAAAATTCAACAAAACTATATCATGTGACCCCTCATTGGAACGAGCTCGTTCCAATGAGGGGTCACATGATATAGTTTTGTTGAAATCTTGGAGGAAAATCTGATAAACTAATTTTGAAAATAATAAATTTTGATATCGTCTGCGTCGGGTAAAGGTTTTTCGAATCGCATCATCAAGGCATGCTAATTCGTTCCGACTGTGATGCCTCGAGTCTCGATTGTGGAACTTGTGTTCAAATATCTGAACTGTTTTCGATATACCGGTATACCGCGGTATTTTTTTGAATACCGATATCGGTATTCAGTTTTGAATATCGTGCAGCCCTACTCCGGCTTCCTCCAACCATAAAACTGTCCTACAGGAAGTGACCATGGCTGTCGAATAAATAAATAAATAAATAAATAAATAAATAAATAAATAAATAAATAAATAAATAAATAAGGGTCTCATAGTCAGTGTAATTGTCATGCAGTTTGTTTTCGGCAGAAGGGTTATGTTCATAATATGCATTCCTGCACAGCGTATAAGCAGATGTTACACTCGTTATACGCATCTGTTACTGCAGGTATGGTAGTTAATTCCATTGAAGCCATAAACATATTATATTGATACAATAGAGTAACAACACTCTGCATTGATTCGGTTTGTAAAGAACTGAACGGTGTCTTTAACTGTTTATCGGAAGAGAAGTTTTTGCGCACTAGTTTTATCACGAAATGATTATATACATCTTCCAAGCAGTATGCCACTGCCAAGAACGAAACAGAACTTTTTACCATTATATATATCTGCATGGTAGAAATAGTTGGCCGTTGTAAAATATCACCGCTTCTCAGTTGATATTCATAAACTCAAATAGCACTTTAAGTGTTAACAGTGTTTAGATATTAAACTTTCAGGTTGGCGAAGAAGTGTTTTCTTGATATATTAGATTCAAGTGCGATTGAACTGCGTCGAGGGAAAATCAACACGTCGTGTGAACGAATAATCCCAGGATGTCAGTTGTACAGACTTTTTCGTAATATGGTGTCCTGTAAGAGCATTTGGCCCAAATGCATGCATGCATACCGAAAAATTAACAAGAACTGTCTTGTTTGCATATAATATACGATTTTACGGAGAAGGATAAACTTCCTCTACTAACCCTTTACCCAACGAATCGGCCGCATCCGCCCGCGTAATATGCAAATGCAGCAGTTGAAAAAATATTATTTTTCAAAAAATTTCAACAAAACCATATCATGTGACCCCTCGTTGGAACGAGCTCGTCGAGCTCGTTCCAACGAGGGGTCACATGATATGGTTTTGTTGAATTTTTTTGAAAAATTTGAGAAAATGATATTTAAAATATTCTATGTGCCAGTAGGCACATAGAACACATTGGAACACAAGAGACGAAATGTTTATTTTTTGCGAGTGGCTTAGTTTTTGTAGCACGCGCTTCAGAAGAAGTTGGTCGTTTTCATGATAAATCGGCGATATTTCACCTTGATTGGACTTCAGTTCGAAGCACGAAAGCCCATAGCTGCTTGTTGCCCTTTTACGCATTAATAGTCCACCGTTATAAAATAAAGTTCCCATATATTTCCGTTGATATATCTCACAAATGTATAAAATTTTAATATATAGTATATTTAATATAACTACATAATAAAAGCAGTTAATATATTTCATCATTTATAAACCACAATAGCATTGATAAACGGAAATGATTTCATAACGTTTTCAAAACAGTAAAAGTGAAATTTCTATATTTTACGGCGAGGGACACGATTATCATTTTTGCCGCAACGTTTTCTATAATATATAGTTGAGAGTATAAAAAATAATCGTACACGGCTTCGGTGCTGTAAGAGGATAGATACAGAATAGACCACAGGATTCAGTCTGGAGGTCCAGAGATTTTTGTTTGGTTAGAAACAAATTGCCGCGAGCACTGCATTGTCGGTTCACTCGTCGCGCGCAGAATGCGTTGGTTCGTATTCTGAGGTATAATTGCACTTGCTCATTTTCAGTTACCAATTTGCTATATCTTTTTATTCCCCCAGGGGAACCTCAGGATGTGAAACAATGCTTGTTTACTGTGATAAACAGACTCTTTTTACTGGTAAAATAGGACAAATTCTCCAATGTCGAGCAGGGCTTATATTTCGACGAGAATCCGAGAATCGATTCGCACAAAGATTCGCGCAATAAAACCGGCTAGAATCCATGTAGAGTATTGCTGCACCTCTACTAGGTTTCATGTGAAAAAATAGTCAATTTAACCCTTTAACTAACACAGCGGCAACAAATTAACGAATAGAAGGCTAACATGACCTGAAATATCCTGACACTTTGTTAATAAAATCTTACAAATATGGCTGTCATTGGAACCGGCTCATTGAGCCGGTTCCAACGACAGCCATATTTGTAAGATTTTATTGGTAAATATTATTCATTTAATTATTTTATCATTTATTTATTATTTATTGTTTAAAAATTATCAAATTTAGTTTTAAAAATTAAAAAGGGGTGTTGAGTAAAAGGTTAACATGTGTTATCAGTATACAACAGTGGTTGAACCATGGTGGCGTCATGGGATCTTGGGACACTCATAGTAGGTATGGATTCTCGCAACCATTTTCACGAGAATCCAAATGGATTCTCCCAAATTTATACGAAATATAAGCCCTGTCGAGGGTAGAAATCCTCTAAAATGGGCAATGATTGACTATACTTGACTCTGTCTATCATGTTGCGGTCATGATTAGCATTTGGGCAGAAACATGTGACCATGAACACAAATAAATAAAATAAAATAAATAAATATTGCAGATGACACTGTATTTTTTGTGCAGCAATCGAAAAGGGGATAAGGGAAAAGATTTCGCCATTATAAAAAATTTCAATAAAATATCACATGGGTGTTTATGTTTCATTTACTTTCAACACACAGCACATCGACGTGGCGATAAAATGATGAGATAATTCCTGCACACGGCCTTGACCAGGGTGCTGTCTGACAACTGTGTAATCAGTTGGGTTCAAAATAAACCCACACCAACTAGGTTGAATGAATATGAACCCAATTGCGTTGATATCAACTCAACCCAGTTGATTTGGGTTAATTTTTAACCCAACTGATTTTAGGGAAAAGAGGTATTCAATCGTCATCTTGGATTTGTATATTCTGGTGCAAGATTAGCTCAGGGTCTGCCCATTCCTCACCTCTCTCTGAAAAAAGGATAATCAACGCTCACAGTGTCAACAAATTTCCACGAATGCGCATTTTCAGGATACCCTTCGAATGCATCGATTTGGAAATCATTGAAATACTTGTTTGAAATGATTTAGCCGATAGAGTCACGTTTATCCTCATCAGTATTGTTAATGACAAGTAGGGCTGTCACGATTTTTGAATTTAGGAATCGATTAATCGTCGCAAATAATCGATTATAATCGGTTAATCGTACATAGATGACCCCGTCCCCACATTTCCCACTCTTTAAGTTGTTACAAATGAAGTTCAAGTCAGTTGACCTTCCTCAAGAAGACGATCCTCTTTTAGGTACATTCAAAGGTTTGATGTTCTGAACTTTTGAACCGTCAGTGTAATAATCAAGACCGGTCGTCAGTTGCGAACTTTGCAAGTTCGCAACTGCCAACCGGTCTTGATTATTACACTGACGGTTCAAAAGTTCAGAACATCAAAGCATTGAATGTTCCTAAAAGGCAAATGCTTCTAACGGCTTCTTGAGATTTAACGTCGACGTTCTTGACCCTTTACCTTAAGAAACAATAGTTTTTTCATATTTTTTTTAATTATTAAACGTCTAAAACGGGGTAAAATTTACCGATTCTTCGACAACGAAAAATACTAATCGATTTCGGCGTGATCGATCAGCAATCGATTAATCGAATAATCGTGACAGCCCTAATGACAATGCTAGTTACCAAACTGAATATCAACTGTCAAATGTACTCTGATCAAATATGCCAAATAGAGAAAAAGAACAAAATGAAACCCACCAGGTTCTCGGGAAAGCATCATGGGTATTGATGTCCATTAGAAACCTGCAAATCTTTAAAATTCGATATGATTTCAAATCGGCCAGATGATTCTATTCCATTCGATTCGAGTCACACCGGTTTGGAAATTTTCGATTCGCCGAGATGTTCCCAAAACCCTACAAAATGTCTCCTTTTGAACTTTTCTTCTGCCGTTATAGGTCTCCGAGCAAGAGATCTAATGATAGAAGAAGAATTCAAAGAGGTTCCGATTCCGATACTAAAGTACGGCCGCCGTGGACTAGTCACTTTCCACGGGTGGGTAAATATTTCTATGGACGCAATAATATTTGATTCCAAACTCCAATTAAAGGAATAATCATCAACAATTTAATTAATTATTAAAATTTTGTTGCTGGCAATTTTTATTACCTGTAAACGCATGCATTGATATCACTGCCCACGCGTGGATTACGACCAGTCCATGGCGACTGTACTGTACTTTAATTCCGTTCCGGAATATGTCAAGGCCTGTGACAGCAGTCAGGGCGGCAATGGTGGACACTGACATCTAAATCTAAACAAATGAGAGGATTATCATCGGCATTTGCAGTAGCAAAACACGTTTGGGCGAGTTTGTATTGTCAGCGGTTACGAGACTTATTATCCCAAAATCGAATCCGGGACGAGTCGTCCCATCCTTTATACTAATCCGCGATTTTTTTTATTTCTTTGCTAGAACAGATGAGCCACCGTTGCATACATACAGATTATCACCACAGTGTGTGTCTCCGGGAATTCAGATCAAGTCGAGTTGTGGGAACAGAACAGTATTTCGACGAGCCCGTTAGGGCGAGTCGAAATGCGATTCTGTGCCTACAACGAGACTTGATCAGAATTTCCGGAGACCCACACTGTGGTGATGATAAATTTATCTCACAATATTGACCACAAAATGTGTTATAAAACAATTTCAAGAGGAACTTTTTCATTTGACTTATCGATGGAAAGACGCAAATCGAAAAATAGAATAGCGTTCATTGATCTCCATATTGAGGTCACTGATGACGTTACACTTCAGACAAAATTACGTCACTGGGATTCACTTTACTGAATACTGTCTTGCGATGTGGAGCAACTGTGTGTTTCGTCAACGTGAATTTGGTTGTTACTTTTGCAATAATTACTGGTGAATTAAATATCGCCCTTGGTGTAAAGGTTTATTATATTTTAAAATATGCCGCTCATCGTTTATTGAGGTGGAGTTTTCCACATTTCATAAAGAAGCGTCGACTCGAGTGTTCAGGAAAATCCCAATAATAAGCGACAAACCAGCCCAAGATGCCAAAAATGTAACTATTCGTTGAGTTAACGTCCCCACTCCAGTGACATCATAGCATGCCGTGCATAATAAATACGTTACTGACAGGGCGTTTAGTTGACAGATACAGTGTCATCTACTGCTCAGAGAAAACAATATTAGGTTCGGCTTCGCCTCACCTAATATTGTTTTCTCTGAAGGGAAAAACGCGAAGCGATCGAAAAATGACATTACTGCCGTTGTTTTGATAACAGCAGAATCACGCGCTTGTATCAGGGGCCCTTGATACGGATTCGGAACAAGGGCCCAGATACATTAAACTTTAGTTGCGTAACAGTGCAAAAACGCCCGATTGTGAGATAAATACACAGAACGTCACGATGTGTGAATGCGTTCGCCAATACAGGACGGGTGCCAGCGCGGAAGGATGGAACGAGTGGCGCAGCCTTGAGTTCTATCCTTCCGCTTTGGCATGATCTGAATGCCGCATTTATATTCGCATTCACACATCGTGGCGTTCTGCGTTTATTACACGCCCCCATGATAATTATCATTTTCTAAATTCATCGCGAAAAAATCAGTCTTATTTGTACAATTTGATAGTTTTTGAAATAAAAACAAAACTCAGATCTGACTGGCCAACACATACGATAGATTGATACGTAAACAGAAAAATATAAATGAAAACTGTGACCAAATAGGTCATTTGCTTTTTTTGTTTTTAGAAATTAGCAACCGTAATCATATTCATTTCAAAGTAAAAACGTGTTATAAAATCACTCCCTAATTATTTTTCGTTAATATTGGTGGATTTGGACAAAAACATGCATTTTCCAATTGACGTTCGATTTATCGGCATTCACCACACCTTCCAAATTGAGCTGGGCCAGAATGTGACGTTTCGATTGGCCGATTACGAAAATGGGCTGAGTTTTGTTCTTTTGATGAATCCTTGACGAAAAGTGGAAAAATAGTCCCGTCGACGGAAATCCGTATAGAACACGTGTTCCATACAGAGTGTAAACATGGCACTGGAGGAAAAATAATAGGCGTGTGATAGAAATAATTGAGTGGAGACTTATTTACGGATGTAATAAGGTACAGTATCAACAACTTGAAGAGCGTCGTGATTCTATTCGATTCGAAACCCTCTGCATGATTTGATTTGGGATTCCATTCGACCCATGATTGGAAATGCGCAGGACCCTAACTCACATGCCATTCGCGTTTAGTCTAACCACATGCCCCAGGCATCTGTGAAAAGAGCAGAAACACGAGTAATGTTTCAGGCAAAGGAATTCCGAAACTAATATGGAACTCCATTGGCTGAAATTATTCTGTGCTTCATACAGTACGGCCGCCGTGGACTGGTCACATTCTACGGCGGACAATATTTCCACGGACGCAATATTATGAGATTGCAAACACTAATTATAGGAATAATCATCAAAAATTTAACCCTTTACCTAATCTGAAAAGCAGACGACACTTGCAAAAAAAATTCTTGAATAACTAATTTTTTTCATTTTTTGTCTCAAAAACATAGGTTATGACCCCTCGTTGGAACGAGCTCGACGAGCTCGTTCCAACGAGGGGTCATAATCTATGTTTTGGAGACAAAAAATGAAAAAATAATGAAAATTAATTGGCGATTTATGAGAATACCGCTGGCCGGTTTTGGCCGTTACGTTGGGTAAAGGGTTAATTAATGAAGTTCCGGTCTGTAGCCTGTGCTTCATTAATTAAAATTTTGCTGACGATCATTTTTAGTACCTAGTAAACGCATGCGTGGAAATCACTGCCCACGCGTGGATTACGACCAATCCACGACGGCTGTACTGTACACCTTTTTTCACAGATAATAGGTATATCCACGACATGGGGGTTTTAACCCATCACCTAACATACGAAAAGCTGAAGATATTCACAACACAGCTTTTGAATGACTTGAAATTTTCATTTTTTTGGGGCTTCTAAAGCATTCCTTATGAACTCTCATTGGAAAGAGCTCGACGAACTCGTTCCAATGAGGGGCCTTCAGTTTTGTTTTGAAGGACAAAAATTTAAAAAAAAAGTGCATTGAGAGTTTTGTGAATAGAGAAGTCACGTTGTGGCACTACACAAGGTAAAGGTTTAATAATATTCCATTTTACAACTTTTTGAAACTGTATTAAAGTTCTCTCCGACAACGTTTTGAAACTGCGTTGAAGTTCTCTCCTACAGTATGTAACTCGCGGCATTCGATGAAAAGAGAAATTACATTTTTCAATCTAGCTTTAAATTTGAGTTTGTGAGATATGAATAATTCGCGCCTTGTCATAGAACAAGGACAAACATTGATTACACTTAAGTCTAATGTCAGAGCAAAGTACAAAATCATTTATTATAATTTAACACAGTAATTATTGCGTCAGAATTATCATCAACGATTCCATGTGTGTATTGGACTCAATATAATTGGTTGATACATTGATTAGACAGCAGGGTGGAATTAGGAACATCGCGGTGACCTTATTCCATCGTTTGGGCAGCAAGCAGTAGTTTGGGTCGGAAGCGCCATGCATTCAACTTCAAACCGAAAGCTCCACGATTCGATCCTGACCATAGGTAACTGCGTTTTATACCATGATTACCTGTTCTACTAAACATGTATATGAAAAGCCTATGACATAAATTGTAGCTTTACACACCAACCGTGGTGAACACGTCAGCAATGGGATTTCATTAGTTAAATTTTACACCTACAGTAGAACTATATCCAAGTTGACCTTTGGTGACCTGAATACAAACTTGTCTAAATTTACCGCACGTCGTCTCGCGAAGAGTGAAATGAAACCGGCAATTATTTATTACGTTCTTAAATGGGTTTACCTCATGGAATGCCAAAAATTAACAAACATGCATTTTCTCATGTTAATAAAGCATGCATAACTCGAAATAGTATGTTATTGTGTTACTAAAATGAAAAAAAGGCCCCGATTTTTTTTCTATTTCGTTTCGGTGATAAAATTGACAGCGGAAGTACTGCCCACCGATGCTCATGTAAACAAAAACAAATTCGCACGTATTTACGGCTGCTGTTCAGTAAAATCGAGAAAAAGTAATAGCGACTCTTAATAATCTGACGATCATGGTATAAATAAAATATTCCCAAAGTAGCTTGGTGTACCAAAATGTTCACCACTCGTGGTGAAGTGGTGTCAACCGCGCGCCGAAGGCTCGCGGTTAACACCACTTCACCACTCGTGGTGAACATTTGGTACACCAAGCTGCTATGGGTACATTCTATATGTGTCCTCGGACAATACACTTCATCACGACTGCCCACATGGGAGCACGATGTCGGTGTGTCTGGAACGTATTGCACCTCGATGGTAACTTGCCGTCAACTGCTGCAAATTGGGCTTGTACAGAATTAGTACGTTGGGAAGTTTAACAGTTCCTCACCTTTGCATGGTGGTTTTTTTCGGATACTCCGGATTCCTCTACTCGTAAAACTGTCCGGCACCATGTGACCCTGGCTGTCGATAGTATCATTAAACCCCACTGACACAAACAAACGAACAAATGTATAGGATCTGTAACCTGTTTCATTTCTGTGTTTTTCAGTGTTTTTTTAGGCTGTACCTCAGGGGCCAATTGTTAATAATTTAGGCGCAGAAGTTCGACTGATTTTTGAGACCACGTTCCGATCTGCAAGAATTAACGGCATAAAACGAAGTATTTAGTTAAGGCGGGTTGATATCGCCCACCCGTTTACCCAAAATCGGCCATGCTTTCTGATACCACTATGGACATTATTACACGCCTGTTCTATGAAAATCCCATCTACAGCAACACTAAACCATGCGGAAAATGAAAATCGTTGACGGACTATTTTTATATAGAAGCAAAATTTCATTGGAAGTTTCTACAAATCGTGCCCCGCGATTACAATTTGAATCGCTAGCTATAGCTAAAAATCGGCCCCTGAGTTCCAATGTGTTCTATGTGCCAGTAGGCACATAAAACACATTGGAACTCAGGAGACGAAATTGTAATACGGATTCCCCTCGCAAATTTGGCTGGTGATAAAATGTATTCTTTTTGTTGATAGTACTGTTGTCAAATGAATTGCTGAGTGTCCCTCTAATAATTGTTTTTTTTTATAGACGTGAAGGCGTGTAATAAACACAGAACGACACGCGTGTGTGAATGGGTTCATCGATATGGCACTTGTGCCATCGCGAAAGGATAAAACTCGAGGTCTGCGGCTTATCTTTGTGTCATTCTGCGCTGGCACTCGTGCCATATCGACTAACCCATTCACACACGCGAGTCGTTCTGTGAATGTATGTCGTTCCAAAAACTGATGAGGAAAGGCGTAGAAAATCAATTTTCCAGACTTCCTATCATGTCTGCTGTTTAATTAACGAAATGACATATGCTTCAATTATATGTTTCTTTTCTTTCAAATTAAAAGTCCACCGCTCCGTCGAATTAGCTCAAGAAAGTATCCCTAACAAATTCCCATTGACCAAATAAGCATCTCCCCGTGTTCCTCGCTATTAGCTATTAATTAATTTCTTGGGCAAAGTAGACGACTCTGTTCATCCGGAAACAGTGTTTAATGGTGCTTCACCGGAATGGACAGCATGTCTTATATATTCATTGAGGAAATGGCGTAATGGGTCGGGAAAGCCCACTTTGTGTCACGTTTTCTTGGAGGTTAATACATTGTGAAAGAGAGGAAGTTTCTTCTACGGTCTAACCCCTACGACACTGATTCCCACACGTCTCAACTCGGATGGTTTCCCCCCGTCAAAAATTACTTCATGTGTATGACCGACGTCACCATTTTGAAAAATAGTTCTCAATTTCTACATTTAACTTAACAAACACAAACAGTAAATGTATGCTGCTCTACAACTGGTGGCGAACCCAAAATATCTACTATGTCGTTCTACGAGAAAATGGAAGCCCCAATTCGGCTTAAAAACGGGGACTGCCGATCAAACCGAGCTTGAATTAACAGTTGCAAACTTCAAGGTGAGAAAGAAAATAAAGTTTTTCACTTGGCCAATTTGTTCGGCAGAGATGAATGTAAAATTCTGCGTTCAGATTATGTCCCTCTGCAGTGGAGCTGGGAAGGTTTGATTTTTCTGATTCGTCATCGGTTCGTTTTCAGGAAAACACCTCGGTCTCGGTTCGGGTTTTCTATCTGTTATAAACAGATAGTAAATAAGACTTCAGATTCCTTAACTTGGAAAAATCCGTAATTGTACGACAACACTCACCGCAAAAGCACTGTCTGTTTTGGGTTCAGTCTAACTTTCCTTTGGATACTATGTGATCTGTTTCTAAGCCTATTCAGGCAGAAAAAAACTCAAGGTTACAAATGAATAAGGTTCATCTAAACCATGTTGTGCGCTTCTTGTTGCATTTTCTCCCTTCTTGACTCGTCCGGTGGACGAGTCAATAAGAGAGAAAATATAACAACAAGAACGCGGCGTATTTGCACATTTGCCGGATAGACCAAGTGACGCTAAGTGACGCGAGTCCATAGTGGTCGCTAGTTCAGTTCCATCCCAAACACAGTAAAATCGTTCGACCGGTTTTTATGGAGTCTTGCGACTCTGTTTTCCAGTTTGCAGCAAAAACCTGGACCAAACCGGAAAACAGAAAAACCGTTAGTGAATTTATTTATTTATTTATTTATTTATTTATTTATTTTTTATTGGCATCACAAGAAAAATAGTACATTACATAAGATTACAACATGATTTTTACAATATAATGTATATACAAAGCAGTTCTCCAATTATTCAAAGAATGCGTCAGTTAGGTAGTTCCATTTATCCCTAATACGCTCGGCCTTGCTGATTGTGTACATGTATAGAGAATACATTTCAATATTTGTGTAGGATTTTATAGCTCTTGCTAGATTTGAGAAGGAGGGGATGGTATTACTTCGACTGCAGGTGTAAATATACTTTTTGTAGATGAGGAGACAGGTATTCCAGACATTTGGATAGGCATGCTCGGAAGTAGAGCCTAAAATTATTTCTCTTTTACTAATGTTTAGTTGAATTTGCGGATCCGGGCTAAGGTTAATCCTTTCCACTAGTGAAAGTAAAACTGTTTTTGAGAAAGAACAATCGTAAAATAGATGTGCAATCGTTTCTTTCGTATTTCCACAGAATGAGCACACTCTGTTTTCGAAAGCCCACATTTAAAGAGTCTAAAGAGTCTAAGTTAGATTTTGTGAATAGGATTTTATGGTTAATCTTATATTGTAAACTCTGTAGATAAATATCATCTGTTTCCCTAAAAGTTTGTTTGTAAATGTATTGCCAATCATTATGGTCAAGATTTTCGTCCAATGCGGTGTTCCATTTCTCTTGGGTATGTGTAGTTTTTTTTTTTATACTTTCTGAAGAAAAATCATATTTATTTATTTATTTATTTATTTATTTATTTATTTATTTATTTATTTATTTATTTATTGGTGTTTAAGGCCATATACTTATGCACATTGACTAATCGTGACAGTTTTACAGGTGGAGGAAGCCGGAGTACCCGGAGAGAACCACCGAGCATCGACGAGCTACTGTCAGCTCCTCTACCTTCTTACTCTGTTCAAGCTCCACTCAAGCAGGGTTACAGCGGTTGAAGACATGTGCACCATCGACGTGCAGTACGCCGTGCCCCCATGTAGGCAACCGGTATAAAGTGCCTTGCCCAAGAACACAACGCGGGTCGTCCCTGCCGGGGATCGAAGTCCAGTTCCCTCCCACTAAGATATTTATTTATTTATTTATTGGTGTTTAAGGTCACATTTACTAAGGTAGTTGATCGGCTTATGCACAAATACAGTAATATCGTTCGACCAGTTTTTATGGAGTCATGCGGCTCTGTTTTCCAGTTTGCCGCAAAAACCTGGACCAAACATAAAAACCAAAAAACCGCCCAGCCCTAGGCTGCCGACAACTGCATTATTTAACCTTTCTCATCCACGTTGATAGTGAATATAAATCTCCCGGGACACCTGAACCGAAATACTTCACTAAGCAAAACTTTCTCTTTAAATACAATATTTTATGGTGGTTTCTCTTTTATTCGTTTCGAATATGTCAGAAAATCGCTTCTCCCTGTTTTGGCATAATCGGTAAGGAGTTTATGTCTTTTTTAAGAGCGTATTTCTTTTTAACCCTTTACCTAACGTAACAGCCTAAACCGGCAGGCGCTATTCTCAAAAATCGCCAATTAATTTTCATTATTTTTTTTCATTTTTTGTTTCAGAAACATAGGTTATGACCCATCGTTGGAACGAGCTCGTTCCAACGAGGGGTCATAACCTATGTTTTTGAGACAAAAAATAAAAAAAAAATAGTTATTCAAGAATTATTTTTGCAAGTGTCGTCTGCTTTTCAGGTTAGGTAAAGGGTTAAGGAGCGTATTTACAGTTCAAACTACGTGGTCAGGTTGTTTCGGCGATCAACTGGTTACATCACTCATTCCTTTAATGCGCTCGAGGTCAAGAGACGAGAATCGGTATAAACCGAGGGAAACTGAATACACTGATTCCCTGAATGGTACTGCCAAACACCCGTCTGTCTATGGAGAAAGGACGAATCTATTTTGCGTTTGAAGGAGGTTCGGTAATAATTCATTCCAACAACCCTATGATTATCTCTCGTCCGTTTGTTGTTTATTGTGCCCTCTCGTTGTCGAAGACCAAACTATTCTTTACGCGATAATTTTTGCATAGTTGTTTGAATCGGTTAATAACATTTACTGGAAAAGAACATTGACAAACAAGCGAATATCACCACAGAACTGAAATTTGGACATTGTAACAAGTGGCGGATATCAAAGCTGACAGAACTCGTATCGAACACGTTACATTGTTACCTGCGACGATCACACTCGAACGAAGGTAACGCAATCAGTGTTATTTGACCGTTATTTGTTTTTCTCCATTTGTCCGATTGTTTGCCCTCGTTTCCCCCTCAAATAGCGATGCCAGTGTGATCCAACTCGGTATACAAGTTGAATATGAGGTAGACTGGTAGGTGCAATACTTTGCGGTTGATGGGCCAAATGTCGATGCCATTGTCCCCTTTCATACCCTCCTTCCTCTATATGCGTGTATCCATACGAATCTCAACAACATTTGCAGCGTAGGGTCTTCTAAGTGATAATCACCTGTCATCACCTGCCATCCAAACGTAAGTTTAATCTACCCTTTAAATCGACAGTTGTCGTACTTGGTATACATGTTGGCCCAACTGTGTGCTGATGAATTTTGCATTTACCCATCAAAAGGTTAAAAGTTAGCACGTTACATATTCCGGAATATAACATTATAAGTTACTGAGGGGAATTGATTGTTACGTTGTCTGACGTTTTCGCCTCAGAGTTTACGTTCAACCGAGACTCGGAGCGTCGAGATTGAACATAAGCTCTGAGCCCCAAACCCCAGACCATGTTACCGTCAGTTCACCATAATAACGTATATGTTGCCATAGAACCCTACCCATGGCCCAAACCCCACGACGTGAAATGAACAAGGCAACTTTTAACCCTTTAACCAACGTAACGGCCAAAACCGGCCTGCGCTGTTCACAAAAATTGTCATTTGCGTCAAAAACATAGCTTATGACCCCTCATTGGAACCATTGCGTTGGACAAAAGGGTTAACGATAGCAAGTTTAGTAAATGAACTCCGCGTGTACCGCACGATTTCTCTCGATAAATAATCAATAAATCAGGTAATGGTTGAGGTAGCTCCATCTTACTTGAAATCGTAAACGGCTTTTTAATTTAAACAACACTTCATTCATAACATTGTATGCTGTGCGTGTGAAAAATCTGGAAGAATAAAGTGGATGTTTGGAAATCACTCCGTTGGTGAGATAATTTCCAAACTGGCATCCTCACTTCAAATATTTCGCATAGTGACCTCAAACGGTAACATGTGCTCCTGGAGATGTAAACATAGAAAAAAGTACGAGAACTATCGTCCAATCAGAGGTCAAGAATTTTAGTCTTCTTAAAAGATAGGTAAATAAGACGAAATCTTGTAAGGAAAGTATCTCTGTTGGTTTAGACACCAGCAATACTTTTGTGTATATTGTGTTTTACAAATTTTGTGGCATAATATTTCTTGAGGCCGACAACTTCGGTATATAGCATACGGTTTCACGAAGAAAGCAGAAAAAACAAACAAAAAACGAATTAAAAAATTAGAGAAGAAAAGTTTGGATTAGGTTAAGAAATATCATAACACCATTGTACAAAGCAAATATCGGCTGCGGGTGCCTTTTTTCGTTGCAGTATTTCTCACTACGATGTACTATTCCTCTGTTTCCACCAAATTACTGTTTAGACTTACGGTTTATACTTCTACGAAAGTCATGTATTTGCACTTATCAGTGTTCCACGTTAACTACAAGTCACTTAATCCGGGCCCGATTTCCCACGTGAGGTTACGATGACGCTGTGTACTGAGACGTACTGCACGTCGATGCTTCAACCGCTGCTGACGCTGCCCGTGCAAAGTTAGTAAGTTTAAGAATCCAGGAGTTGCTCGCTGCTACTCGGCAGTTCTCACCGGGTACTCCGGCTTCCCCCACCAGTAAATCTATCTGACGCAATATGACCCTAATTCTTGAAAGTGCCGTTAACACTTTGCCTAACGAATCGTCAGACCCGCCTGCGTTATTTAAAAATCGCGACATCGACGCCGTAGCTGCGACGGGTGGTGCAATTTCACAAAATTCTAAGTTCATCAAGGGCCATAACTCCAAGAAAAATATTTGGAACAACACATGCATTGAACAGTGGCTAGACATCAATAAGATACACTTACATGTCAAATATAAAGTCATTCCATCAAGTATTTCAAAAGTTATTGAGTTTTGAAACTCGTTGGTCACAGAAAGACCGACCGACCGACCGGCCGACCGACAGACAGACCGGCAGACAGACCGACATTGCCACTTATAGAGCTGCTAGGCGCAGCTAAAAATTGAGCAGTTGAAAAAAAATTATATTTTTAAAAAAATTTCATCAAAGCCATATAATGTGTCCCCTTCATTGAAACGAGCTCGACGAGCTCGTTCCAATGAGGGTCACATGATATGATTTTGTTGAAAGTCTTTGAAAATTTAAAAAAAAAAACCCAAAACAATAATTTAAATTATACATTTTGATATCCTGTGCGTTGGGTAAAGGTATAAACCCCAGTAAACAAACAAATCAGCTATTAAATAAACTTTTTGACTCGTTGCCATCTGCCAAGTGAGGATAAGCCGAGCATATTCTCACTTGGCAGATGTCAACGAGTCAAACTGTTTGACTCGTTGCCATCTGCCAAGTGAGAATAAGCCGATCTTATTCTCACTTGGCAGATGGCAACGCGTCAAACAGTTTATTTAATAGTTGATTTGTTTGTTTACTGGGGTTTATACCTCACTTGTCCCACATTCTGAAGTTAATTATCTCGTCTGACTCGGTTATAGTCCATATCAAAAAACAACACTACTTACAACAGCTTCCAGCAGATGTATACTCTACATGCGCTTGTTGAGGGCAAGATGTGCCCGTTAGTTTATGGCCTTCTTCCAAACAAGACCCAGGTAACCTACCGACGATTTTTTGAACTGACGAGACAGAAAGCTGCTGAATTGGGTATTGTTGTCAATCCAAGATTTGCCATCACAGATTTTGAAGCAGCGGCACAGAATGCTACATCAGCCACGTTCCCATCAACGATGCTGAAAGGCTGTTTCTTCCATTACAGCCAAGCTCTGATAAGAAACATCAAGAAGTTCCACCTACAGCCGAAGTTCGACGAGGAAGCAGACAGTGACCAGAAGACACTCATGAGAAGGGCCTTAGTATTGTTCAACACGTTTGAAATTTTTAATGTATTTTCCATGATGTTCATAAATTGTTCAAGATGTTTGAAATTTTCGATGTATTTTCTATTTTTTGTATGTAATTTGTAAATTGTCCAAGATATTTGAAATTTTCGATGTATTTTCTATTTTTTGTATGTAATTTTGTAAATTGTCGAAGATGTTTCAAATTTTCAATGTATTTTCTATTTTTTGTATGTAATAAATTTTATGTTAGTGCATTTGTAAATTGTTGTTCTCACTCATCCCACATACATATTTAATAACAACTATAGTCGGTTAATCCTTGATCTTCGACAGTTTCACACTTATACTGGGAACAAAAGATGTGGGATAAATGAGAAGCTCCCGTTTGCTCATTTCGCTTGCTCGCTGATATGATATATAGTTGCTAATGGAACCGTATAGGAACTTGGGATTCCCTGTAATTACACTGTCTCAGTATAACGATTTCCTGTATCACATGTCATGGAAGACAACAGTATGTCACAACGAATGAAAACCTATCATAGCTGAAAGTTTAATCAATGTCGAACAATCTAATTTATAGTGTAGCAGGGGTTTGAAAGGAACTATTGGACAGGCAAAATATGGTGTCTGACCAGACGGATGGATGTCTTCATGACTTGCATGCCATTCCGCACGAGAAAAGTGAGCTGCTCCGGTAACATCCGTGAAGTTAAGTTGATCCCGTTTAAGAATTCCTTTCAAAAACAGCCTACGCTGAACAAAACAGTTTTTTTTAACCCTTTACCCAACATGAAAAGCAGACGACACTTGCAAAAAACAATTCTTGATTAACTTTTTTTTTCTATTTTTTTGTCTCAAAAACATAGGTTGTGAACCCTCATTGGAACGAGCTCGACAAGCTCGTTCCAACAAGGGGTCACAACCTATGTTTTTGAGACAAAAAATGGAAAAAAATAATGAAAATTAATTGGCGATTTTTCAGAATAGCGCTGGTCGGTTTTGGCCGTTACGTTGGGTAAAGGGTTAACTCTGGAATCAATCAGATGGGAATTTTTTTGTGATTCCCAGTCTTTTTTCATAAATAAATGCTGCCAGGGGTGGCACCAAGGGGGTGGGGGATTAAGTGTGAGTGGGTGGGTGGGTGTTAAGAGGGGCTAGAGCCTGGTTGACACACATCTAATCTCTGTTGTGAGTTATATCGTACTTGTTAAATTTGTGGCTTGTGGAACTGGGGTATCAAAAACAGGTGTCATGGCGATTCGATTTTGATACCCTAATTCCACAAGCCACAATATTTTATGCGATTCGTTTTGACTCTCACAGGGCCTCTAGTGTCACGGATGTTTCGACTTGTTTGCCAATTAAAACAGAAATATCCATGGTCGGCCCGGTAGGTCCGGGGATTTTTGGCCCCCATAGCCCTCGTGTCGGGGAAATCCCAGCGCCACCCTTGAAAGCTGTTACACAGTGATTTCGCTTTGAGCAATAGAATAAGACAAAACACAACAAGGTTGTAGCGCAGCTGGGGTGTGGGGGAGGGGGCAGGAATCAACGAGTCGAGTTGGATTTTTTTCCCGTATATCACGAACACCGAGTTAATAATACATTTATTTGTTGACCGTAAGCCATTCGACAATGCATTCAGCATATATGTGTATCTCTGCAGTTGCTATTGGAACGCTGTCCGTGTTCGAATAGAAATTATGTCATGGTTTCCCACATTTATTCTCTATCCCCTTCCCCTTTCACTCACTTCAACACACAGATTTTAAAAGAAATATTCTAAAATGCAACTAGTTCAGTGGTGGCACTTCTAAACTATCCTCTTATAGATTCACCTGTTACACGAAAATCACACCAACTTGGGACGTCCAGGGAGGAATAAGTTTGTAACACTGAGTCCCCTCTCCAGACCCCACTATAATATTACCAATAGGAACTACAAAGAAATGTATGAATTTACATTGCATCCCGCAGTTTTTGTGGAACAGTTTCCTTTGTCCGCGTCCTTCTTTTAATATTATTGTTTGCTGCACATCGTGTACCAAATTAAGACATAATTTGAGTGTCATAACGTAATGTACATGTAATGTTGGAAAGAGTGCCACATAACAGCCTATCACGCGATCAATGAAACATCTACGGGGTGGTGGGGCATCACCCACCCCCAAAAAATTCTTCTGCCCCCCCCCCCCCATCCCCCTACACATTCGGAATTCTAAGCACCGCATGGGGCGTCACCTATTGGAATTACAGAAGGCATGCCACACTTGTTGAGCATTGACATATTCCTTCGAGCCTAAAAATGACTTCGAAGAGTGTCATTTGGGCATATTATTCAAATATTTTTCCAGAGGAGGTCAAACCTTGGACCTACCGTGAAGAAATTTAAAAACAAAATACTTCCAGCCTCAGTAACGTGCGAGAGACATCACCTCCATACCTTTCCCCCACTCGAGACTTCAATCGTTCGTGATATGATCTCAAGATAAAAATGTTTCGATCCTCCCCCCAAAAGATCTTTGTGCCCCCCCCCCCCCCCCACACACACACACACACAACATACGCAGGTAAGCACCAGCAGTGAAACTCACCAGGGACTGTTAGATCGAGACAGCTGCCCATTTACAGTTAAGCAACTTTAGGTTTCTAGACACTTTGTGTATATCTGCATTTGCTGTTACAGTGCTATTTTGACACACAGTTGGAAAGGCCTATATTTAACCCTTTTCATAACAAAATGGTCCATTCAATTAAAGGCTCCATCCAGTACATTGACCTCAAAGTAATTACCATCAACTGGGACCACGGCTAACGCCATCGCTGTTGGTGAGATACAAAACCATAAAAAATATGACTTTATAAATAAATATAACAACGTAATTACCAGTAACACAGATGCGGACTCCAACCCAATTCTTTCCAGTGTGAATACTACACACCGAAGTCTGAACTCCAACTGGGAATAATTGAAAAAACCTTCTTTGTGATCTTCAGCATGATTCCATTTTATTTGATACAATAGGATTAACAGAAATTTTTAATATTAAGAAAAATATCAGTTACGAACTTAAAGGTTACCATCCTTTAATTACTAGACATCGCCCTAGCTCTGATGACGGTAGAGGAGGTATCGGTATGTTCATAACCGAGGACACCCCCATACATGTTCGTTCCACATGTACTTGAGTCTCTGATCATAGAAATAACAGTAAAAGTAAAATAGTGTAATGGAATCATATGCAGGCCTCATACAGCACCAAAATCAGACACTGACCTCTTCTTAACAACCCTTTCCCAAATACTGGAAAATAAATAATGAAAACAGAAAAGCTCATATTATGGACGATTTTACTAACTCAACTTTGGTAATAACCTTAAAACAAACACGTTCATGGACTCTACGGTCAGTACCGGGTTCTTGCCAATTATCACGAGACCGATTCGGATCACCGACCATTTTGCAACATTCATTGAAGATATCTTCTGCAACGATCGTAATCCCAAAATATTTGGAATCATTGTTGCGGACATAAAAGACCACTTTACCACATTCTGCACTGGCTTGTCAAGCAAAAAAACTTCTGAAGACTGTCAAAACGTTAAAAAGATCATTTAACGCACGAAATATCAATATTTTTAAATCTTGTCTAATTGCAATTTTTCAGGCGTCTGTAATACGATCGACCCGGATGATACATAATAATAATAATAACACTTTGGCCAGCCGCTGATTTGTCGCGGTTCTCGAACGAGAAGGCCTTGGTTACCCCTGAACTCCCAACTGCCTCCCTGTTCCCTCGCTTCTCCTCTCCTCCCAACATTCGGAGACGAACTGCTTGATGACATCCCTCACCCCATTCTTCCCAATCTCTCCGATTAGCACATTAACCCTCTCCTTTGAGTCTCCCCCTAACCACATGTCCTTCATTCTCCCATCCCACTTCCCCATTATACTCCCAGTGAATCTCATTCTTTTAGACTGATACTTTGGGCATTCTAGAAGGAAGTGTTCCAGGGTCTCCACCATGCCCAAGTTACACATCTGGCACTCCCTTTCACCGTCTTTCCCAATTTTTCCCCTCAGCTCCAGGGATCGCGACCGCAGCTTGAACAGCAGTGACCCCCCAAAGGTGCCATCAAGGTACTCTTCAAAACCTGGCCTCTCTTTATCACGCAGGCCACCCAAAGACCTCTTTGATTTGACCCCCTCTCGCCAATTACGGTTACAATCCTCCAAGACCCTTTCTCTGACGATTTTTTTACCCTGGTTTGCCCCAACGTCCAGGTCCGAGATCTCCAATGAGTAGTTCTCTACTAGCTCCCTCACTTGGATCATCCACCCCGTTTTGATATTTGAGTTGAAGATTTGCAGGAACATTACTTTACACCATCGGCTGTCGGGGAGATTCACCAAATAATTAAGATAACCGAGTTTCAACAGGTCTATCCTGTCCTTGATCCTCATCCACCCAAGCTCACCCCTGATTGCTTCTAGCGCTGCGGCATTGCTCGACCCCGTTATCCATCGGCCTGCATCGTTCTGTAAGATTTCCAAGCTCTTTATGGCCGTCTGGTTTAGAGGTACCACTTCCGTACCGTATGTTATACTTGGCAGCCCCACCATTTCCCAAATGGTTTTCCCCACGAAAACCTTATTGAAACTGTTTCTCCCTATAAGTTTCATTTGGTTAAGGATTCGCTTCCCCTTCAGAATCAATTTGTTTGTGTGGTTTCGGTAGATGCCTCTTCCTGTAATGTTTATATTTACCCCCAAATACTCGTAATCACCTGTCTCTCCTACATTGAGAAGTTTGCTGCTCCCTTCCGGAATGCAGAACTCACCCACTCTCCACCTTCGAGTGGGGTCCACTTGGCGGCCCACAGGTATAACTTTGCTCTTGCTTTCATTAAGTTCGAGTCTCCATTTGCTCCCATATTTCCCAACAATTCCCAGCATTTTCGTTAGCCCCTCTTCGCTTTCTGACACTAGAACCATATCGTCTGCAAAAAATAGCCCTGGGATCTTCAAGTTCCCAACTGCTACCCCCTCGTCGCTACGCAGGAGTTCATCTCCTAAACCTTTGATGTACAATGCAAACAGGATTGGCGAAAGGATACACCCCTGTTTTAGGCCTATCTCCATAGGCACACGTTTTGTTGTAATGTTTCCCAGACTAAGTTCACTCTGTACATCTTTATATAATGCTTTCATAATTCCAACAAACTCGCCTCCTAAGCCCAGAGCCTCCAGCTTGCGCCACATACCCTCCCTCCATACTCTATCGTATGCCTTTTTGACATCCAAAAAGGCCATAAACATCTTTTTCTTTTTTGCTTTCGCGGATTCTATCATTTGGGATAGCGTGAAAAGATGGTCGGTTACTCTCCTTCCCTTCCTGAAGCCATTCTGGATTTCTCCCAAAAAACCCTTCTCCTCAATTACCTCCTCTAGTCTCCCATAAAGGACTTTACAGAAAACCTTTCCAATGTTGCTACTGACAGAGATCCCTCGATAGTTATCCAAAACGTCTTTTTCCCCCTTTTTGTGAATAAACGTCACTTTGCTTTCCCTCCACTCCTTTGGGACCTCTTGTTTTTCTATGGCTAAATTGAATAGGGCAGTCAGGCTTTCCAAGAGTTCCTCTCCCCCTTTTTTGATAAACTCGTTAGGAATTTCGTCCACCCCTCCCGCTTTTCCATTCCTCAATTTTGAGATCACCCTTCGCACCTCCTCGGTTTTGATTTCGCTGCACACGAAGTCCGAGAGATTTTCCTCGACCTGGTTCGGACACTCCGGTGGGTTCCCCATGCCCCATCGCTTATCGTTTACCTTTTCCCAGTGCTTGACTAGTTCTAATGCGATTTGATCTCGCTCTTCTGTAACTCTGCCATCTACTTTAATGCTCTGGAGGTTATTCCCTTTGTTACGTTTGTTCACCCATTTCCAAAATACGCTCGAACTCGACCCCCCTGTCGTTCTTATCGTCCTAATAAGACTGCTATTTCGCACTCTCCGGTTGTCGTCTTTAATCTTATTTACTTTATTTCGTGCTTGTTGGTATTCTTCCTTTGCCACCATGGCCTCATTGCTTTCCACCCCCTTAAGTTTTCTACTTCTCCTGTATGCAGCACATTTATCTTTTCTAACCTTTATGGCCCTTTTCAATTCTTCGTTCACTCTGTACCCAAGTTCCCGTGTTGGCACCCTAATCTTTCCTACACTTTCCTTCCCTGCCTCCACTAGGCTCGCAACTATGGCGTCGGCCATCTTCTGGACACTACCCCCCTTGTGTACGGCTGCAAGCTTTGGTTTCAGTTTTTCTTCGAACTTCGCCCAGTCGGCATCCTTTTTGAGTTCCCAAATCTCCTTGAAGCTTCCTTTCCTTTTCTCTGGGTTTTTGGCCCTCATCGTCACTGTAATCAAGTTGTGATCACTATCCAACTCCATTTTGCCCTCATCATCCACTTCTACCCTTCTCACCTCCCTCCATAAATTCATATCTATGAGAATGTAGTCAATTATTGATTTTCTGTCGTTTCTCTCCCAGGTCCATTTCCCCTTACATCTAGCGTCCCTGTTCAGAATCTTCAGACCGAGCTCATTTGTGAAGTTCAACAGCTTCCTTCCATTCCTGTTGACTTTCTTGTCCCCACCCTCTATGCCTTCTTCCTTGTCACCTATGTGTCCATTAAAGTCGCCCATCAGAATTATACCGAGCCCCCTGTTTTCTAGTTCAGTGATATTGGACCTTAGTGTTGAGTATATCGAGTCATTCCACTCGGGTTTACTTCCCTCCACCGCACAGTACACAATCCCAAGGGCAATACTTTTGTTTCTCAGACTGATCTTTACCCATCCAATTTCTTTTGACACATCAGCCGAGGTGATGATATCTTCCAGATCTGTAATCAGCGACGGTTTTAAATCCTCTTTAATGTACATGCCTACCCCTCCCCCCTTTTTCTGGCCTTCCGTTCGCCCTACACCTATCCACACACATCCGCTTACTTGGTCTACCCGTTCCTCGTGTCTTACCCACGTCTCGCTTAAGCCCATGACATCAAACTCCTCTGCCTCGATCAATGTAGCAATTTCACTTACTTTCCGGTGGAGACCCTGGATGTTGCTATAACCCACTTTCAGGGTACCGAGGTTCATTGGCTTCCGCCTACTGGGCCCATTGTTTTCTGGTGCTAGTCTTGGTAAACTTATTCTGTCCCCCTCACTCTTGTTCACCCCACCTATGTCCACTCTCGTTATACTTGCCTCTGACCTCCCACCCCGCTCCTCTCCAAAAAAGGCTCTGCTACCCGTAGAATTTTATCCCCTAATACCCGTTTCCCCGCCCTGCTAAGATGCAGCCCGTCACGCCCGTACATGCTCCCATTGCCCCAAAACGTGTCCCAATGGTCGATAAAGGGAATTCCCAGATCAACACAGTAGTCCTCTAACTCTTCATTTAGTGCCAAAATCCTTGAGTTCCGTTCGTCCCCACCTCCAAGGACAGGAAAGACCCCGGATACGACTACCCTTGCATTCCTACTTAGCAGTTTGCCGACTAAGCCTCTATACGACTCCACCAAACTTACTGACCTTCTCTCCCTGATATTATTGGTCCCCACATGGACCACCACTACCGGTTCCGGCCCTGACCCTGCCACAATGCCGTCTACCCGGTCCCTGAGATCCTCCACCTTCGCCCCCGGAAAGCACAAGACTGTTCGATTGGAACTATCAGGACCACAAACAACATTGTCAATCCCACGTACAATGCTGCTCCCCGCTACAACTAATTTTCTTCTTCTGGCCCCAGTTCCTATATCATCTGCACCTCCTCTCGTTTTGCAAGCTCCTGGCCCCCTCTTTCTCTTGACCGCCCTCCTTACCCCGACTGGCCTATCATCATCACCAACCATCTCACCCCCCACACTTTCCCCCTCACTCTCGTCCCCAGGGGTATCAGAGTCTAAAACACTAAACCTGTTTTCTAAACACCGCCTAGCAACCTTGGCAGCCTTACGCCGACTCTGGCTTCCGGACTCGACGCAGCCCTGACTTGACGCCACCTTCCGGATTTTCCTACTAGAACCCCCCTCCTCAGTTAAACCCCCCACATCAAGCATTAATCCCCCACGTTTCCTGCTTCCCACTTTCCTCCTTGAATCCACAACGACCTTCCACCCACCTTCCACCTCACCATCGTAGGTAACCTTCAACGGGGTAACTCCAGATACACCGGCCCTCCCCAACCTCCCTCTCAGCTCTGCAATCTCCCGCTCAAATCCAACACACTTCTCTAACAACTGTAAAATATCCCTGCAATTCGCACATACCCCACTACTCTCCATTGACCGACCACCACCATACCTCATATTACACTGTCTGCATGCCTCCGGATCCTCACTCTCCCCCACCTGCACCCCTCGACTCACCTCCCTCAAACCTCCCTTAACATGTAATACGTGTTTGGATTGCTTCAAAAACGCCTTTGACTTGGCTTTCCCTACTAGGGTTACTCCTGTCCCTAAAAAAAATTAAAAACGTGAACCCAAGATGACGTATTGTTTGTTAAATAAACTATATACAAATAAATACAGATCACTACAACAGTCAATTGATCTGTGTTGTTGTATTCCGTCGAGTTGACGAGATGAAGTCGGTCAGATCAAATGATACGCCACAGGCGTCTCGTTTGATCTGGCCGAACTCATCCCTTCAACTCGGCGAATACAACAACACAAATCAATTGACTGTTGTAGTAATTTGTTTTTATATGACAATTAGTATTTTAAACTGATCACAACATCTGAAAAATCAAATACAACAATAATTATATTAGCCAAATAACCATTAACAGTTATGGAATTGGGGAATCCCAAACGCGTCGTAATATCGAACGTTCGTGCTGAACATGAAACTTGAAAATCAAAACAATGGAGGCAAGACTTGCAATTGTTCAGCGCGGCATTTTCAAATAGACCTCGACTGGAATGTTTGTCAACGGAGGTTAATGAGGAGACACTCGTGTTATGTTCTTTGTAGAAATAATCCGTTTAAGTGCGCCTCGTTTGAGACTGGCATGATAACGATCTGGAAAACTTGACACTCTTGTGTTCCCAAGAGCTGGATTTGATGAGAAAACTACAGTGGTATCGAAGGACTATTTGTGGTAGCCAAAAAATCAATTGAAATTCCCTTCTACTCAGAACACACAGCTCTATAAAGCCTTCTCTGCTGTATTGAATTGAGTTAAACGTGCTCCAAAAATAATTACTACTCTCGCAATCATGCAAAAAACAAATATAATGTTAACAAATCATGGGGAGTTTTTTTTTTAAAAAGCTATTAATAAAGTAAGCTCCACATCTTTAGTGCCGGCTAGTTTTATAGAAACTAAAAATGAACTGACAGATCCTAAAAATTCGGCTGACTTCCCAGGCTACCTTGGCGAATTCCTCATACCATACAAGCCGCAGCGATCATTGCGATCCAGCGATGAAGGGCTTTTAACTCAGTTCGCGGGGAATTTGAAGACTGTAGGTGACAGGGCTTTCAGGATCAGCGCGCCCCGTGTGTGGAACTCGTTACCCAAAACCTTACGAAATGCACCATCTATTGAAAATTTTAAAAAGGGACTAAAAACCTACTTATATACCAGATGAACTTCCCAGGCTATCCCTTCGCTGACACACAAACCGGGTGACTTTATTGATTTTTATCTATCTTATTCGTGATTTCTTTTGTAAAGCGCTTAGGGCTTTTATTAGGATAGTCGCTATATAATTGATATATTATTATTATTATTATTAAACAAGTTACCGACGGTTTTCATAACTTTTTCTCGTCAACATTCTGAATCCATGTTTATTTCGCCAACAACCCCACAAGAAGTAACAACATGTGTCAAGAGTCTAAACACTAACTCGAGTAGGGACTGTGATGATTTTCCTTTTGAACTTCTAAAAGAAATAATTATTGAAATTGCAGCACCTTGAACCCATATTATCAACTTGTCGTTTTTGAACTGGGACAGTTCCACTGGAAATGAAAATTTCCAAATGATCCCCATTTTCAAGACTGGCAATCCCCAATTGTTCAACAATTACCGACCCAAAAGCATTTTACCAGCTGTCTCTAACGTTTTAGAGAAAATAATGTATATCAGAATCTCGAAGTTTTTAACCCTTTACCCAACGAATCGCCCGCATCCGCCCGCGTAATATGCAAATTCAGCAGCTGAAAAAATATTATTTCTCGAAAAATTTCAACAAAACCATATCATGTGACCCCTCTTCGGAACGAGCTCGTTCCAAAGAGGGTTCACATGATATGGTTTTGTTGAAATGTTTGAAAAAAATTAAAAAATTATATTTAAAATAATAAATTTTGAAATCGTCTGCGTTGGGTAAAGGGTTTTACATGAAAACAATATCATCTGTCAGTATCAATTCGGATTTAGAAAATCCCGCTCCACAGTGCACCAAATACCTGATCTTTTAAATAACGTTGCCCGACGAACGATTGATCAACAAAAGACTTACCGTGACAGCATTTCTGGACTTTTCTAAAGCCCTTGACACTATAAACCACCACACCCTGTTTTACAAAAATGGTATATTATGGCATTAGAGGTCATGCAAATAACTGGTGCGAAGGTTTTCTGAATGGGAGAAATCAATATATATCGTTCGCAAACACCAACTCTGATTTTTCACATTTAACAACAGGCATATCAAAAGGGTCAATTCTTGGCTCTATGTTCTTTACACTATATATAAATGACATAAGCCAATCGACATGACTTAGCATAATGTCGTTTGCAGATGACACCGCAACCCTCGCCCCTGATAATATTCGATATAATTTGACCGAAAAGGCAAACAACGAGCTTTCTGACATAAGCAGATGGTGTTCTGCTTACAAGCTAGTACTCAATCCCACAAAAACAACATTTCTTTTTCATCCCCCAAGTGATTTATATCATATAGTTATTTATTTATTATGTATTTATTGGGGGTTAACGACACTCTCGACAGCCAAGGTCACCCCGTGTCGGACAGTTTTATGGGTGGAGAAAGCCGGAGTACCCGGAGAGAACCACGAGCAACGGCCAGTAACTGCCAGACTCTTCAAAGTACTAACTGCACACACACAGAGTTAGCATTGGTTGAAGACAAATGCACCATCGACGTGCAGTACGCTTTAGTACAAAGCGCCACCGTACTCCCACAAGGGCAATCGGCATGAAGTGCCTTGCCCAAGGACACAACACAGGAACCCCTGGCGGGGATAGAACCGTCGACCTTACCGTTTGAAGTCTAACACGTTAACATTGAGCCACCTTGCTCCCGTTTATATCATATAGAGGAAGGATTATCTCCACAAACAATACAAATACCATGTGTTGGCAATTCTAATTCTAATGAGGAGGCATTTGTTTGGTTTCTAGGGTTTAACATGGACGAAAATGTGACCTTCAAACACCATATATCTGTAGTTTGTTAAAAAACGTCAAGCGCTATATATTGCATTAACAAAGCCAAAAATGTAGTTCCTAGGGAAGCTCTAAGAAACGTTATATTTTCTTTGGTACAGTGCAATATTCTTGTGGCATCCAAGTTTGGGGGGGGGGGGGGTCACTCACCTTCAGCGTCCATTTTTTTTAATTTTATAAAAAAGGCAATGCGGTAAACAGAAACAAAAAGTACAATTCACAGACCGCCCCCGTGTTCAGAAAATTTTAAATTCTGAAATTCAAAGATCTATACAAACGTAACGTTCTTCTCTTTACGTATGACTGGGTCCATAATAGACTGCCTGTTAGTTTCGAAAGTACTCTCAAACGTCATACAAATCCGTCGGGAATGCATGCGAGACAATCAGACAAGAATACGTTTTCAAACCTCAGCTTTCAGCTAAAATTCCAGTCCACTCTTTTCAAAGAATGTGGAATGAAATCGAACTACTGGGTCAAAATTCCACCAGATCTGAATTTAAAAGAATTCTTACCGACAGAATGCTTAGCTCATACTCCTTTAATGTCATCTGCAGTAATTCTGCATGCCCGGATTATAGTAATGGCCGAAGTAATCATCGTGCTTGTGATGTTCTTTTATCTCGACCAGTGTTAAATTGAGACACCTCGATATTAGGAAACTCTGTCTTCACATGGTACCGCGGGGCGGTGCCATGGTGGACCGTGGGGTCTTCTCGGAAGGGCTCTCAAAAAGGACGAGCTTTACTGATTTTGTTGTTGTTTTACTAGATGCTGGTTAACAGTTATGTTTCAGCGAATCAAAATGTAGACGAAATCTGCTGTGGAGATAACAGTTGGCCTTTGTTTGGGAACGGCAGGAAGACATGCCTTGTGACTTTGCTGTCTCCCAACAATACAATAGAGTTCAGTTTGTTTAAATACTTGTACACTGTTATATTATTATGCTGCGAAATAAAGTATCGAAATAAAAATATTCTTATTTACATGAGAACAAAACAAAACCTTAATGAAAAACCTCTACGATTGATCAGAGAATTATGTACAGTACGTGGAGAGTGTATTATCACTATATCACCCGCAGAGTGGAGATTCCACCCGAGCAATAATTTCAAATTTGCTGCAAACCATAACCAGCACCAGCAAAGTTTCAGCCAATGGACCTCCGGGTTACACCCGGAGGTCCATTGGCTGAAACATTGCTTGTGTTTTTTGTCGATATATATAAAATTTGAAAGTTGTAGCTTGGGTGATAACTCCACTCTGCGGATGATTTAGTTACAATCCACTCTCTACGTACTGTACCAACAACCAGACCTGGTTTGTTGCTGAAACAGCTGAACATTTCCAGACGCTTGATTCTTTAATTTATATCAAACACAAACCTGTAGAATACTCGCCATTTTGTCTCTCTAAATGGAAAACCCGAAATATCCGACGATGCGCGCGATAGAGTTGTAAGGAAATAATGACTTGTTAACTGACAGTGCAGTCTCCAACGTCTCTAAACTTGAGACCTGTAATTAACCACCCGTTATAATGGAAAGATGGAGGGGAGTTTGGTCATCCGATAATAATTAAAACTTTCTTTACATTATATGTGACAGTAGGGTAGGGGTAAACAGAAGAGAATGTAAATTGGGACACCTCGTCAATGTCCGTAGATTGGATAAACGAAATTCCATGTGAGATAATGCTTCGCAGTTATGGGTAGATATCAGTGGCGGCGCCATGGAGGGGTATGTGGGGGTACGTACCCCTCCACTTTTTTTTCGCCAAGCGTAGTAAAACAATACTATCATTTTAATTTTTGTTGTATTGAACGTTGCAGTGTAATGGTCGGTATGCTTAATCCCATATTCCCAAGTGCACTAAATCAGAGAAGTTTTGAAATTATGTTTGCCCCCCCCCCTTCCCCCCACACACACGCTAGCTGCAAACAATAAACAAGAGTCGAGGGTCCAAATTGCAGCAAGGCATGCCGCGTTTAAACGGACTGAAACATAGTGCTTAAGAGTATTTGACGAATGTTAGAATCGAGAACGTGCAAGGCATCCATTTGGAATTCAGCCTACAGCAAATTTAAAAAATAAATAAAATTTAATATTTTAGAAAAATTCTCAAAGGTATAACTCAATGAAATCATGTAAATATGAATATCATTGGAACCGGCTTGTTCAGCCAATGATATCCATATTCGCATGATTTTGTTGCAAAACAGTTGAACATTTTCTCAACTTAGGGAGAGGACCCCCCCCCCCCCCCGAAATCCACCCCAGATCGGCGCTGCACAATCCTCAACTGTACCCCCTCACTTTTGAAACTTTGGCGCCGCCACTGGTAGATATGAATGAGTTATTGGAACAGGAAGGTGTTTTTTCAGTGAATGTGGTAAGTAGTCCCGAGTACAAATCTATCCCTGCATCACTTCTGATTGCCAATTATAACGTTTCAGAAATGAACTTGGCTCACAGTCACTGTAGCATCTGAAGTGCATTGACGTGTCGAGAAGTTCTCAAGCATGTCCGCGCGCCTCACAAACTTCTGAGACATTCTTTCGAAATTTGAAAAAAATAGAAAGGCTTTCTTGCAATTTTAAAAATAGAGAATAAGGTACTTTATTAACTTCGTTATTTAGATAATGTTGTTTAGAATGTTTTATTACGTTCACAATATAAATTTAAATCATATTAAATTGACTCCGATTCTTGAAAATACACCTTTGAAAGTACTTTGCGTTATAGCCTGAAGTTTAATCCTTTTTCACCCGATAGCAACGTATTTTTCCACAGTGCAAATTATCCAAACTAGCTTCTGGCACACTTCGTGTCAAATTTTATTATCTTGAAGTAAAAAAAGTTAATAATGTTTTATTGAACATTTTTAAAAACATAATGTTTTTCAAGGATTCATCCGCTGTTGAAATCTATTTATTGACATTCAGGAAATTCTAAATTTTGATACTATCACCAATTTTGTAAATGAAAAAAATACGGGTGCACACAAACGCACACACAAACCTAAGGCTGGAGACTGAAGTGAAGGTTCGTGGGTACAGCTAATAAAAGAAATAAATAAAATACAAAGCCATACACCCTGATGCAACGCTTACCCCGCCACCTAATACAAGTTATTAACCTAAAAAGTGCTAGATTAATTTTGCACTCATAACCTATGCTTAAATTGTTTAGAGATAATTGAACTTTGTTACAATTTATTGGGGAGAGTGCCCATGGGCACTCTCCAATAAATTGTAACAACAGGGTCACCTCGTGTCTGACAATTTTACAGGTGGGGCTAGTCGGAGTACACGGAGAAAACCACGAGCTGCGGCGAGTAATGTCAGATTCCTCAACGTTCCAACTCCGCACAAGCAGTGTTAGCACTGGTTGAAAACAAGTGCACCATCGACGTGCAGTGCCGTCCTTAGTACACAGCACCACCGTACCCCGGGTGGGCAATCGGGATTAAGTCTTTTGCCCAACGCAGTGACCCCCTGCCTGGGATCGAACCGTGAAGCTTCCGGTTTGAATTCCAATTTCGTAACCACCGAGCCACCGCGCTTTCATTTGGCTATAACACTTACAGAATTCGATAGACATCACAGACCGTAAGGCCTTTTAAATGCGGTTTCCCAGCAGTTTTCAGTGAAGCCTAAATGTGGGCTCTTTGCACTCAAAACGGTTGATTGTGTTCTCCCTGAGAACTCAAATTACTTCATTTCCCTCGAGTCACACGCAGTTCTCTTATGACTGGTTTTAGACATTGTTTCAAAAATAAGTGACGTATTGCGATTAAATGAATCCTCTACGAGGACTCGAATATAATACATTTGTCTCCGTTATATGGTTACATATGGTTGTCCGCTAACTGATCAGAAACAAACAACACCCAAGGTGAAAGCTGATAGCCTCAACTAATAGACTTAGTTGACATGGTTTACCGTAATAACTTACTCCACGCAGATGACATTCTCGCTACCTGATATGGGGTCGGCCCGGGTCCACGTCTCCGGTATAAACGTGAATATATGATTGTTAGGCAGACGGTGGGTGTGTGAGTATGTTTTTGTGTCTGTGCCTGTCTGATATGCGCTTGTGTCTAAGCCCATGGAAAATAAGTCTTTTTATTGCTTTTTGTTTATTTTGTCTGTGTTTCTGGATACACTATATTTCGTAATGCCATACCATTTGTACACTATGATCGCGCACTAAAGTATTTTATTTTATTCTATTCTATTATACTGGAAGTGCAACAGTGTGCATCCTGAGGTAGTTGTAAAATGCATTCCTGGTACGTTGAAACACTTTAGCTTTACAAACGGAATTGTAGTTGAAGGATGTTCGATCTGAGAACCTTGGAGATTATAAGAACATTACAAAAGGGAATTAACTTTAAAACATAACGGAAATGGATTTCTCACATAATCATCATCAACTAGTCCATTACGGAAAATTAATGCCAGGAACTCATCTAATGAACACGTGACTTGAGAAGTCAACCTGCCGTCGCTACATTGAAAATTGACAACGGAAATAGAATTGAATTGATCTTCTCTGTTTTTGAAGTCACAATGTAATAAATATAGAATATACTCACAGTAGCTTGGTGTACCAACTGTTCACCACGAGTGATGAACATTTGGTACACCAAGCTACTTTGCGTATATTTTATTTATACCATGATCGTCAGATTATTATGAGTCGCTATTCTTTTTTCTCCATTCTACTGAACAACAGACGTACATACGTGCGAATTTGTTTACATGAGCATCGGTGGGCAGTACTTCCGCTGTCAGTTTTATCACCGAAACAAAATAGAAAAAGAAACGGGGCCTTTTTTCATTTTAGTAACATAATAACATACTATTTCGAGTTATGCATGCTTTATTAACATGAGAAAATGCATGTTTGTTAGTTTTTGGCATCCTATGAGGTAAACATGTTTTTGTTTACATGAGCATCGGTGGGCGGAACTTCCGCTGTCAATTTTATCGCCGAAACGAAATGGAAAAAGAAACGGAGCCTTCTTCGTTTTAATAACATAATAACATACTATTTCGAGCTATGGGTGCTTTATTAACATGAGACAATGCATGTTTGTTAATTTTTGGCATCTTATGAGGTAATCCCATTTAAAAACGTAATAAATAATTGCCACTTTCATTTCACTCTTCGCGAGGCAACGCGCGAAAAATTTAGACAAGTTTGCATTCAGGGCGACGTCACCAAAGGTAAACTTGGATGTAGTTCTACTGTAGGTGTAAATTTGTACTATTAAAGTCCCATTGCTGGTGTGTTCACCACGGTTGGCGTGTAAAGCTAAAGTTTATGTCATAGGCTTTTCATATATAGTACAATAGGTAACCATGGTATAAAATGAATATTCAACGCATCGCGATTTTTAAATGAAATTTCTTAACCGAGTTCACCAAAGGTATCTGAGCCGACGTAACAACCTCTACTCAGATTAGTAATGTCCAGTATATCGATAAACCGATACATACCGGTATTCAAACCAGTATCACTTGAATGTCGGTGTAATTAACAAAATAATGGTTTATCGTCATTTTTTATTTACCCGCAATTTAATTTTCAAGATGTCTTGAGTTTTAACTGTAGTGCGGAATGGATAGTATGATCCCTTTACCCAACGAATCTGCTGCATCCACCTGCATAATAAGCAAATTCAGCACTAGAAAAAATATTTTTCACAAACATTCAACAGAACAGATTTTCTCCGATTGGTCCGAAATATAGTCAGCCCGATGGCTCCTGTGTCCCTTTGTTGAAACCATTTTAGCCTAATGAGAGACGAAGCTGATACAAAAATGCCACAGAATTGCATCTCTGTATGGACTTCCATTAATCGCACAGATGATAGGAGACAGCGTTCTTTCAGTTGAGAAAAATCAAAATTTTCTTTGGGTGCTGGCCTCCCCTTGGTGCATTTCCCAACAACATTTTTTACCAAGTCCGCCCTTGTTTCGACCAGTGACGTTCTATGGTGTGTGAGGAGGTTAGTGGGTAGATAGTTTCGATTGGGTCGCGATCACTGAATCGTAGACGAGGTCTATAAAGGTGACATGACGCTCTTGTCGGATTCTAGAACATCGCTGTTAAAAAAAATCGATTTTTTGGCTCAACCCTTTACCCAACGTAACGTCCAAAACCGGCCAGCGCTATTCTCAAAAATCGTCAATTAAGTTTCATTATTTTTTGCCTCAAAAACATAGCTTATGACCCCTCTTTGGGACGAGCTCTTTGGGACAGCTGGCAGCTGCTCATCGTTGCTCGGTGGTTCTTTCCGGTTCCGCCGGCTTCCTCCACCCGTAAAACTGTCACCGACACAATATGACCTTGACTGTTAATGTGTTGTTAAACTCTAATAAATAAATAAATAAATAAATAAATAAATAAATAAAAAAAATAAATAAATAAATAAATAAATAAAATAAATAAATACCTGATGCTAGAAATGTTTCTAAGCAATCTCAGCCAGAGAAGATTGAAGACTTTCAAATTGTGGGTATTCCGCGAGTTATTGTGGCTGGAAGTACACGTTGTAGAAATCTCACATGTAGTATTTTGAGTTGAGGATGCAAAATGACCTGATTACAACCCAAGGATACAAGACCTTTTTCTCCCACGACACTAATTGCACGAATTCTCTTTGGATAGCAATTCAGTGCTGTGGATGACCAAACAAGTGGTTCCAAAATGAACACTGTCTCTGTCAAGGAACATGCAATAATTACCAAGTCTAAGAAGTCTAATTGGTACTTCAGCGTGTCAACGTGCACAAATGTGATACTGCAAGCGGAAAGAACATGCTTTGGGCAGTCTGCACATTGATTACGATAAATTGTTACTTTGGAATTGAAAACCGCTTGAACAGCAATCCACGGGGAGAAATGGTTACTTTAAAACCAAACGCTGATTTGAGATTCCATCAACGTAATTAACCCTTTACCTAACCTAACGGCCAAAACCGTTCAGCGCTGTTCTCAAAAATCGCCAATTAATTTTCATTATTTTTTTCATTTTTGTCTCAAAAACATAGGTTATCACCCCTCGTTGGAACGAGCTCGTCCAGCTCGTTCCAACGAGGGGTCATAACCTATGTTTTTGAGACAAAAATGAAAAAAATTAGTTATTCAAGAATTATTTTTGCAAGTGTCGTCTGCTTTTCATGTTAGGTAAAGGGTTAAAGGAAAATATCACCTGCGACGATCTGTTTTCTTTCTTGCGTGAAACTATTTTGTGTCGGAACATTTCATTCACGTTATAACTTCCATCGAATGGGTCAAAACCAATCAAATTCATTCTTACATGACATTTGTACATGTATCCCGACCAACTCGTGGTGTATCTAACACATTTCGCAATGCCTGTATTGTGTCGGGAAACGTTGAATGCACAAAGCAATCGGTAAGAATCGTGATTTCTTTGCTTTTCTCGAACAGAAACCCCGAACCCCCCATCAACAAGACAGGACAACCCTATCAAAAGCCCTTCCCCGTTATTGGTGGCACAGGTGTAATTCAGCAGCCATGAGATGTTGTATCACTCCGGAGCTTGTAATAAGATCTAACTGTGGGCCCCAATACAGTTGTGCGGAGCCTGAACAGTCATATAACTCTGCTCTGTATACATAACCTATTAAATAATCTATCTAGCATTTACTTGATGTCTATAGATCTGTTAGAGTATAACACTTGGCGAAGACGGTTTAATTAAAGGAATAAGACGACACGTAGAAACGACAGATGGATATGCGGGATCACGAAATACAAGCACTCCAAATACAATCCTCATCTCACATCACACAAAACATTCCATTTCTGTTTGTCGATTTTTACTTCTCAATTTGTCACTGCAATTCTATGAAAACAACTGGGAATGTTTACGTCTTGTCTGCTTCTCTGATAACTATTCTCCAAGTCAGCAGGATAAATTTGTTTCTTACTAAAGCAATCCAGAATGTAGTTTTTAAAAAAAATAGCATACATTGACATTGGACATCATGGTTCAGGTCGTCCCAATAGTACAAAGGAATAAAATCCGTTAAACATAATTAAAAACCTAGGACTGCAACACTGCTTACCGTGTATGTATTTCGTATTATTATATGTTAGCCTGTGAATTATCGCAAATTATCTAAAAGGTATTTCTTGATATCTGTCGACTCTGCAGCTTCCTAAATGACGTCATGCTTCGGCGCATGACATCGCTTTGAAGGAACGATCAGCCGATTTTTGTTATTGTTTTGAAACGTACGCATTTTGGGTCGAGTTGGACTGAATGTTGTGCAATAAAATGTCTCGTAGCATATAATAAAAAAAGAAAATGTACTCTATTTTAGCCAGTATCTGGAATTATCTCATGAGTGTGGACCTGAAAGTTTTGTTTTTCACGAGCGCTTGCGCGAGTGAAAAATAATATTTTCAGGTCCACACGATGAATGTTTCCTGTAGCTTCCTAAATGACGTTACGCTTCGGCGCATGGCGCCACCTTGAACGTCTCCTTGAAGGAAATATCAGCAGCTTTTTATACCCCCCGCAAAGTTTTTTTTTTTGGGGGGGGGGGGGGATATATAGGAATCATCCTGTCCGTCCGTCTGTCCGTCCGTCTGTCCGTCCGTCTGTCCGTCCGTGTTTACTTTCGCATACTTATGTGCCTTCGATTTGGCAAAACAGGATACTTATGTGGCCAATTTCTGTTACGTGGCTAGCCACATAAAACGATTCAGCTGACCTCTTTTAAATGATCTATTGGACATATCTAGCCACTTTAATTTTATAGCCCCCCTATGTTGGAAGCAAAGATGTCCATGCACTTGGAAGTCCAAGTCTGCGGACAAATATTATGTTGCTAATTATTCCGAATATTATGTGGCTAATTATTCCAATTTTCCACTGTTCTGAGCTACAGCATTGCAATCGGCCTCATCTGGTTAATCTGATATAATTCCAATGTATTCTGATTGTATAAAGGTAAATTTGGTTGCATTAACTAACTGGTAGACACATAATATTTGGTTTTTAGCCACATAATGGTTGGAGGACACATAATATTTGGTTTTTAGCCACATAATGGATGGAGGCCACATAATATTTGGTTTTTAGCCACATAATGGTTGGAGGCCACATAATATTTGGTTTTTAGCCACATAATGGTTGGAGGCCACATAATATTTTAAACCACATAATATTTTTAGCCACATAAGTCATAGCCACATAAGTATCCATTTGTGAGTCCGTCCGTCCGTCCGTCCGTCTGTCCGTCCGTCTGTCGTCAGTCTGTCCATCCGTGTAAGCGCAACTCCTCCTAAACCGTTTGAAAAATTTTCATGAAACTTTACACAATGGAAGAACGCCATATGAAGATGTGCATGAAGCAATATAAGTCCGCTCTGACATTTCCAAGGGGAGATAATCTAACATATACCGTCTGTCAATCCTTGTAAGCGCAACTCCTCCTAAACCGTTTGATGAATTTTCATTAAACTTTACACAGTGGAAGAACTCCATATGAAGATGTGCATGAAGCAATATAATTCCGTTCTGACATTTCCAAGGGGAGATAATCTAACTTATACCGTCTGTCCATCCTTGTAAGCGCAACTCCTAAACCGTTTGAAGAATTTTCATGAAACTGAACACAATGGGAGAACTCCATATGAAGGTGTGCATGAAGCAATATAATTCCGTTCTGACATTTCCAAGGAGAGATAATCTAACTTATACATATCAGGCACGGGGGGTATCACTTTGTGAGTTTGCTCACAGTACCTTCTAGTTGTTATTGTCTTGGAACTGTTTGCAGTTGAATTGGGCCGAATGTTGCGCTTTAAAATGTCACGAAGCATATAACAAAAAGAAAATCTACGCTGTTTTAGTGAATATCGGGAATTATCTCATTTGTATGGACCTGAAAGTATTAATTTTCATTTGCGCAAGCGCTCGTGAAAAATAAAACTTTTAGATCCACACTCATCAGATAATATTAGTTACCCCGTGTCTGATCACGTGGTACGGGGTTTTTACCTACCCGAAGCCAGTCGTATCCCATGGGGCCGAAGGCTGAAGGCCTCATGGGATACGGCTGGCTTCGGGTAGGTAAAAACCCGTACCACGTGATCAGACAGGGGGTAACGAATTTATCTATTGACTTTCCGTTTTATGAGTACAATCTATTTCATGTGTGAACACACACAGCATGAGATCTTTTATCTTCCATTGTTGAACCATACAGGTTTCTGTGGAATTTTTGTGCAAAAGAGTTTTTGTGAAAATATGCTGATATGACTAGTATAAAAAAAATTATTGAATTTCTTTTTTTCTTTTTTGTCTCAAAAACATAGCTTATGAACCCCACATTGGAGGGAACTCGAAAAGCTCATTCCAATAAGGGGTCATGAGCTATATTTTGGAGATAAAAAATTAAAATATAATACATGTACATTGTAAAACTGGAATGACGCGTCTTCTGCGGGGTACGGACAATTTGTAGATTTCGGAACGAGGCTCCACTGGGTATGGGAAATTTGTCAGTAGCTGGGCGGACGTATCGGTGGTTTCAATGAATATGGTCTCATACCACGTATCTATCAACCAATCAAATCAAAAAATTCACTTTAGTCAATAGATAATACTCGATATTCACTAAAACTGCGTAGATATCCTCTATTTATTTTAGGTAAACGAGTGGGATAGATGGGATCTCTAACAAGTCGCGTTTTCATATTTGTGTAAAATTGAGGCTGAGATCGATTTTAGTGTACGGGGTTAAGAAATTGCAAGTCAAATCGTGGCGAATTTGAGATTCGTTCCAGTGAGAGGTCACATGATATGGTTTTGTTAAATGGCTTTTTTTTTTAAATTTAAAAAGCAATAATAAAAATAATAAATTTTCTTATTCTGGGTGTTGGGTAAAGGGTTAGTGAAAGTCGTTACGTTACAACCACATTCTCAGTTCTATGAATGTTGTCATGTTGCATTCATCATTGTATATTATTGAAATGGGTTGCCAACGCACACTCAATAATATAACGAGAAAAAATATTATACCATGATCGTGGCGTGTATTCGACATTACCCTATATAATTCAGAAATTTGCTAGATACACCAGGCGTGATATCTGGCGTACGGAAGAACGACATAAAATTGCTCGTTACGCATCTGATTGATGTTTTGATGTGGATGAAATGCGTCGACTTCAAACAGCCTCAAGCCGGGTAGTAAACAGACTCCCAATGGTGATCTTGTCCTTTAAAATATCAGCTGCGTTCACTTACTTCAAGTGTACTCGTGGAATAAATATAGAATATACCCATTGAAGCTTGGTGTACCAAATGTTCACCACAAGTGGTGAACATTTGGTACACCTAGCTGCTTTGGGTATATTTTATTTATACCATGATCGTCAGATTATTAAGTGTCGCTATTATTTTTTCTAGATTTTACTGAGCAGCAGACGTACAAACGTGCGAATCTGTTTTTGTTTACATGAGCATCGGAGGGCGGTACTTCCGTTGTCAATGTTATCGCCGAAACGAAATGGAAAAAGAAACGGACCGTTTTCGTTTTAATAACATAATAACATACCATTTCGAGGTATGGATTCTTTAACGTGAGACAAATGCATGTTTGTTAATTTTTGGTGTCTTTTGGGGTAAACTCATTTAAAAACGTAATAAATAATTGCCACTTTCATTTCTCTCTTCGCGAGGCGACGTGCGATAAATTTAGACAAGTTTGCATTCAGGTCGACGTCACCAAAGGTCATCTTGGATGTAGTTCCAGTGTAGGTGTTAATTTTAACTAATGAGATCCCATTGCTGACGTGTTCACCACGGTTGGTGTGTAAAGCTAATATTTGTGTCACAGGCTTTTTATATAGCAGAATAGGTATAAATACAGACCAAAACTCAGATGCGGGGGATAAGAGGCAATAACTCCTGCTGGGATTTTTTCTACATTTCTCTCTCGTCTTCGGTGTTCGTGAAACATTTTTTAAGACTCCAAGGTGTCTACATTGTGTTCGTATGCTTGTTGAGGGAATGTCTCATCTAATGAATATTTCATGTTTTTTTTTGTTTTTTTTTTCTATCATAATAAAATCACTTCATTTCCTGTCGATTTTATAATCCATCCGGGGAATCTCCCCTGACTATAATGAAATCATCATTTTTGCGAACTAAATATATTTTAATTAACTGTTAAACATTATGTTCTTTACACAGAAGCCCTCGCGATATTTTCAAAAGAACGGACATTTAGCAATTCAGTAATGAACTGATTAATAATAATTCCCTATTACGTTTTATCTTTAATTCAACCAGTCTCTTATGAAAATCCTGACCACAAATTCACAAAGGTAATTATAACCAAAAGGGTTCTTGTCAGAGGTTTTTATCAGCAAAAAAACTCAATTATACATTATCGATATTGTTTGTTCTACTTGTCAAAATTCGAATAGTTATGACAAAATTGAAATAAGTCTGTGTGGAACGCTATCAGCACGCGTCGAAATGTTGACAATGTTCCAAGAATTAATAGAATGTGTTTTTGCTAGTCCATTGATCATCAACTTCACCACTCTATACAATGGAGAAAATGTTGCTGCATTCGGGGACCAATACTATAAAACGTTTACAATTGTATTTTCTAGAATTGTATTTTCTACCCATTAATATAACGTATTAAAATGAATCACTTGCATTTTAATCCTTTACCTAACGTAACGGCCAAAACCGGCCAGCGCTATTCTCAAAAATCGCCAATTAATTTTCATTATTTTTTTCATTTTTTGGCTCAAAAACATAGGTTATGACTCCTCGTTGGAACGAGCTCGTCGAGCTCGTTCCAACGAGGGGTCATAACCTATGTTTTTGAGACAAAAAATGAAAAAAATTACTTATTCAAGAATTATTTTTGCAAGTGTCGTCTGCTTTGCAGGTTAGGTAAAGGGTTAAAAGATATGGCAGTTCTAGAAAATGCAATTGTAAATGTTTTATAGTATTGGTCCCCGAATGCAGCAACATTTTCTCCATTGTATAAAGTGGTGAAGTTGATGATCAATGGACTAGCAAAAACACATTCTATTAATTCTTGTTATTTGTTATATATTTGAATGGGCCTTGATAATCAATGGTTGAAAAGGATTCTATTTTCAATTTCATTTTAGTCCAAACAAAATTAAATAATTGATTCTCAGGCAATTTTTTTTTAAAACGAATGAGGGAGGGCAGTTTTTATTTTTGTCTTTTATTCCTGATGGAATGGTCGACGATGCCTGAACTTCAGTTGTGAGAGCCTAAAATTAAATACCAGAGCTTGCATGTTGATTTCACTGATGGCGTTTTTGTAAAAGTGATCATACAACACGAAATCAATATAGAACAACTAAAATTGAGATAAAAAAATAATAATGAATTTTTTAACTCGTTAGAAGCTTGAAGCCACAATCAGTTTTTTTTCCAAAAAATGAGGGTACCAGTGCAAAAGCCAACATTTTCCTTACCCATGTTTCTTTCGTATTCAATCAAACGTAAATAATGGTTTATTTATACAAATTTGTTCTATCACAAATTATTGTTGGCACTCTCCAATAATTTGTAATTAAACAATTTTGAATGAACATATTCAGACCACCAAAACTAATCTAGCCTTCAACAAGTTAAATAAATATTTATTTTGTACATACATTTGAGAATCGTGTCGCATTTCACGAAGAGAATAACAATACTGTACCAATGGATACGACATATTGCATCGCATATCGCGGTGTGATACCACTAAAATCATACCCTTCGATAGTTTTATACATTTTGAATTGTGCCCCGAAATAAATATGACGAACGCGGGCAGAAAAAACGAATGCGCCGCTTCATGAGAATCAACAGATTAATTTTCTTTAGCCTCATTGTGATCACATTTAGCTACATGATGTCACTGTAGGAAGTCAGGTGGCAAGGGAAATAACTAAATGTCAAAATTGGGAATGATAATTTTTTATTATGGACTGAGTCTATCACATACTTCCTTGTTTACCAAAAATGGGCGTCTTAAGGATTTGTGTTTACTGTTCTATTTTGAGACATGGTCTTTAAGGTAGGGTGCTTGTTTCACATGTCGAGAAGAACGCCTGACGGGTGACTCACTGGTAACCTCAGGATAAGATGAAACAGGTTTCACATCTGAGGTTGGGGCCCAAGTATCGTGTCTGGTATTAAGAAGAAGCTGCTCATTTCTGCGAATTTTATGCTCACTACCAGTTCCTTTAACTGGTAGAGTGCTAAGTTATTTTGGTCATCAAAATTTGTTCACATGTCTTTGCCTTGTTACTATTTATGGGAGAGTGCCAAGAGGCACTCTCCCATAAATTGCAACAAGGCAAACCAATATAGACTAAGTAATTTCACTTCCAAGATAATATGAAGCACATCCACAGAATATGGCACCATTAGGCTGGAGTACCTGCCTGCTCTTCATACTGAAGCCCTGATAGTGGCTTCTAGCACTCTACCAGTAAATTACTTATGAACGAGGTGTTGAGTGACATTTATCCACTTTTTGTTGGAACAGCATGATCTTTGTTTGTCACAAACACGTACAATCTGATCTTTGTTGAGAGGTTTACGATTAACAGTTTTTCTGTCAAAATTAAGTTTCATGTGTTTTTTGATAATCAGAAAGTTTCTTTTTGTACACAGAGGATATCAAGTGTTTTTGAGTGGATACCGAAAATTATCTCATGAGTGACCGAGACAAACGTTTATTTTTCGCGAGCGCTTGCGCGAGCAAAAATATCCCTTTCACTCGGTCACAAGTAAGATAATTTTCAGTATCCACTCAAAAACACTAGATTTTCTTTTTATTATACGTTTTTAGAACAAATTGATCATTTCCAGTGATAATTTGACTCGTATTCACCTTGAAGTGATGCTTTGAAAGCCGCCATTTTGATTGATACCGTGTAAGTGAAAATTTCTATATCTTCACAGTGGGGGATACGATTTCTATCTTTCCGTAATGTCTTCGAAGATCTATCGTTTAGCGTATAATAAAAGTCCATATCTACAATCGATGGTTTCAAATAATCAGGACGTGCAGGACAGGTGCACGTAGGTTTCTACTCATTAAGAGCTGTGAAGGCGAGTAGCCACTATTACATTCCAATGGAGTGTTCCCAAAAGGATAAGAGAGCTAACTGTGGATCACTACCAGAATATTTAACCTTCTTATAAAGAGTTTTAATTGTCTAAATAGTTCTGAATATCTTCCCATTTGATGAGGGAAACTCGGTGAAGAAGTAGTATGGTTGAAATTATATATTTTTGCGAAACTTTTGAAGTCACGACTCGTAAATTGCGGTCCATTGTCACTAATTAATTATTTGACAACACCATGACGTGAGAAAATAATTTTCATAGCATTTGTAACACTTTGAGGACTTGTACTGTTTCTTAACCTCATTATTTCAGGATAATGTGAAAAATAATCAACCATCAGGAGAGAGTGAATTCCATCAAGTTCAAATAAATCTGTCCCTACTTTCTCCCGAGGAAGGTAGGAATTGTCAAATTGAATCATTGGTTTCGAAAGTTGAAGTCGCTGATGTCCTTGACATGACGAACAGTTTTTTACATAACTTTTAGGTTAGTTACTTACGTACGAGCGCGATTTTTAGTAAGAGCCCTTCCTAGATGCCCTTCATGAGCAATTTTTAGCTCAACTTTGACGTAGTCAAATTTGAGGTTTTGTCATGGCTCATCGTCCGCCTGTCCGCCCGTCAACAATTCAACACGGCTCCGGCGTGAGGCCGTATTTATGAACCGATCTTTACGAAACTTCTTGGGTTCCTTTGTTATCACAGTGGGACGAGAATGAGTGTTTTGGGGTGCGGTCCGAAATTCACGATGGCCGCCGGCAGCCATTTTGTACCGAAATTAGTGCAATCAGTTTTTTGTACAGAACTTCTGTATGGAAGTTCTGATTTGAATAAATTTTTGTATGAATGTTTAGTAACATGAAATACATCACATATAATACGGGTTTTTTTCTCTCGTGCAGAAATTATGCAAATTAGATGAACTTTGATTTATTCAATGCTGCTTATACGCAGAAAGTGCACATATCAATACGGCTCAGGCGAGAGGCTGCATTTATGAATCGATCTTCACGAAACTTCTTGGATGCCTTTGTTATCACCTTGGGACGAGACCGAGTGTTTTTGGGTACGGTCCGAAATTCAAGATGGCTGCCGGCGGCCATTTTATACCGAAATTAGGTGCAATCAGTTTTTTACACAGAGCTTCTATATGAAGGTTCTAATTTGAATATTTTTTTGTATGAATGTTTAGTAACATGGAATACATCACATATAATACGGGTTTTTTTCGCGTCCATAAATTATGCAAATTAGATGAACTTTGATTTATTCAGTGCTACTTATACACAGTTAATGTCAATACGACTCGGGCTAAAGGCTGTATTTATGAACCGATCTTCACGAAACTTCGTGGGTACCTTTGTTATCACCTTGGGACGAGAATGAGTGTTTTTGGGTGCGGTCCGAAATTTTAAGATGGCCGCCGGCGGCCAATTAAACAAACTTTGATTTATTCAGTGCTACTTATACACAGTAAGTGCACATTTCAACACGGCTCTAGCTAGGAGCATCTAACTGTCACCCAACTTTACAATACTTTACCTGTACATTTGCTGCAGGCTACGGTCGGTATTTATGTGCAGACCTTTACAATACGTTACATGTACCTTTGTTATCAGGCCATTACCTAGGTGTGTGCCATTACTGTGTCACATACTATACATGTACATGTCTTACACAAGTTGAGCTACAGTGTCATTGACATTTTCATTTATTATATAATGTTCCAATAAGAGTAAAATCCTCGCCCTCTGATTGGATGAGAGCTGGCGTAGTTTCTTTTATGTTTACGGCTCCAGTAGCAAATGTTACCGGCTGACGTCACAACGCGAAATATTTGAAATGACATCGCCCGTTTCGTAATTGTTTCATCAACGTGGTGACAAGCAAACCGCTTCATTTTCCTGGATTTTTCACACGTGTAGCAGACAGTGTTCCGAATAAAGTGTTGTTTAGATGACAGACAAATTTACGATTTGAACTAAGATGGAATGAGTTTATCTGATTTATTGATTATTTATTCACTGATGTCGAGGGTACATGAGAGGTTTATTTACTTGAACAAGGCACCTTTTAACGAACACTAGCTCAGTAAATAAGCCTCTCGTGTTTCACTATGTAGGTTTTGGGCTGTGGGTAGGGTCGTTGGAACATATAGGTTATTGTGATAAATTGACGGTAACATGGTCTGAGATTTGTGGCTCGGAGCGTATGTTCAACCTCGACGCTTCGCGTCTCGTTTGAACATAAGCCCCGAGCCGCAAACCTCAGACTAAGTTACCGTCAATTCATCACAGTAACTTATAACATTGCATTTCATGTGGATTACCAGTGTTTGACCTCGAAGAATTATTCCTCCACCATACGAAAGTTCTAACTTTACCGACCAATACGGTTTTATAATAGAGGGGACTGATTTCATATGAACTGGCCATCTATTTTGAATAAATTTTACAACTTCTTGTAAAGTGGAATTACTTTCAGTTTGATCATTAATTTCTTTATTTGTCGAGTCAGACACATCCAATGTATTAACAACAGCAAGAACATGAGCTTCAATATCATTCTGATCACTTTTATGAGTCTGTTCACTAGGACCAATTTCAGGACTACGAGACAATGCATCCGCTAACTTAACTTCTTTTCCTGGCACATGTCTTACAGTTATACCATATGGATGCAATCTGAGGACAAATCTCTGAATTCTAGTCGGACAGTCATTTATTTGCTTTTTATTTAAAATTGGTACTGACGGCGAATGATCTGTTTCTACATTACAATGACGTCCAAGTTTGGAAGTCTTAAATTTTTCACAAGCCGAAGTCGTAGCTAAAATCTGTTTCTCTATCTGACCACATCGTTGCTCTGTTGCAGTAAGTGATCGACTTGCGTAAGCTATTGGAGCTTTCCTACCATTTTGTAACACTTGAAGTAGAACACATCCGATGCCATAACTCAACGCATCAGCAGTTACAATTGGAATTTTATTTGTGACACGCCAAATTTACTTTTGTTCTTATTGCGTTTTTTACCGGCTTCACGTAATCGAGTCAGTACGGATTTCACATTAGAATTATGTTCATTAATAGTACGACTCCAAATCTACACATCATCTTAAGAGCAGTTTACTCCTGGATGTTCTTCTAAGACACGTTCCATTTCATGTTGATATATTTCACCAGCACAACTCACACCAAATGGTAAACGATATCGATAACGTCCAAATGGAGAATTGAATGCTGTGAGTTTGGAACTTTCCTCGGTGAGAGGTATTTGCCAATATCCAGATGTTGCATCAGCTAAACTGAAGCTAAACTGAAGCAGGTTGCACCATTAAGTTAACCCTTCGAACACGAGCGGCCGGTTTTCCGGTTCAGAAAAAAGATGTGTCATAATTTCATTCAGTGGGATGGCTGCTGAGTTAAAATGTGGGTAGACCAATCAATATTTTCAACGTGCAGCCTGAAAATATTAATTGGTCTGTCCCCAAATAATGAATATGGACTCTTCCAATTGCTTCCATTGAACTGACATGGAAGATACCACCAGGGTTCAAAAGATTAAGAAACTAGTTCATCAACGCTAGGTAGGGGATACTGTTCACGTCTTATCGCATTATTCAGATCCTTTGGGTCTAAACAAAGCCTAAGAGCCCCGTCCGATTTAATCGAAATTTACCCATTCCGTTGGTTCCTCAACTTGAGTAATAAATAACATTGAGTTTTGTCATACGATCAAGTTCTGCTTTGAGTTTTACTCTAAGTGCATGAGACACATGTCGAAGAGGATTAATGCATGGTTTGTACCATTCTTTCAACTTAATGTCGTATTGGATTTCAAATTTACTAAGTTCCTCAAAAATATCAGAAAAATCTTCTAAGTTGAAATCATGTGTATCAGTAAGATTAATTCTAGCTAATAAATCTAAACTCTGAATGCTCTTGCAACTTAGAATGGGTGAAACATTGACAGGGACAACCAGAATACGAGCATCTATTTCGGTATCTAAATGTCTAATTTTTTTTCCATAAAATTCACTATCTCTTGGAAGGGTTTCTCTCGATCTATATGAAAAGAGCCTAGTAGATTTCGGATTCAAGTCAGGTTTTGAGAACAGAGTATTATAGACAGATTAGGGTCCTGCGAATATTCGAGATTCGATTCGATATCGATACCATACGTATGCTTCGAGATCGATTCTGAATCAGTCTCAGGATTCGATTTTTTCGAATCTCTCGTACTAACTTCAATTTGTTACATTTCCAACAAAGATAGGATAAAACTGTCATTAGAAAATTCGTTCATGTTGGCTCAATTCCTATTTATTTGAATAATTGACAATGTTTAATTGTTATGTAAGGTGTGAATTTGGCCCAGAACATTATCTATAGTTTTGGTTTTTGAAGGCTTAACTTGTTACTATTCACGTTCTTAAGAACGTGAATAGTAACAAGTTAGGCCTTCAAAAACTAAAACTGTGGACAATAGGCCTAGCTCTTTCAGCGACGGTGCTACAGAGAATATTTAGTTATTGGTGTTTAAAGTGTTCACTCCGTCGCGTAAGGGTCATCACAGTGTTCCGTAACTTCCGTTTGATGCAATATGAAATAACTTGTCTTTTAAGATTCGATTCGGGATTCGATTCGATGTCGATATCAGATACACGATTCGATTCGAGATTCGATTCGAAAAGAAATTTGTGATTCGCAGATCCCTAAGACAGATAGTGGTATAATTGTAGCCTGAGCACCAGTATCTAACTTGAAATTTTCATAGGTTTGATCAATTTTCAGTTCTACATTCCAGTCGCCTGTAGATTTTTCAGTTCCTATTGCACCTTTGTGCATCTCGCCGAATTCTTCTATTTCTGACACTTCTTTTCATTGTGACGCTTCTCTGGATGTGTAGATTTTGATAGACACATATACGTGTAATGTCCAAATGCTGAACATTTGCCACACTTGTACCGGAATGCAGGACACTGCCGAATTTTATGATTTGAACCACATCTTATACAGTTAATAATGTCACTTGGATTTTTCCTTTGTGTTGACCTTGGTTTATCGGGACCAAATTTATGTTTGGAAATTACAACATTATTGTATATTAGGAGAGGAACGTAACTAAGTTGCAGTAACTTGTGTTCCAATCCTTTTGTCAGTCAACATCTTACGACAATAAAATATGTTTAAATCAATTACAACATTCACTCCACTGTTGCTGTTCGAAGCACATGAGGGTTCGTTATTTTGTTGTTTAGCAGATTCTGTTGCACGGACAATATCCAATGTTTTTTCGAGTGTTAAATCAGACAGTCTTTAACGTTCATGATTGTCAGGAACGCCACAAACAATACGATCAGGCATGTCAACCGGTATCTGTACCGGCACGGTATCACCGGTGCCCCCATGATCCAACCTGTACCGCTACTGAAGTTTTTGTCCCGCCGATGCCGGGGCAAAATTACAGTTACTCTATGGGTAAATTCCTAATTGAACGAGGGTAAACGGTCTTCTAATCATGTATGGCACACTTGCATGACATACTTTTAACTTATTTGTGAATTAATATATCAAAACACTCTACAGGTGCATGTTCTGTCTGCACCACGACCTCGATAAAGCCGATCATTTTGACTTTTCAAACGTGGTATCAAAGACAATGAAAGTGCCATCATCTGCTTCTTCAAAGAAATTATTCTGTGGCGACCTCAAAGTAATCATAAAGCACGATCTTCGTGATATATGATTACTTTGATATCGTCGCAGAATAATTGGCCGATGCCACGTTTGTCTTGCGATCTTATGGGCTTGGGCGGTTTCAATGCAATTTTTCACCCATCTGATTGCGGTATGTCACCAGTGGCGGCGCCAGAAATTTTTTTGTGGGGGGGGGGGGGGCAACTAGGGGGGCAGACTCCCATGAAGGGGGGCAAATACGTAAAGGATCATATCATTACTTTGTTATGAGGTAGTCCAAACTTGGACCCAAAGTCCGTAATATACTTTTTTGGTTTGGTACGTCCTGTGGACGTACCAAACCAAAAAATTATATTACGGACTTTGGGTCCAAGTTTCGACTAAATGTAATGGTAATTAGCGGTCCTCCTTTCAAAACATCCTGGATCCGCGTCTGGTGGGTCTGTGCGTGAGAGAGAGAGAGAGAGAGAGAGAGAGAGAGAGAGAGAGAGAGAGACTCATAATGCCCGTCTGTCATAATGCGAAATCCATGATTTTTTTAGACAAGGGATATGGATAGACATGCCTTTGTTGGCTCATAACTTAATTATGACTTATAAGTATCTGCATCCGAGTCTTTAAATCTCTACTGCCTGGATGTGTTCATCAGCTAGCCTGAGGCTTTGGGCTAAGTGTGTATGGGAAATTATTGGGAATAAAAAAGAGAGGGGTGTGTGTGTGTGAGAGAGAGTGACTGAATGTGTTTGTGTGTGAGGGTGGATGGAAATGCATGCGAGATGGTTGGGGAGGGGGCAACTGGGGGGGGGGGCAAAGCCTTCGTTCAGGGAGGGGGGCCGTAGCGCCGCCACTGTATGTCACCCAATTGTTGATTTGTACCGGTACAGGTTCCGTCGGGACAGGCTTTGTCATGTCCCGGTGGCGATTATGTTGGTACCAGCGGTACTTTGACATGCCTGAATACGATCTTTGATGAGGAATTGATAGTGACTTTGCAGCGTACAAATAGATCCCCAGTTTGGAGAAAAAACTTTTCAAAATGAACAACATGCATGGGAAGCGCTAAATCCGATCTCATTTGTGTATTCACAGGTACAGGTACAGGACGCCGCGGACTGGTCACTTTCCACGTATGGGCAATAATATTAGATTTCAAACACTATTATTTATTTATTATTTATTTATGAGGGTTTAACGACACTTTAACAGCCAAGGTCATATCGTGTCGGTAATAGTTTTTCGGGTGGAGGAAGCCAGAGTACCCGAAGAGAACCACCGAGCAACGACGAGCAGCTGCCAGCTCCCGAACATCGTAACTCCGCGCTGCAGCACAGGCGCAGGGTTAGATTGGTTGAAGACATGCGCACCATCGACGTGCAATACGCCTTAGTACACGGCGTCATCGTGTCCCCGTGTGGACAATCGGGGTGAAGTGCCTTGCCCAAGGACACAACGCGGGAGACCGAATCGATCGCTCAGATGGTCACCCATCCAAGGACTAACCGGGCTCGATGTTGCTTAACTTCGGTGATCTGACGAGAAACGGTTACCGTAACGCCACCGCGCCCCCTTACAAGCACTACTTATAGGAATAATCATCAAAAATGGTAATGGGTTACACTTGTATTTTTCCACAAATGTCCATGGCAAGAGGGTACATCCCTCTCCTTTTATAGTAATTTTACGACACAATATTAATTGTACGACATAAGAATTAACTAGATTGTCTTTCGCTTTATCTGAGAGTGAATGTGAAATGGGCGTGTTAAGTTGTATAACATGTGTAGCACTTCACACAAAGCTTATTTATTCACTCACCTCACTGATGAAGAGTAAGCAAGAAATTATCGCCATTGATTTTCAGAAAGCTTTCAAGCATGTTGGCCGTGACATGTTTCTGTTCAAGTTGTTGCATCTGGGAACTGACGGCCACGTGCCCACGTCAACAAATATGTATGAGTATGAGTCCATAGCGCCATGTGTCACTCATTGTAAATGGAAACTGTACAGATTAGTTTGACAGCAATTTTGGCATTAAACAGGGTGGATTTTCTCTCCCCGCCCATGTTCTCCACGTTCAATGATGATCTGCCAAGAGAAATCAATGCTCAAGGGAGGCATGGCAGACAACTTTTGTCATTGGAAGAGATTTAAAGAAAGTTAACTCGACTTAATTTCTAAAGTTGTCAATAAATTTTATACGAAGGGTATGGGAATTCCACTTCGTACCTCTGACCTCAGAGTGTGAACACCTTGCCACTTTGACTAGCAATCATGGACACACTGGGTTTACCAGCAAGACTCATAAAGACCATTTCAGCTCTGGGCGTCTCTTGCCCTGTCACCTGGACTGTCCAGGAGACAGGTAAGAGAGTCCACCTGACCTTGGAGTTCATAGCAGAGGACTTCACACCTACTCCTTTGGGTAGAGGTAGTACCTTTCGCGAGAGGAACCCCTCTCACACTGGTCCTCACCCAAGGGGGTCAGGAGGCCCTGAAAAGAGAAGGAAACCGAGAAGAAAGAGCCCGTCCACCAAGCGGAGGGATGCCCGACGCTTGGAGGCATTTTTGGAGATGAAGAAAGAGAACGGTGTGGAAAAGATAGAGCCAGAGACGGCCACCACTTCCCCTCCCACTCCCGCAGACAGCCCCATCCAAATGCCGGCTTTCCAGCCGGTGTTGTCGGATGTGGAAGAGTCTGTGGAGACGAAATGGAAGCTGCCCCCTCGCCTCTTCCTGATCCCCACTCGCCTCTTCCTTCTAAACCAGAATGCCAGGATGCGGACGACAGGCTGGAGAACATCTTACGGGAAAACAAGCTTCACGGGGACCTTCACAAGCAAGAGATGGACAGGAATTACCAAATATTCCTCCAACAAGTCGAAGAAACCAAACAACTAATAGACGCCAGAAACCTACAACTACAACAACAAAAGCCTCAACAATCACCCACAACCACTCCAGACTCGGCCAGGACCAGACCCTATAAAACTCACCAATCACCATTAGGCAGCCCACCAACAACACCAACTACCACTGTCTGTCCTTCCAAACCTCCACCTCTGAAAAAGAAACGGAAAAGACACAAGCGCCGCTAACAACCCACAACTTCTCCTCCTTTACCACGGTCTGCCACTTCAAAATTCTACAGCTAAAGAGGGTCGAAAGGGGCTTGCTCCCCAAACCGTCCCTGGGCGCCTTCGGCGCGCGAAACCATTTGATTTGGGAATTTCATATAAAAGTTGAACTTTTCGAAATGTTGTATCATAGATGTGCGGCTAATTTTAATCCTTCACCTAACATTAAAAGCAGACGGCACATGCAAACAAAATTCTTGAATAACTAATTTTTTTTCATTTTTCGTCTCAAAAAACATTGGTTATGACCGCTCATTGGAACGACCTCAGTGAGCGTGTTCGAAAGAGGGGTCATAACCAATATTTTTGAAACGAAAAATTAAAAAAAAATAATGACAATGAATTGGTGAATTTTGAGAATAGCGGTGGCCGGTTTTGGTCGTTACGTTGGGTAAAGGGTTATAAACTTCAGGTGTTTCCATGTAGAGTAGTATTAAAGTTAAGAAGCTTGCTTTTTACAATTTTTCCACAATCAGTTTGAATGTTTGATTTCTATCCTCTGTCTGAACCCATCTAAAAATAATAAAACGGCGCTTTCACATTCCTTCGATGTTCTATAACCTGTTATGTGTCTATTAACCCTTTACCTAACGTAACGGTCAAAACCGCCCAGCACTATTCACAATTATCGCCAATTAATTTTCTTTATTTTTTTTATTTCTTGTCTCAAAAACATAGGTTATGACCCCTCTTTGGAACACGTTATAATGAGGGGTCATAACCTATGTTTTTGAGACAAAAAATGAAAAATATATATAGTTATTCAAGAATTTTGATTGCAAGTGTCGTCTGCTTTTTATGTTAGGTAAAGGGTTATATCAACAGAGTGCCCATCCTGACATATTGTACAGCCATCACCATTTCCATTAATATAATATTCCAAAGAAGCAGGGGTTATTTGATAAAAGTTAGATATATGAAGAAATATATTTATATTTTCATCAAAAAGACAGCTGAGGCATTGCACTTTGACATCTGGTGAATGATTTCAGCGACAGTTGGGTGTCTGACAAGCACACATTACACACACTGAGCTGTAGAAGACATCGGCAGGCAGTCAGAGGATTTACCACATTCAGTCCAAGACCTCAATACTTTGTAAATTCGCCTTGGTTCGTGAGACAAACACGGATCCGACGTAGCATACTCCTCACCAAATGTCCAATATCAGCTTGACTGATGTTACTCCATTCTCCCTGCAGTGCAGCGACGAGTTCCTGGACATTGGTAGGAGGCTGTTGGCGTTGTCGTAAGCGCCTGCCAAGCATATCCCGGACGTGCTCGATTGGTGAAAGGTTTGGACTCAAATCACTATTAGCCAATAGTTCGCATGTTCAAAGAACTTCACAAAAGCATTAGTCATAACTAGGACCCTCCGGCCGTTACACCTTCCTTCCACTTCCCTTCAGAATGGAAGTAGCAGGAGGTGGAAAGGGTCTTTGACAGTCTTATCCTATGTTGACCTAGTTAGAACAACACAGGATAATACTGCCACAGGTGGTTGCTAGAGTTGTAAAATGTTAGTGGGACTAACTTTGTTGAATGTGGACTCTTTTTCCTGAACAGCACACCGATAAGCATTGGTATGTATGCATGCAAACCGTCGATCAAATTCATGTAATGATCAGGCGAACCCACTAATATCTTATGTCATGATCTAATCTCTCTCACCTCCCTGCATTCAGGGACGTATGGGCATTTCGGACTGTGGGTGGGGTAACCATAGAAGGCACCCCCATTCTAATATACTCGCCCAAAAAAGAAAGTGTGCATTGCAGAAATTGATCAAACTCCCAAAAAATAATTTCGTAGGTGTAAAGAGTGTTAACCTGTTCATGAATAAGTTATATTGAACACAAAAACAGCTTTCCCCGTCAAAACTGCATTAACGTTAAATGACGTGCTGCACGTTTGCGAAAAGGCATGTTTTGCACGTGGAGAGTCTGAAAATTCATGCAGCAGTGTGAATCCTAGGGTATTTAAACACTAAAGTAAGGCCTTCCTATCGTTCACATTCAAACTTGCGCTGCTGTTAAAACGACTCCACATTAGCATGCCAAGGTTGACAATGAATCAACGTCTCCTTGCCCTGGGTATGATTAGAGCTGGCAGAACACACAGAGAGGTTGCCCAGCATTTGAACTGCCACCGTAACACTGTAGACAGGCTAGTCCATCGACATGCACAACATGATGACGTTCGAGACCGACCCCGCTCCGGGAGACCCCGAGTTACCACCCCTGCACAAGATCGGTATATCCGTGTCGTCCATCTCCGGGACCGGCAACAAACGGTAACGACGACAGCCAGGAGCATCCATAACCTGAGACGGATACATCCTCAAACAGTAATCAACCGGCTGAGAGAATACGGCTTACGTCCTCGACGACCTGCAATTCGTCCGATTTTGACGTTACGTCATCGTCGTGCTCGACTGCAGTGGTGTGGACAACATCTCAGGCATCCCTTACACTGGTGGCGACGTGTTTTATTCACAGATGAATGTCGTTTCCATCTTTCATCATCAGATGGCCGCCAGAGAGTGTACAGACGTCGAAACGAAAGCTACGCAGATCCATGTGTCGTGGAGCGAAACCGTTATGGGGGAGGGTCTCTCATGGTGTGGGGTGGCATCACTGCCCGTAACAGAACTGAGCTGGTCATTATTGATGGCAATCTCAATGCAGCCAGATATCGTGATGAAGTGCTTACACCTGTTGTTGTCCCATTTCTGCAACGTCACGGCCCCGGCGTCATTCTACAGCAGGACAACGCCCGATCCCACGCAGCTCGTGTTGTTCAACAGTATCTGCAGCAACAACAAGTGGATGTTCTTCCCTGGCCCGCAAATTCGCCCGATATCTCACCCATTGAGCACTTATGGGACGAAATGAAACGTCAGCTACGCCGGCTTCCCCATGCACCGTCAACGCTTGTGGAACTCCAAAGACAGCTTATCAGAATATGGAGCAACATCCCACAACACTTCTATGCTAACTTGTTCGCTTCCATGAGGCGTAGATGCACAGCAGTAGTCGATGCAGACGGAGGTCACACCAGATATTGAGTGTGTGACTTTTGTGTTTGACCCTTAGTGTCTTTGACTCTCCACAGCACCAAGAGTATTCGTCGTAGCGTAATGAAATTTCTCATGTTGATCACAAATTGATTCATCTGTGATTGAATAAAATTTCTATGAATGAAAATGATATATATCTTTTTTTAGTGTTATTTTTATTTTTTAGCATGCACACTTTCTTTTTTGGGAGAGTGTATATATCAGTGATGGTCCACGTGCCGTACCGCCATGGCAGGAATAAAAAAAAACATGTTTATGACTAACCTACCTCCACGTTGAGAAAAATGCGCATTGTTTCTTTCTTTAACAAATCTATTAGCTCACCTGATCACTCTTTGTCCGTCGTCCGTCGTCTATCGTCCGTCGTCTGTCGTACGTCGTGAAAGTGGTGTTTGGGTCATATTCTCCCAAGCCACAGGCTGCAGTTCAATGAAAATTCACATGAGCAGCGGTTATATAGGGGCATTTGGGTTTTTCTTCAAATTGGGTTTCTGCTCATCTTGTGGAGGGGAGTGGGGCTAAAATGCCCCCAATTTTAAAAATTCTTCTCATGAACCAGCCATAGCAGAAACTTGATATTTGATATGCAGCTTCCATTTGAGGTGTAGACTCAAGTTTGTTCAAAAGAAGTTTGACGGGTAAAATTTGCCTTTGTTCTGAGAGGGGCAAGAATTTTTGCCCCGCCCAGAATTTCTACTTTCTGAACCGAGAGGCCAATTTGAACCAAATTTAATATGAGGTATTATTGGGTTATAAGTACTTGATTTATGCCAAAAAATTGTTCATGCAGCCCCGTGGGAACCCCAGGAGCCAAAAATAGGAAAAAAACAAAAACGTCTCCATATCTCCAAAACTGAACGGGATTGAGAATTTTGATTTGGTGTGAGGCTTCCTTGGGACCAACAGAAAGGAATGGTAAATAAAAAAAAAATTGCCATCGGTTTTGTCAAGAGGTACTTTTTCGGGACTTTTGAAAAAATGCTGAGTCAGCATTTTTTAACACTGTGGGCAATGGGGAAAAATATAGAATCGTTTGCTTCCAAACTACTTCTTCAATAGCTTTCATATTTTACATATAACATCTTTGGAACATTGATTCACATATTTGTTGAAAGCAAATCGCTCGGTCCATATTTGGGTTCCCCATGGGAGCCCAAATGTTCAAATTAGTGCAGTATGAAGAATATTCTTTAAAAATCTTCTTCTTCAGATTTACCAATAAGAATCTTTTGATATTTGGTATGCAGTATGTTTAGGGGGGTGAGATTCAAGTTTGTTCAAGCCAAGTCCCTGGGTTCATATTTAGGCTGAAAATTTGGGGTCCCAGTCCGAACTTAGAAATTTTGGACCAAAATTCGGAAATGAGTTTTTTGTTTTTTTATTCGTTTCGGTCAATTTTAAGGCAATTTATTTTTTTACACTGAAAATTTGGGGTCCGGGTGGAATTTAGAAATTTTGGACCAAAATCCGGAAATTATTTTTTTGTTTTTTTTTATGCGTTTTGGTCAATTTTAAGAAGAAAAAAAAAAATAGTTTGAAAATATTTTGTTTGGGGATTTCTGAACAAAAATAAAAAAAAATCTGTTTTTTATGCGTTCATCTCAATTTTGGGACGTAAAAGTGCTGGAACTGAAAATAGAAGGAAAATCCTGTGTATCGTGTGGGCACAATCGCTTCATCTAGTTGGTATATGCTTTTCTTAGGAGGGACGTATGCAGCTTATTCAAGTCAAGTCCCTGGTTTATATTAAGACTACCATGTCAGGTGAGCGCCCTCAGGCCCCCTGGGGCCTCTTGTTAAACTAGTGAATGGACACGCGCTGCGTACGTTTATGTTAATGGCGACTCATGTCTGCATACAGAATAGCACATGGCGAGACAATTTTCGAGAATAACGCAAAATATTGCCACAAAACATGTCGATTAAGTTATAGAGGATAGAAATACATCTGCCGAGTTTTAAGTCGATCAGGCCGATAGAGGTCACGACAAACAGAATAACTCAAATGATAGTAGAATACGAAGCCAAACATGTCTAATTTTCTCGACTTTAACCCTTTACCTAACGAATCGCCCGCATCCTTCTGCGTAATTTGCAAATTGGGAGCAGTTGGAAAAAAATAATTTTTAAAAATATTTCAACAAAACCATAGCATGTGAGCCCTCATTGGAACGAGCTCATCGAGCTCGTTCCAATGAGGGGCCACATGATATGGTTTTGTTGAAATGTTTTTGTAAAATTTAAGAAGATAGTAATTAAAATAAAACAAATTGATATTCTCTGCATTGGGTAAAAGGTTGAAACTCATAAGAGAGGCAGATCGTAGAGAGAATCTTCAATTAAATCTTAAGAACAAGTTGGCTTGCAAATTCTGTGGTCTAAAAGGAAAAGGAAAAAACCTCTTTCGGGTGACTGCATATGAGATGTAAGAGACCTGTACCCCACCAACTTTCCCGATTCTTTGGTGGTTTTATGGTGTAAAAATATATTGGTAAAGATAATGTTGGTCTAACTAATCCATCTTCTCTCTCTCTCTATGTCTCTCTCTCACCCTCGTTCTCTCTCTCTCTCTCTCTCTCTCTCTCTCTATCTCTCTGTCTCTCTCTGTCTGCCTATCTGTCTGTCTGTCTGTCTGTCTGTCTGTCTGTCTGTCTGTCTGTCTGTCTGTCTGTCTGTCTGTCTGTCTCTCTCTCTCTCTCTCTCTCTCTCTCTCTCCTCTCTCTCTCTCTCTCTCTCTCTCATCAACCTCTGGGAAGACAGTTACGGTCCTGGCCACAAAAGCTGTTAGTATCGTGGGAAAAGCCTGTAACAAGCTGCCTCTCTTTAAGCTTTTTATCATAGGGAAAGTTAATGATGTCGATCGAACCTTTCAAGATGGACAGGAAATTAATCAATAAAATGATTTAGTAAATGGATATCCAGACAAACCAACAGTCGAATTAACAGATGGTCTGTATGTGCTTCCATTTTGGAAACCTAAAGTGCATGGCCGTTCAAAGTGCAATGCACTGACGCGGATAACTATCCCATCAGCCGGAAAAGAGATCCTGATTATAAAATTCTCTATTAAGGCCTAAAAAAGTTGAAAATCTGTTTCTCATGTCCTCCCGCATGGTCCTTTTGGCTACCGCATTCTCTCTTTCTTTTACCGATGCAAACTTAAAAAAATAAAACTCAAATGGTAAAATCTGATATTTTACCCAAGTTAATAAAATTGATAAATCTGTCCTTTGAGTGCAACAAGCTTTACAATGCTTTAGCATTGTAAAACCTTCCTTCATTCAAGGGACGAAATACACCACCATCCATGGTATTCTGTTGATTATGAGGCCTAAAACATAAAACAAACCAAGAACATGAACTTTTGATGGCACATAAATAATTACAAAAATAAAATAAAAAACCGCCCGCCCACATGCAATTTTACCAAAAAATGGCCAGCGAAACAGAAGATCTACTTTGAGGGGCTTAATCATCAGAGGTAGATAGGTACTAATTTATAAAACACCAATCCACCAATCGTAAGACATGCCCGAGGCCAGAATCACAAAAGTTTCAGACATGGCGAGGCGAGTGTTAAATGTTTCGTTAATATTCACGGGTCGTTGACACTCGGTACGTTCTTGAAACCTATCTCAATAAACTTCTTTGACCCTTTACCTAACATGAAAAGCAGACGACACTTTCCAAAAAAATCTTGAATAACTAATTTGTTTTCATGTTTTGTCTCAAAAACGTAGGTTATGACTCCTCGTTGGAACGAGCTCGTAATATCCTATGTTTTGAGACAAAAAATGAATAAAGTAATGAAAATTAATTGTCGATTTTTGAAAAGAGCGCTGGCCGATTTTGGCCGTTACTTTGGGTCAAGAAGTACTAAGCTTTTCTTGGTTGCCAACATTTGTTCACATGGCCTTGTCTTATAATAATTTAATTATAACAAGGCAAATCCATATCAAGGTTTAATACCGGGAACAGGAATTTCACATCTCTCCGGTTCCAGTTTCTGAAAGTCGATCACAATACCCGGGGAATGCATAGAGCATGGTATCAATGATTGCGTATTATAGTTTATGAGATTACGGCGAATATCAATTTCTTCCGAGACCAGCATCTCCATTGGAACTGTGGTTTAATATATTGTGAACGGGAATTTCCCGATTACCGGTTCTGAAAATCAGTGCTAATGCCCGGGAAATTCATAGATCAGAATCGGAAATCAAAGACTGTGGAACGCAACCTTTGATTCCCGTTTCTGTTCTATGAATTTTCGGGGTATCGGGACTGTTATTCAGAAATGAGAACCGGAAAATTTCCGGTATCGTGACTGAATTTCAGAAACGAGAACCAGAAAATTCCCGTTCCCGGGATTAAACTCTAATCCGTACAGATGAAATAAATTAAATTCGCTGACAATTACATCCATGGAATACGAAACCTTCGCTTTCTGGTGGTACCTGCACTTAAGAATCGAGCCTCAGGTATGGGTTTTTCAGCACTCAACCGGTTAAAAACAAACAAAAAAAAAACAAAACAAAGAACAAAAACCAAAAAATAAACAAAACAGGTCAGAGACGCTTGCTTATCATTGTTATTTTAAAGAAATATTTTCGTTTAACTGTAGCAATTATTTAAAAGAATAATAAATTAATAGTAATAGTACACGAAATAATAACAGGACTATTCGATTATCATAGACTTAAACCGAGAGCATTCATAAAAGCATATTTGAAACATCAAGCTAATGTTGCATTTTGAAAATTGTCGTTTCGCAACATAGTCCACCTTTTCTCGAATTAGCGGCTTTCAGAGAATATGTTATTTTCGAAAAAGTAGAATTTTTTTCTGACAGACGATAACAGTTTCAGATAGACAGCCCATGGGGGCCAAACTGCCAGCAGTACCCCCATCATGTTTGGTCTGAAGGAAGAATATTTGGAAAATGAATGCACACAAACGAGAAATCATAATGTACTGGCGGAAGGAAGATCATGAATTGAACCATGCTGAAGACATTTAATTTTCGTGTTAATCAACTCGTGAAGTTCTGGAAGACGATATTTTGACTTATTCTGAAGTGCAGGTAACACAACTTAACCCCTTACCAAACAAGAAAAGCAGACGACACTTGCAAACAACATTCTTAAATAACTATTTTTTAAAATTTTTTGTCTCCAAAACATATGTTATGACCCCTCATTGGAACGAGCTCGACGAGCTCGTTCCAAAGAGGGGTCATAACCTATGTTTTGGAGACAAAAAATGAAAAAATAAAAAGTAAATTGCGATTTTTTGTGAATATGGCTGGCCGTTTTTGGCCGTTACGTTGGGTAAAGAGTTAAAGGTTTCACATTCTGTGGATATTTTTCATATCGTCTGAAAAGAGAAAATAACTGCGTGAATTTGTGTGTTGAGATTCCTGTGTTTAAAAGCTGGGACCACAGGTCATTAATATATACAGTGGGTATAATTTCGTACCCATCCATCCTGCTATCCTACCATTGTATCATTCCTCTCTTGGTCATACCTGTATTTGAAATTAATTTCGGTTTTTCGTCATTCATTATCTATCCTTCACCCTCGCCCACTCCATCACATAGATTTTTAAAAAAAAATCTAAAACTGCAACTAATTCAGTGATTGTACTCTTTATCCTGTACTGTCCTCATATTGAATTAATTGCTATCCAGGGATGCCCAAATTGAAAATTAAAGATAAATTAAAGATTGGAGATTACCCCACAAAGGTTTGGCAACTAAATTTTGCTTAACCCATTTGAGCCAAGATAACTCAAATTCCATTGTTCTCTCTTTTGTCAGTGTTTATTTCCCACGTGGTAGCGTGCTGAATTATTAATTATTTTTCGTCATCAAATTTACACACTTGTATGACTTGTTACAATATGAATTGCTTTCCAGGGATGCCCAGATTGAAAATCAAACATAAACGAAAGATTGAAGATAACCCCACAAAGGTTCTGCAACTAAAAGTTTGAGCCACTGCAACTCGAATCCCATTGCACTCTTGTTTGTCAGTGTTTATTTTCTGAGTGGTGGAGTGCTGAATTATTAATTATTGTTCGTCATCAATTTTGCTGACCTGAATTGACTTGTTACAATTTATGGGAGATTGCGTGGAATCACTTTCCCATAACTTGTGACAAGGCAAATCCACGCAAGGTCATTTTCACTTCTAAGATAATATGAAGAACATACACAGAATCTGAAGCCTTTAACCCTTTACCCAACGCAACGGCCAAAAACGGTCAGCCATATTCACAAAAATCGCCAATTACTTTTTATTATTTTTTTTCATTTTTGTCGCCAAAACACAAGTTATGACCCCCTCTTTGGAACGAGCTCTTCGAACACACACACACGCACGCACGCACGCACGCACGCACGCACGCACGCACGCACACACAAAATGGCTCTAACAATTTTGTGTCTAAGCATTGCCATTGCTGGGACAGTCGGGCTGTATGCGTGACATCACTCTAGTTATTGGATTTTTACGAAACTTGTTCTGAAGCATCAGTATCAATTTTAAATGTGTATGTGGTCAGGAATTTTCGATGCGACGAATTTTGCCTGGTTATGGCACTTGGTAATAGCAAAATTTCCGTCACAAATGCTTGTCCGCTTAACTCCTCCTGAATTTTTCGTTGGATTTTTACGATACCCGGTGTGCAGTATGAGTATGATGTGTACATGTGCAAATGGAAAGGAGGTTTTGATTCGAATAATTTTACCAGAGTTATATCCCATGTCGACATTGAATTTACCAAAATTGCAGGTTTTTGGAAGATATCTTGGAAGCCGGCGGGGGATATGGATGTCGTTAGACTGTCCTGTTCGCATTGTCATGGAACGATCATCCAAAAGCGGTGGGTCGCTTGGTTCGTTGACACTAGGAAATTTATTCCTATTTATTATTTAGTGAGATCTTGTGCCCGAGCCTTTAGGATCGGAAACGTTTCCTCACCTGCCAACACCGACGAAAGATCTGGTTGTTGTGGGATATCGTTCCATTTAGGCCCACGAAACAACTCCATCTATTTTATACCACTGATTTGAATGATTTCACATAACCAATATTATGTTATGCTGTTTGGATTTCTTCAGAGTATGTCCGGACGTGTGATGCAGAGAGCATCTGATACACCATGCATGCAGGAAGAAACAATTTAGCTAATACTTGATCGCATCGTTTGCAACTCTCGTATAGCGCCAGTGTGTAACAACCGTTGAAGTGATGGGATCATCTGTTCAGACTATTGTGTTATATAACACTTCAAAATGCGGAGGGTTTCAGTTAATATAATACAGCATTCAGTTTTTTGTCACTTTTAACAGTTTAACACCGCCCCTCAGTTGGGTTCATATTTACTCAACCCAGTTGATTTGGGTTGATTTTTAACCCGAGTTTTTGTGTGTATTTTCGCAATCTGTTGTGAACAAGTAAGCGATGGTTATTTAAAAACATGTGGTGGTGTGATTGATCTATCGATATTAGTCAACCAACATTCCAGTGATATGACTTCATCCAGGCGTACAAATGAAATCATTACTAACAGCTACAAGCCTTGCACACAGTGAAATGAAGTAATGGCTAACAGCTGACATATATACAGTATGTGTAGAGTGTATTATCACTATGTCACCCGCGGAGTGAAGATTCCACCCAAGCAATAATTGCAAATTTTTTGCAAAGCATAACAATCACAAGCAAAGTTCCAGCCAATGGACCTCCGGGTTAAACCCGGAGGTCCATTGGCCGAAACATTTCTTGTGTTTTTTTGTCCATATGTACAGACTTTGAAAGTGATACTTTGGGTGATAACTCCACTCTGTGGGTGCTTTTGTTACAATCCACTCTCCATGTACTGTATTATCACCATTATGTTTATTACAAAATATCGTATCAGAGTCGAGCTCTTGTTTCGAGATAAAGGCGTAAACCTTTTTACATAATTTGATGTTTATTCGATAAATGCTTTAGTTAGATTATTTGCTTATTTGGGGTTTAGTGACACGTTCAACAGCCAGGGTCACATCGTGTTGAACAGTTTTGCGGACTGAGGAATCCGGTGTGCTCAGAGAGAACCGCCGAGCAGCGGCGAGCAATTGACAGACTCGCGAAATCACTTATATTACACAGGCAGAGTTTACATCGTTTGAAGGCAAGTGCACCATCAACGTGCAGTTCGTTTCAGCACAGAGCGTCATCCTGACCAAACATGGGCAATCGGGATAAAATATCGTGCCTTAAAAAACACAACGCAGTTACCGATAGCCAAAAATGAACTATCGACCTTTCGGTTTTAAGTCCATTGCTCTAACCACTGGACCACCACGCCCCTTGTATGCTTTAGTTATAATCATCTCACCACATGTTCACCCAATATATGCCTGTCCAAATAAGAAATTACGGGAATATAAAATGGGTTACCTTATTTGTTGCAGGCAGCTCTCTTTTTCAGATAACCCCTTTCTAATTTTTGTTCAGCAAGAAGGGGACAAGGGAATCATTTTTACCCGCAATAGCGGCCAGACGCCGGCTTCGGGCAGGGGTCGGCCCGGTGGTAGAACATTTTGAAAATTGATGTCAGAAGATCAAAATGCATGACTCGAGGAGTCTAACGAGATGTATATATTACTGAACCGAATACCACATATTCTTATGGGCAATTAATGCGGCAACCCTAAAAACCGATAACAACCGAGGACAACCGAGAACACGTCAAAATCAGTTTCAAATGTATACTAACCACTTCAGTTTGGAATATTATTCAATATTTGAGAGATAATTTCACCGAAAGTGTCCATTCGATGTCTAAAATACTTTAAAGTCAACATATTTTCTGTTAAGAGTTAGAGGCGCGTAGGGTGCGCGGTGGCGTTGCGGTAACCGGTTCTCGTCAGATCACCGAAGTTTAAGCAACGTGGAGCCCGGTTAGTCCTTGGATGGGTGACCGCCTGAGTGATCGATTCGGACTCCCGCGGTGTGTCCCTGGGCAAGGCACTTAACCCCGATTGTCCACATGGGGGCACGATGACGCCGTGTACTAAGACGCACTGCACGTCGATGGAGCGCATGTCTTCAACCAATATAACCCTGCCTGTGCTGCAGTGCGGAGTTACGATGTTGGGAAGCTGGCAGCTGCTCGTCGTTGCTCGGTGGTTCTCTCCGGGTACTCCGGCTTCCTCCACCCGTAAAACTGTCACCGACACGATATGACCTTGGCTGGTAAAGTGGCGTTAACCCTTCATAAATAAATAAATAAATAAATAAATAAATAAATAAATAAATAAATAAATAAATAAATAAGGGCGCGTAAATAGTCCGTCATTTTCTAACTAACTGATTAATTAGTAATGCTCCATCGATAAGCATATTCAGGCGCATTCTCATATCTTAGTGCTAGTTTCTTTCAATAATTTTTTTTTAATCAGTGTTTTATTTCTTTAAAGTGAAATGGGTTCAGCTAACAGGCTAAGCCTATAAGCAGCCTCACCCTACAGTAATTATCATTACAGCTTTTTAAAAGAGAAAAAAATGGTGCAAGTGCAAGATGGAGATATCTCAACAGTCATGTTGTAATATTAACAAGACTATATTGTAATGAAAATATAACAGGAGATAGTAGTAACCCTTAAACAAGATACACGAAGTCTAGAAGTTTTGTAGTAATTGTTACCTATCTTTTCTTTTAGGTGGAATAATTGCGCCCTACTATCTATACACAGAAACACCCACACACACACACTCCCGCGCACATCAACACACACACATACATATACATACATATTACATACATACATATATACATATATTTATATATTCGCATATATATATATATATATATATATATATATGCACACCCATACACACACATACATACACATACATATACATATGCTCGTGCATGCACGCGCGCGCGCGTGTGTGTGAGTGTGTAACTGGAATCATGGTTGGAAAAAACGCTTAGAGTTGGTAATGTTCATGTGTACATTATGCACAATGGTGTCATTATCCTCCCGAGACAAGTGCTCATTACCGATCAACAGATCGGACATACATACGGACATATTACGTAGACTGTGAATTAATACGTTCCTATGGTTGGTATATTGTGGACATTGTAGGAAGTAGTGCTCTGGGGACTCATAAATGCATCCGCAATCACAACTGGGGTTATCTATGAGAAATCTTTCGAATTTATGAGCCCTCAAGTCACTACAACCCAGCCGTAGTTTACGCAATAAAATTTGATTTTCTCGGCTGCCAGATCGATAGTATGATGGAACCCAAATGTCCCCATTCGCTAATTTCTTCTTGAACGAAGGCAGAGTTAAACTGTTACGGATCGAGGGATCAAGAGCGTTCCATGCTCGTACAGTCGATGGGAGGAAAGAACGATAATAACTTACCGTGCGGCAACGTATTTCTCTAAGCGACTCGGACGACCTTAATGGATATGTGGTAAGACTGGAGACCTGCTCTGGCACTAATAACGATAAGTATCTTGGGGGCAATGCCCGTTTTCATTTTATAAAGTGTTGTTAATTTGTGACGACTTCTGCGCTCTCTCAACGTTATGAAACCAGTTTCTTCGTATAAAAGACGATGACTAGTACCTCTTGTAGCCCCGCAAATAGTGCGTAGTGCATCTGGTTGCAAGGCCTCAAGTTGGTCCAGTTTACCTGCTGAACAGTTATCCCAGATAACATCGGCAGAATCAAATAATGGTAATATGAAGGATTTGTATAGAGTCACTAACGCAGACCTAGAAATGCGGTACTTTAAACTGCGAAAGCAATTTATCATTGGCTTAACTCTAGACAAAATGCTATCGACGTGAGTGTCCCAGGTGCCTGATTTGTGGAAAATTAATCCCAAGTGTTTATGCATATCTGTTTCTGTTATTGGGGTATCTAAAAGAAATAAAGTGGGATATACCTGTGGGGTGTGTCTGCGACTAATACACATTGGTACTGTTTTCTCGGGACTGAACAGAACTTGCCATGTTTTTGACCATAAGCTTATTTTGTTCAAGTCCTGATTCAAAACGATAGATGCAAATGCCGGGTTATCAACTGTTAGGTATAGCGAGGTACCATCAGCGTAGAGACGGATATTAGATGTAATATTATTAACAATATCATTTATATATATATATTAAAAAGCAAGGGCCCTAATACAGAGCCCTGTGGCACCCCAGCGGGAATATGTTTAATATCAGACTTTTGTCCATTAACAACTACCTGCCGAGTTCTGTTTTCAAGATAATTTTCGTACCATGACAACAAAGCGCCCCTTATACCAATAGCATGTAATTTATGTTGTAACCCTTTATGCCGTACTCTGTCAAATGCTTTACTTATATGACAGAAAACAATCCTAACATCTTTGCTATTTTCTAAGGAAGTGTTTATGTAATTATCAGTTAGTAATAACTGATATATTGTTTAGTCCCCGGGAATAAAACCTGATTGTAGGTCTGTTAACAAATTATTATTTTTGAGGAACGAGTAAACATGGTTGAATACGGCCCTTTCAAAGACTTTGCTGTCGCTACTAGTCAAAGATAGGGTCTGTAGTTCTTTTTATTATTAACGGATTCCTTTTTATGAATAGGCTGCACGTGGGCATGTTTCCAATCAGTTAGAAAATGCCCTAATGTCAAAGACATGTTAAAAATACGAGTTAGTGGATATACTAGTTCTGAAGAACATTTTCTCAAAATGGTGTTATTTATTAGTCAGGACCAGTAGCCTTATTAATATCTAATTTATTTAGTATAGATTTAACATTTTCCTCCTTAATTTCTAACTGCCCAATAGAAAGATCATTAACAGGGATAATGGGTAATGGGATATCTTTGACTGTACTGCTCTGACTTACAAAATGATCATTTAAGATATTGGCTATTTCATGTGGATCATCAACAACAGAATCGCCCTCAAACAGTGGAGGAAAGAGAACGTCAGAATTACATTGTTGCTTCGAGAAGTTTTTAACAATCTTCCACCAATGCTTAGAGGCAGAGCTGTTGGTAGACACATGATTTTCAAGTTTGATATCATATTCCCCTTTAGCCGCTCTGATGGAATTAATCGTTTCATTTCTGATTCGACGAAAACTTTCCCAGTCCTGGGGGCGATCATTGAATTTGGCCACTTTATGAATTTTATTACGCTTTCTCATTAATCTGCGTATATGGTTATTCATCCAGGGTTTATCATTAGGTCTTATTGTAACAAGTATAGAGGGGGTAAACCTTTGGGTTGCTTCTGTGATATAAGCAGACACATTTCTTACCGTCTTATCAACATCGGTAGATTCGATGAGGCTTGTCCACTCGGTATGAGCAAAGACCTCATTTATGCCATTGAAATCAGTTTCTTTATAGTTATAAATCTTACGCTGGAATGACTTAAGTGTAGATCTAGTGGATTTTATACGCATAAACGTCGCGTGGTGATCACTACATACGGGTGGTATTACATCACACTATGTCACTGAAAGTGGACATCAAACAAGTACCAGATCAAGTAATGATTTTGTAGTTTCTGTGACACGAGTGGCCGAAGTTATCATTTGCCGCAGACCATGATTGTTTTGAATAAGTGCAATTTTAGGGTGAATATTTATCAAGCAGTCTGCATTAAAATCGCCCACAACTACACATTTTATTGATAAATCGTTTCTCGCCAGTGATAGCGATTCATCAATGAGGTCCCAATAACGAAAGAGCGCAGAAGGTTGTCTGTAAAAAGTGCCTAATAGAAGTTTTTTATTAGTGTGCCTTATTTCAGTCCACACGGCTTCAAGACCCGGGACTTCGAAGTCTGGACGGGTTTTAAAATATAGGTTATGTTTTATATACACAACAATGCCTCCACCCTGATCGCAGGTGCGGTCTTTCCTAATTGGGGGGAAGTGATACCCAGGAATATAAATATTTGTGTCATCTATGGCTCCATTTAGTTTGGATTCAGTCACACAAATTATGTCATAATGACTAAATTCCGCCTGGATTAAATTAACTTTTCGACGGAGGCCATTGACATTAATATGGACAATGGAAATATCGGATGTTGGCCCAGAATTAAGTTCAATGTCGCCACATAATATAAGTAGTAGGAATAGTACACACTGTAGCCCAAGAATTCCGAATCTACTAACCATGAGTATCAGATTTCAATAATTAGCTGTCGGATAAAATTAAAGTTGTGCGTTTAGTAGCTACATTTCTTTCGTTATATAAACCAGTCACATACAATTTGGTTCATATTTCTTTACATCGAAAATTCAAGCTTCTAATTGGAATAATTATGTGTAAATCACACACCATGTGTATAATGTGGATCATGGTTCTCTACAAAAAACTAATAAATGAATACCAATATTCGTGTGCACTTTCTAAAATTCTATTCGATTCAAAATCGTTCCAATTACTCTATTGTATTCGAGCTGGGCAAATTCAGAAAGTTTCGAATCGTCGAGATATTCTCAAAAATCTCATACCCAGTGTCTCCTCTTGAACTCTTCTTCTATCAACAGGTTTCCTGTACAGGAGACATGGTGTACATGAGACCTGTTGATAGAGGAAGAGTTCAAGGAGGCCCCCGCATTCGAAACTTCTTTGATATCGTTTCTGAAATATTCCGTTTTTTTTTTGACCGACTTCCCCACACAGACGAGTCGCCATTGCATGCAACACTTGGGTGAAGACTGGCAACATATACTATATTCCATGGTTAAAAAATGTGAAATATCGACAGCTTACTTATTTATTGGGGTTTAATGACACGTTCGACAGCCTTGGTCACCCAGTGTCGCACTGCTTTACGGGTGGAGGAAGAGGAAACACCTGGAGAGAAGCATGGACCAGCGGCGAGCAATTGTCAGAATTCCTAACGTACTAACTCCACACAAGCAGGGTTAGCATTGATTGAAGACAAGTGCAACATCGACGTGCAGAACGCCTTAGTACACAACACCACCGTGCCCCCTCCCCCCCCCCCCCTTGAGCAATTGGAATTAAGTGCCTTGCCCAAGGACACGACACAGGTGGGAATCAAACCGTGGACCTTTCGATTTAAAGTTCAATGCCGTAACCACTGAGCCACTGTGCTCCCAATATCTACAGCTTGCAAAGAGGAGAGATTCGATTGGAGATTAGGTCCTATTCGAAATGCATTGCCTGATTCGATTCAAGATTCGAATCAACTCGAAATCTGGGATTCGCATGGCTACACTCATATTTTTACTGTTTTTTGGTATAAGATCTTGTAAGGTAGGAGGACGAAACGGTCGTTCTCCCAATTTGTACTTGTCTACTATCAAGCTCTCAGGGCAACTTTTACATTCTCTAAGGGATTTGACGCTGTTAGAGTACGGCCACCGTGGACTGGTCACTTTCCACGGGAAGGCAATATTCTCACAGACGCAATATAAGATTCCAAACACTAATGGGAATAATGCTCAAAATATTAATTAATGAAGCACCGGGTACAACCCGGTGCTTCATTAATTGAAATTTTCCTGCTGACAATTTTTATTACCTGGAAAACGCATGCGTAGATATCACTGCCCACGCGTGGATTACGACCAGTCCACGGCGATTGTACCGTATGTGCTGTTTGTTCACCCACTTCTCGTGAGGTTTGCATACAATCTGTCATTGATTGAATATGCCCCCCCCCCCCCTTTACTGACAAATATATACAGATGTTCTTTCGTGCCCCAGTTATACATGTTGCAGTCAATAAGTATTTAACTTCTCCTGAAAACATCATAATATTAAAACAATTGGCCGAATTGCGCAGCTTAATCACAAAAAATACAGAGCTCTGTGATAAGACTTCATTCATAATTATTTTGTAAAGAAACATGTCTGATAGTATTGGTAAAGTCGTTAAGGATTAGGTCAAATCAAGTCTCGGTTGAAATATTTCGTGTGTTGATTCCAGGAAAATGAATGTTTAGGCCTAAACAAGTTAAAATCTGTTTCTCGGGCCCTCCCACACGGTTATTTTAGCTGTCGCATGTTCTCTTTTTTATAACCAATTCAAACTTTAAAAAATAGAAATTAAATGGTTTATGCCTGTTATTTTATCCAAGTTAATAAAACTGACAAATTTGTCCCTCGAGTGCAACGAGGCTTTGCAATGCTATAGCATTGCAAAGCTTTCTTGCACACAAGGGATCAAATACACCACTACCCATGCTATTCTGTAGATTATGAGGTCTAAAACATAAAACAAACCTAGAGCATGAACTTTTGATGGCAAAAAAATAATCACAAAAATAAAATAAAAAACCGTCAGCCCATATGCAATTTTACAAACTTTGAAAATGGCAGAGAAACAGAATATCTACTTTGTAGGACGTTACACCCTAAAAACTAAAGTGTTAAAACTGACACTTTCAAGGTGTTAAATCCATTCTAACTCTTAGGGTTTGATTTTAACACTCAAAGTGCAATGCTTTATGCACTTAGACATTACAATCGTCAGACATCTGAAACTTGAATGGATGGCACTTCCCATGTGTCTAGCATTGGTGGTTCTTCCAGAATCGCCCATAATTTGATTTGCGCTTGGTGGGTACATAATTAAAAGGACACAACGCAGATGACGCGGATCAGGCTCGAGAGTTCTAGCCTGATCCGCGTCATCTGCGTTGTTTCCTTTTAAGTGTTGCGACATTACACTTGTCAAGTGGTATTATTGTAACACCTGTCAAGTTCTGGGATATCAACACTTGAGCAAAGTGCTAGTTCAGCACTTAGTAAGTGTTAAATACAGCACTTCAAGTGTAGTTTTTAACACTTTAGTTTTAGCGTGTACAGGTTTTTTTCTTAAAATCCAATCGGAAAGAATATTTGAGTTGGTCAGAAAAACTAAGGTTCGCTTTTTGGACCAGCTGGAATATGTCAGACGATCGAATCTAGACACAGGCGATGGACTATTTCCGACAGAATTGGACTGGCGGTTTGAGGGCTTCTATTTAAACTCTTTTACTTGCGTTTTGTATACACTTGTATTAAACTATGTAGAGTCCTATATCAAACAAGTACAGAAAATTGATGAATCTGTGGACTTTAAGCACTCACCTTACCCCCTTTCATTGATGACAGCACCCATTTTAGTCCCGACCCCATCAATTTCAGTCACGACAACTCTACTTTCTTGAACCAGTGATTGATTTGATTTTAAAAAAGTGCCGGTTTTTCGTACAGTTTCAATCTTCTTTCTACTTAATTTTCTTTGCACATATTTTATCAAGCTCACACCCCAAACAAATATTCCATCAATCACCAATGTTTGATTATTTTTTAATTTCAAACCGCTGGATGGAGTTGTTTGTATACCATTAGTGATATTGTAACCTTTAACACTTTATCTAACACAAGCGGCAATGGGCACTTGGAAACAAAATTCTTGAATAAGTAATTTGTTTTTAATTGTTTGCGTCAGAAACATAGCCTTGTGCCCCCTCAATGGAACGAGCTCAGCGAGCTCGTTCCAATGGGGGTCATAAGCTATGTTTTGGAGGCAAAAGATGAATAAATATTAAAATATGAATGATGATTTTTGCAAATACCGCTGGCCGGTTTTGGTCGCTACGTTGGGTAAAAGGTTAAAAAAGAAAATGCACCGAATCCTGAGTAATTGCTGAGTAATCAATGTTGAAGGTTAAGAAACCCCCGAACTAGAGTTTTCCCTCTATTCTGTCGTTTTATCGTGGGTCAATATGTATTATTTCTGTCTCTGCCACTGGGCATTCATTATTTCCAGTCGCAGGTTGCCTTTTCTCAAAGTAAGCATGTGCTTGCTTCTTCACATCCTCTAATTATCATTGTTAACGGGGTTTTCTCCCTCGCACATGCGTTTTTGTGATCTGAGGTATGTCTATTTTTGAATGGAATGATGGAAGCGCACCTCTAATTCTTTCTTTTTTTTTTTTTTTTTTTTTTGTTTGTAACTCAATAGTCAATCAACAGTGTTGTGAAAATGGCTGTTGGAACTTATAGTATAGATAATAACGCATAGGCACTCACCTGTAAATTATAACAAGGCAAAGAGATGTGAACAAATTTTGACAATCAAGCAATGTATTTGTTTTTGTTAGGGTTTAACGACACTTTAACAGCCAAAGTCATATTGTTTCGGTGACAGTTTTACGAGTGGAGGAAGCCGTAGTACTCGGAGATAACCACCGAGCAACGACGAGCAGCTGCCAGCTCCCCAGCATCGTAACTCCGCACTGCAGCACAAGCAGGGTTAGATTGGTTGAAGACATGCTCACCATCGACGTGCAGTACGCCTTAGTATACGGCGTCATCGTGCCCCCATGTGGACAATTTGGGTTAAGTGCCTTGCCCAAGGACACAACGCTGGAGTCCGAATCGATCACTCAGACGGTCACCCATCCAAGGACTAATCGGGCTCGACGTTGCTTAACTTCGGTGATCTGACGAGGACCGGTTACCGCAACGCCACCGCGCCCCCGACAACAAAGCAAACGTTAGAACACCTCCTAATGGGGTATAGTGAGTTAGATTTCAGTTTTGTAACTTTGTACCGGCAGTCAACGAACTGGGAACACTTTAGGAAAAGTTCAACTCTCACTCCACTGCCTCTATGGCCACTATGTCAGAAAGACAATCTTGAGATCCTAGCTTCGGGCCGCGGAACTAGGGGTAGGGGGGCACAAATGACACGTGTCCCCAACCCCCCACTCTTTTCCACGGACGTGTTAGACAATTACACAATAAGTTTACAAAACTGAGATCATTCAAATGTGTCAGAATACATGCATTCCCATAATATATACTCTCCCAAAAAAGAAAGTGTGCATGCTAAAAAATAACACTAAAAAAAAGATATATATCATTTTTATTCATGGAAATTTTATTCAATCACAGATGAATCAATTTGTGATCAACACGAGAAATTTCATTGCGCTACGACGAATACTCTTGGTGCCACGGAGAGTCAAAGACACTAAGGGTCAAACACAAAAGTCACACACTCAATATCTGGTATGACCTCCGTCTGCATCGACTACTGCTGTGTATCTACTCCTCATGGAAGCGAACAAGTTAGCATGGAAGTGTTGTGGGATGTTGTTCCATATTCTGATAAGCTGTCTTTGGAGTTCCACAAGTGTTGACGGTGCATGGGGAAGCCGGCGTGGCTGACGTTTCATTTCGTCCCATACGTGCTCAATGGGTGAGATATCGGGCGAATTTGCGGGCCAGGGAAGAACATCCACTTGTTGTTGCTGCTGATACTGTTGAACAACACGAGCTGCGTGGGGTCGGGCGTTGTCCTGCTGTTGAATGACGCCGGGGTCGTGACGTAGCAGAAATGGGACAACAACAGGTGTAAGCACTTCATCACGATATCTGGCTGCATTGAGATTGCCATCAATAATGACCAGCTCAGTCCTGTTACGGGCAGTGATGCCACCCCACACCATGAGAGACCCTCCCCCATAACGGTTTCGCTCCACGACACATGGATCTGCGTAGCGTTCGTTTCGACGTCTGTACACTTTCTGGTGGCCATTTGATGATGAAAGATGGAAACGACATTCATCTGTGAATAAAACACATCGCCACCAGTGTAAGGGATGCCTGAGATGTTATCTACACCACTGCAGTCGAGCACGACGATGACGTAACGTCAAAATCGGACGAATTGCAGGTCTTCGAGGACGCAAGCCGTATTCTCTCAGCCGGTTGATTACCGTTTGAGGATGTATCCGTCTCAGGTTAGGGATGTTCCTGGCTGTCGTCGTTGCCGTTTGTTGCCGGTACCGGAGATGGACGACACGGATATACCGATCTTGTGCAGGGGTGGTAACTCGGGGTCTCCCGGAGCGGGGTCGGTCTCGAACGTCATCATGTTGTGCATGTCGATGGACTAGCCTGTCTACAGTGTTACGGTGGCAGTTCAAATGCTGGGCAACCTCTCTGTGTGTTCTGCCAGCTCTAATCATACCCAGGGCAAGGAGACGTTGATTCATTGTCAATCTTGGCATGCTAATGTGGAGTCGTTTTAACAGCAGCGCAAGTTTGAATGTGAACGATAGGAAGGCCTTACTTTTGTGTTTAAATACCCTAGGATTCACACTGCTGTGTGAATTTTCAGACTCTCCACGTGCAAAACATGCCTTTTCACAAACGTGCAGCACGTCATTTAACGTTAATGCAATTTTAACGGGGAAAGCTGTTTTTGTGTTCAGTATAACTTATTCATGAACAGGTTAACACTCTTTACACCTACGAAATTTTTTGGAGTTTGATCAATTTCTGCAATGCACACTTTCTTTTTTGGGCGAGTATATTATCTGCCAATAAAATTAAGTGGAATGCAAACGGAAACCACTTGGCGAAAATTGTCGTGTGGAATTTCTTTTTATTCCTAGTTTTTGATGCGGTCTTGGTGCACTTGCATTCATTATCATAAATAAGATATATTGAGACCTTCAAAAAGTTATTTTATAATTTAAAAATTTGATAATATCACATTACCCTTTACCTAACATGAAAAGCAGACGACACTTGCAAACAAAATTCTTGAATAACTAATTTTTTTCATTTTTTGTCTCAAAAACATAGGTTATGATCCCTCTTTGGACGAGCTCGACGAGCTCGTTTCAGAGAGGGGTCATAACCTATGTTTTTGAGACAAAAATTGAAAAAAAATAATGAAAATTAATTGGCGATTTTTGTGAATAGCGCTGGCCGGTTTTGGCTGTTACATTGGGTAAAGGGTTAAGGAGCATTTTTGCGAGGCTGTTATTCCCATTATTGTGCGATCCAGCCTTTACAAAAACTGTATTGACTGTCCTGTCTTTTTCTAGTGTGTATGAGCTGAGATGTGGAATTGTGATATATTGTGACATGAAAGAAATAATCGATTGGATAAACTTGAACTTCATTCCTATGTTGCGGTCATGATGTACCTCGGTAACCGTTTGTGCTGAAAGTGAACTTAAACACCAATTGATAAATATAGAATAAACGTATAGTGTTTTCAAAAGAAAATATTCTACGTGTAGGATTAAGAATGAAATCGACGAGCCTCTGGCGAGTCTGTTTCATTCTTAATTCTAGGAGTAGAATATTTTTTTTACTTGAAAACACTATTCGTTTATTTTGTTTATACCTTTAAAATCTTTTACAGGGCAGTCGCGGCGAAATCGTCCTGTTACTCACTACAAAACACAACGAGAAGTGAGGAGCACAAAGGTCCAATTCGATGACAAGCAAAATTGCGAAAAAAAGGCGCAGTGATACATTTCTGACTAAAAATAATTCCCCTACAAACTTGAGCTAAACTTGCAAACATACTTTATTAAACGAACAATGTATAGTGTTTTCTACTGGCATTGTGTAATACTTTCAAAAAGCAGAAAGAAACAAAGAAAACAACAATTGAACTGTTACTTATGCTACAGGTAAGGTAAGGTCAGAAGTCAACAAGTCCGTCTGTACTATCGAAATAAATTCTTTCAGTGTTGAACCTTCGTGGAAAATTTATCACCCTTCCAGGTGAATAATGAAAATATTTATCCAAAGCTTTTATTGTTCGAATAAACGGCAGAGTATTGGATAATTATTTGTAGCACTATTGTAGTGAACTTGATTCAAAATAGCAGTTTGCTTCATTCAGATGGCCGCCATTTTGTAGTAAGTTTTGTTAACCCTTTACATAACGTAACGGCCAAAACCGGCCAGCACTATTCTCAAAAATCGCCAATTAATTTTCATTATTTTTTCATTTTTTGTCTCTAAAACATAGGTTATGAGCCCTCTGTGGAAGGGGCTCGACGAGATCGTTTCAATGAGGGGTCATAACCTATGTTTTTTGATACAAAAAATGAAAAGAATTAGTTATGCGTTGGCTCAAGTCTCGACTGACAAAATATTCCAACTTTATCTTTGTCGAAGGCATGCCCTGACGATGTTGTTGTATATTACTCAGCCAATTTAATTTATAGTTAAAAAACTCAAGACTTTTTAGAAGTTCATTTGTGGATAAATAATACATATATGTAGTACAGAACAGCCGTGGCAGTACAGCCGTGGGCTGGTTGTAATCCACGCGCGGGCAACGATGTCCGCACATGCGTTTACCAGGTAATAAAAATCATTATCAGTAAAATTTTAATTAATTCAAGTTTTGATGATTATTCCTATAATTTGTGTTTGGAATCTAATATTAATACGTCCTCGGAAATATTGCCCACCTGTGGAAAGTGACAAGTCCACAGATGGCAAAAATCGTCATCAGCAAAATGTTAATTGATGAAGCACAGGGTTGTACCCGGTGCTTCATTAGTTAAATTTTTTATGATGATTCCTATAATTAGTGTTTGGAATTTAATATTAAATACGTCACTGGAAATATTGCCCACCCGTGGAAAGTGACCGGTCCACGGTGGCCGTATTGTAGGGTCTTATTTAAGTAATACGTATCGTGCTAGAAATTGGTCATGCTGGGCCCCCAGCCGCCCGAACTGAGAACCACGCCCCTTCAATTGTATGAACAACTGTATGTGCGACGTAAGTCCAACTATCAAATCTAATCTCGTTAGAAAGTGCATGATTATTACATTAGTACATGAATCGATCTCAAAGTCCCCAATCCGGACGAAGTGTTCACATTGATAGAAAATTATTGGAGGGGGGTCACCCCCAAACCCCCATTCTCTACGCCCCTGGAACGGTGTCATAGCAAAGGTCAACCAATCTATGAAAGGAATACTCATTACTCATTGAGGTGATTGCATTTTAGATAAAATATAAATAACTTTTTACTGTGATCCAAAGCCCAACTTTTTATTCACATATTACCATGTGAATATCGAAATTAAAGAAATATTTTGTACTTGTATTCAGTCATTGAAATAATTACCCTGGTCTAGGCGTTGACATTTACAAAAATGCTTTTGAGACATGTAGAATATATTGCTTTACAACATTTGTCCTCGTTTGTTTATTCCTTGTGGTGTTTTCTGCGCCCATGCCAAAGTCTGAAGCGGGTCGTTGAAGTGGGTTTTCAATGTTCTAAACAAGGCAATATTATGTTTATTGCATGCAAAGTTCATGGGCCCGGCTCAGGGATCATGCGCCTCCTCCTTTTCAACAGACATTGCCGAGAGATTATACATTGAGTTTAAACTTTGAGTTCATGCCAGTTTGTCAATATCTTGTGATGTATAATATGTGAGTGTCAACAAATGTAGATTTTCCAACGAATATCACCTTTTATCATATGATTCGTCCGTTTTGTTCACTTTAAAACATTTGATATTTTGCTTTCATATTAATCAGTGATAAATAAAGCCTTCCGTCGATTTCATTGGTCAATTTCAAAACTAGACAATTTGATTGGCTGAACAAAATACAACTGGGCCATATTTTCACAATTTGCATAATTGGGGTTGAAAGATTTTATTGGCCATTTTCAAATATGGACAGTTTGATAGGCTGAAGAATATACAACTGGGTCACGTTTGCATAATTTGAGTAGGGAGAATTTACGTTATCTGTCCTATTTAGGTTGGGTTATATTGCATTAACCCTTTACCTAACATAACGACCAAAACCGGCCAGTGCTATATACGAACATTTTTCATTTTTTGCTTCCAAAACATTGGTTATGACCCCCTCATTGGAACGAGCGCATCGCGCTCGTTCCTATGAGGGGTCATAACCTATGTTTTGGAAGCAAAAAATGAAAAATTTTAGTTATATGATGATGTTTTTTCCAAGTGTCGTCTACAACAGACGTTAGGTAAAGGGTTAAAAAGTCATACCAAGTCGTTAATTTGTACTTATGTGTGTCATATGATAAACTGAATATGAAATAAGTGTTTTTCTCATATGATATTTATGAAACTCGTCCAAATTTTCCGTTTGGGGCTCGCCAGAGGCTCGCCCAAACGGAAAATTCTTAGACTCGTTTCATAAATATCATATGAGAAAAACACTCATTTCATATCCTCTATACACCGTTACTTTCTATTTATTCTACTTGAACACTGCCTCCAGTCTGAAGGATAGCCTTTAGGTTTGAAAACAGTTGTAACTGAACAGATGGACCGAACCATGGGCTGACCGTAATATGCACGCCGAATGAGAACGGCTAACGGGTATTCGTACATTTTCTGATATCTTTTTTGCATGGTGTCGCAGGGTTACAGGGGTTAAATTGATGTTCGAAATGATGGGGGGAAATTTATGTTCTTATCAGTGTTCAGCCGACAGCCAGTGACTGTCGTCTGAACACCAGTTCGAACGTAAACCTTGCCACCTTATCAATGCCCTGTTCGCTTGGGACTGTTAGGATTCCTGAAGGTGCCTGTGGCTTACAACGCCAAAGGGTGATCAGCGATAATTCACTGAAAAGATTATTTATTTACATGTACGAAGAAATAAAATATGAAACAAATTACTCACAAACTTATCATAAAGAATACACTAATTACGCGGATAAAAGTTTATTCTTTAGGGCCCTCGACGTCTCCCACAGCTAGCTGTGTCCGCTGGATCAACCTCACATCATCTTCATTTTCTCACGGTTTGTGATACATACAAAGTGTCTATTCACTTCTCGTTGCTTCCTCCTCACAGGATTAACTTCACAGTCATTCGGGATTAACACATATAATGTTCTGCTTGTGTGACACGACCAGCGTTCACACAATTCAATCACAATTCAATCGGCGTCTACCACAGTTCACGATCACTTTGCGCCTTGCCTGGTTCTCACGGGGTTAAGTTAATCTTCGCCTTCAGATATATACTTAACAAAGCTTACATAAAAATATTCTGCAAAGTGCTCTCAACATCACCAATTCTCTCACCGCCTAAAACTATCTTATCTCGCGAACTATTCAAGCGCTTACTCAAACTCTTAATACGGTTTCTAGACCTCAACGTTACAGCTTTTACTTCTTTGGCTACTACGTAGCTCCGGTTCGCAACCGTTAACAAACTACTATCGGTTCTTTACAGCCCTCACAGGGTTACTACAATACGCGGACTTTCAATCTCGGTGCACATGACCCTCGACGGCCAGGGCTAAACTCGGACCTTCTCTGAGTGGCCTCAGGCCAACTGCCCTCTCAGAATTCTGCTCCACTCTTTATACAGTTGGAACGCAAAGTCTAAACATATTAATTCTGATTTAACGAGTGCTTTGTAATTCGATATGGACAGAGATATTAATGTGTATTTTGTTTGAGTTAGTCAACTCGCTTGACTTTTCGTGGACACTTTTATTATTATGGGCTCGTGTTCTGTGATGTCTGGCAACATATCTCGGAGCTCTCCTGGCTTGGTAAGATATGCCTCTTTTGAAACAACTAGACATTTTAATGATGGTCTGAGACGGCCAGAACACGATTAAACTGTTTACGTTCAAATTACCCGTGAACAATCGCTAATTCAAATCCACGATGGACAGGATAGATGCGTAATATGGGTGTGTGACCAGAACATGTGTGATGCACTGGTTTCCGACAATTACATTTTAACTGGCCTTAATTACCCAGATAATGACAACCGGAGAATACTTCTTTGATCAGCTATCAGATAGCCCATGTGGCGTTCGACAAATGCGACATAATGGACATTAAATTTCATACTTCATTTAGAAGCTCTTGAATTATCGTTAGTTTCGCAAATCGGTTTTCGGGGTCCGTCGCATACCTATCTTTACGCTTTACATTTAATCTAGGCAGAAATATTATCGAAAATATTTACACTTATACACAAAAAAATCGCAATTTTTAGCTATCACCTTGATACATGGCGTGTCTTGAAAAAATGTGTCAACTGCACTGTATTTGAAAGTTGGTATATTTAACGGTGCACCCCACTCTTCTCCAAACAGACAGTTTTTACATCTTCCACTGCACTTATTAATACCCGAAAATCAAATACAATGGCTTTCAGTTCGTCCATTTTTTAATTTTTTTTTACACTGGGCCGAACCTGGATAGGTCTTAGAAAATGTGATCCTCTACTTTCACTGGGCTTCCACCGCCTCTGATTGCAAGTACATCATCCGGGGGGAATATTTGCGTTGTTCTTGGTCTCCTGGATATAATCGCTTGTTCTTGTATCGCTGTGGCATGTATAAAGAGTGGCGCTAAAGAATACATTTAACGAAATACAACAAACAAGAGAGCAACTTTACTTTGAAACCAGGCTCAGTGTCCATCCACCTAAGATCCATGAAAAAGTAGATCTATGTGGTCAAGCAAAATTCCAGTCAATGTATCTCAGGACTAAACACGGGGGTATATTATGTGACACCTTTTCTCGTTCTTCATACGTTGTTTTCGCAGGGCCGTAGAAGTTGTTGATGGCACCTCCGTGCAGAACACGATCTTAGCGCCCCCACACCCTATTCGGGCAATTACCAAATAAGAATTGAAGTGGACACTTCGCTTGAAATGTTTGCTAAACCAGTTGTTTCAAGTAGACCAGTACTATACGGAATACACAAAATTGCCAGAGTATATGGAATGCTTTACTTCTGGGGGCCATTGCAGGTCCCCAGAAACCAAAGCTTTTTATATTTTCTGATCTGGCTATTCACGTCTCAAGCATCTCCAGGGTCTTGCAGTACAATAAAAAATAAAATAATTAACAAACATTGTACCGGGTTGCGAGCCATCTTCTGTTTATGGACCGACCAGTCAACCCGCAATATGCATATTGCCGAAGCGAACCCTTGAGGATATGCACGTTAAAGGTTGACTGACCGGTCTACATACTGCTCGCAACCTCATGCAATACATGTATATTATACCGAAATTACAGGGATGGGTGGATCGGTGGCAAATTCCCCCAGACATGCCTAGCTATAAATATTTTTTGTAATATATAAAACCTATACTGCAAGGAAATTACTCTCTCAAGAAGAATTTGTTTGAATAAATATTATAGCTCCACCCAAGCTAGAATAACTCCCGGGAAGATTAAATTTATCATTAAAAATATTAAATTAGTTGATTACGCCGCATAAAACATCAATACCCCAATTTTACCTTGCATGGTTTCACTAAACTTTTTCGCAAGAACAGACTTAAACGTGTTTCGTCGTCAGTAAAGCTTTTGACGTTCCCACGTGTTATTTCGTTCGTCCCGTTGTCACTTGACTATGGACCATAAAGTAAAATATGGACCAAAGGAATTTTGACAGGTTAACCATTTACTTAACCCTTTACCCAACGTAACGGCCAAAACCGGCCAGCGCTATTCCCAAATATCGCCAATTAATTTTCAAAATATTTTCATTTTTTGTCTCAAAAACATAGGTTATGACCCCTCGTTGGAACGAGCTCGTCGAGCTCGTTCCAACGAGGGGTCATAACCTATGTTTTTGAGACAAAAAATGAAAAAAATTAGTTATTCAAGAATTTTTTTTGCAAGTGTCGTCTGCTTTTCATGTTAGGTAAAGGGTTAACATGAAAAGTAGACGACACTTGCAAACACAATTCTTGAATAACTAATTCTTTTCATTTTTTGTCTCAAAAACATAGGTTATGGCCCCTCATTGGAACGAGCTTGTCGAGCTCCTTCCACAGAGGGGCTCATAACCTATGTTTTTGAGACAAAAAATGAAAAAATAATATAAATTAAATGGCGATTTTTGTGAATAGCACTGGCCGGTTTTTGCCATTACGTTGGGTAAAGGGTTAAGGGTGGAATGGAGCAACTGAAGCGTAATATTTAGTCTTATTACTTATTAAAGTAAGAAATAGAAATAAATAGAAAATTTCCATTGCAACAGTATCGACCCTGTCCTTTGGCGGTTAATACGGTTTCCCTCTCTACCATCCCATTAGTGTGGTGCTACTTTTACGTAGAATATGAGTTAATGTTGGAGTGAATCTTGGATATTTGCCAGAATATCACGCACCCTGACAATATCGGAAAGCGTCAACGATGCTTTCCGTTCGCGTTTAGTCTCAATTTTTGTCATCCGCTTTTGCCACTTTTTGGCTTTTATAAGAAAGATAATTTTAATATAAAATAGAACACAGATAAATAATTGTTTACTATAGACGATATATCAGTACTTATTTCCAAAAGAAACAAAATACTGCGTTTTAACCCTTTACCCACGCAGCCGATATCAAAATTTATTACATGTATTTTAAATATCGTTTTTTCAAATTTTTCAAAAAATTTCAAGAAAACCATATCATGTGACACCTCATTGGAACGAGCTGATCGAGCTCGTTCTAACGAGGGGTCACATGATATGGTTTTGTTGAAATATTTTGAAAAATGATATTTTTTCAACTGCTGAATTTGCATATTACACGGGCGAATGCGGCCGATTCGTTGGGTAAAGGGTTAATTTGCAATCCACAATAGCTTTTTTTTACACCGTTGTTAAACACGGTGTAAAAACAAGAATACACAATAGCAGGCTATATGGCAAAAAGAGTACCCATTTTGAATTATTAATTGATACCGTCTGCTCGGTCATGTTAGAACAAAAATAAAAATACAGAAAGTTTAATATTTATGTTTAATAAAATGTTACAGATATGGATGTATATCCATATTTGTCTGCATTTATTAAGAAACTTACAAAGTACAAATTTTAAGTCGGTTGTTTCCACAACAATTTAGATTAAATTATTAAGCACACCAAAATTCTTGGAAATAAATCCATTATCCTTGTGTTTTCCAGGGTGTATGGGAGTTTACACCGGTCTGGGAACTCATACACCCTTCGGTTTCGCATTAGGTTGCATGCGTTCCCAAACCGCTGTAAATTCCCATACACCCTGGAAAGCACAAGTATAACTAATATTATTATATAAAAATGTACTTTTTATTTTTATTTATAACATTCTCATCATCAAATAGCTCATTACGGAAAATACAGTTCGTAGCCCGTCTAACACGAGAATGAGGTCATAAGTCAACGTCGATGTGATAACGTTGAGGGTGAGTTGGTTTCGAAAAAAGAATTAAATTAATTTTCTCTTATTTTTCATTAACTATCTATCGAATACAAATAGTAGACGACACTTGCAGAAAACATTTCCTGAATAACTAAATATTTTCATTTTTTTTCCCCGAAAACAGAGCTTATGACCCCTCACTGGGACGAGATTGTTCCAATGAGGGGTCGTAAGCTATGTTTTTGAGATAAAAATTGAGAAAAAATAATGAAATTTGGCTGGTGATTTGTGGTAAGTCTCAGTCGTTACGTCAGGTGAAAGGTTAAATTACACATTATGTGATAAAAAAGAATCTCAAATTCGTCAAGATTTGACATGAAATCGTAACTCATTAAAAATCTTCTATATATATGAATACACCTAAAGCTGTATCTTAAAAAACGGTAAAAATACTAGAGCTGAAACAGTTAAGGGGTTTTCTTGATCGATTAATCACGTGGGTTAACCTTGGTTAACCGATTAATCACTTGTCGGAATAGATATCTGAATAATTGCCATACATTTGATGGTTCACAGCATGAACCCTTTATCCAACGTAACAAACTAAACCGACTGGGCCTATACACAAAAATAAATCTCCATTCAAATTTATTATGTTTTCAATTTTTGTCTCAAAAACATAGCTTATGACCCCTCATTGGAACGAGCTCGTTCCAAGCTGGAATAACTCCCGGGAAGATTAAATTTATCATTAAAAATATTAAATTAGTGGATTACGCCGCATACAAACATCGATAACCCAATTTTACCTTACATCACTAAACTTTTTTCGCAAGAACAGACTTAACCCTTTACCCAACGCAGACGATATCAATATTTATTATTTTAAATATATTTTTTTAATTTTTTTCAAAAAATGTCAACAAAACCATATCATGTGACCCCTCGTTGGAACGAGCTCGACGAGCTCGTTCCAACGAGGGGTCACATGATATGGTTTTGTTGAAATTTTTTGAAAAATAATATTTTTTCAACTGCGGAATATGCATATCACGCGGGCGGGTGCGGGCGATTCGTTGGTTAAAGGGTTAAACGTGTTTCGTCGTCAGTAAAGCTTTTGACGTCCCCGTGTGTTATTCCGTTCGTCCCGTTGTCCCTCGACTGTGGACCATAAAGTAAAATACGGACGAAAGGAATTTTGACGTTGAGCTCGTTCCAATGAGGGGTCATAAGCTATGTTTTTGAGATAAAAATTCAAAATTTTTAGTAATTCATGAATTTTTGTGCAAGTATCGTCTGTTACCCGCAATGGGTAAAGGGTTAACCCTTCACCCAACGCAAACGATATCAAATTTATTATTTTAAATATCGTTTTTTCAAAATTTTAAAAAAATTTCAATAAAACCATATCATGTGACCCCTCATTGGAACGAGCTCATCGAGCTCGTTCCAACGAGGGGTCACATGATATGGTTTTGTTGAATTTTTTTGAAAAATAAGATTTTTTTCAACTGCTGAATTTGCATATTACGCGGGCGGATGTGGGCGATTCGTTGGGTAAAGGGTTAATAATGACCATTTCCAGGTATTGAAAGCAAGTAAGTATGTTAGCAAGTAACTTGCATGCTTTACTCTGTCTCATATAATTGGTGTGAGTCAGTGTGACAATGTTTGCCTGTTTTGGAGCAAGTTTGTTCCTTTGTTAACCCATATAATGCAGTAGTTCAAAAGTAAAGGGTAATCGATCAATTACTTTTTGAATCGATCAAGATGTTGATCATTGATTCATTAATCGGTTAACCGTTTGAGCTCTAAAAAATACATATGTACATGTATGTAAAAGAAAAGAGTAATGTTCCAATGTGCATATGGTATCCAAGGAGGTAGAACAGCTCTTGTTCACCACTGTAAACAAGTTACAGTACGGGCGCCATGGACTTGTCACTTTCCACGGGTGGGTAATATTTCCAGGGACGCATTAATAGTAGATTCAAAACACTATTTATTAGGAATAATCACAAAAAAAGTTAATTAATGAAGCACCGCGTTGTACGCGGTGCTTCATTAAATAAAATTTTGCAGATGCTGTTTTTATTACCTGATAAACGCAGACGTGGATATCGCTGCCCACGCGTGAATTACAACCAGTCTACGGCGGCTGTACTGTGTAATAGAACTTGTCTTACTGTAGACAAGTTTTAGAAGGGCGTAAGCTCCCCTGCATGGTGGCAATTTCGAAGAAATTTGTCACACAATTTGACTAAGAATATAAAAATTAAATACAATGGTACGATTGGAAAAAAAAACAGACGACTGGAATAAAAAAAACAAGTCTGTCATTGAAAAACCCCAAGGCTGGACAAACGGAACAGGGGAACACCCACTTGTAGATACTTGTTCATCATTGTTGCTGAAAGTAGCGATTGATATTTTTGTCTGGGTATTTGCCCATTGAATATGAATAGTTCAGATTATCTTAATTATCTTGTGTGAGAAACCAACCTAACAGAGATCAAGGTGGTAACTCTTCTTGTATCACCAATTAGGGGCGGGTGGGGGGGGGGGGGGAGGGAGGGCACGTGCCTCCTCCCACGCCTTTTTCACCAATTATAGGTACTTGAACAGCATTTTCCGACATAACATACACAATCCCTATGGTCACTACACATCACCTATATGTGTATATACACATATGACCACATTGATTTTCAAGATTTTATTGAATAAAAATAGAAAGCTCCAAATGGAGCGTAATATTTCGAAGGACGGTTTAAAAGTTATTCTTAGCCCTTTGCACCCGGGAGGCAGCTTTTTCCGGCCCATGAACATGATACTTTATAAATTCATTAAGTATGATAGCTGGTAAGTCAATGTGTGGGGAAGACCAATCAATATTTGTAACGTGCAGCCCTCGGGGCTGCACGTTGAAAATATTAATTGTCTGCTCACAAATAATGAATATGGCCTCTTCCAATTGCTGCCATTGAATTGATATATATATATATATATATATATATGGAAGATACCACCAGGGTTCTAAGGGTCAAGTAAAAGCAAAACAAAATAAATACGCTGAGGTTAGTGTCTTAAATAGAGTGGGTTCAAGGGTGAGGGGTAGAGTATATAAATTTATATATTTTGCATGAATACACCGCCACACCACCATTGACACCCCCCCCCCCCCCTCCTCCCGAAGAAAAAACATTTTCCATCCTACATCCTTGCGGTACCCAGAAAGGTTGTGACTCCCCACTTTTTGGAGCTTCCGCCGACTCTCTCATCGAAGGATTTTAAACTGACCTGTATTCCTTTTTTTGTGGGAACGCGGTGGCTCAGTTGGTAGAGGTGCAGGCTGCAAGCCGAGAGGTCCTCGGTTCGAATCCCACCTGCGGCAACCGCGTTGTGTTCTTGGGCAAGACACTTCATCTCCATTGCCCACGTGGGGGCACGGTGGCGTTGTGTATTGAGGCGTACTCCTGCACGTCGATGGTGCACTTGTCTTCAACCAATGCTAACCCTGCTTGTGTAGAGTTGGTATGTTGGGGAGCTGACAGTTGCTCGCCGTTGCTCGGTGGTTCACTCCGGGTACTCCGGCTTCCTCCACCCGTAAAACTGTCATAGTCATGATTAGCCATTGTGCATAAATATGTGACCTTAAACACCAATAAATAAATAATAAATAAATATATTCCTTTTTTCGTACTGCGTGCTGAAATGAATAGAGAAGAGAATTATTTTTAAAATAGGGGGTTGAGAATCACACATTTTCGATTTGAATCCAATCTCAAATCGAATCTGGTATGTTATTCGAAATCGAATGGAAGCTCGAGTCGAATCAGGGACGTATTAAAGATGAACGATGCTGAAACCCGATTTTGTTTTGAGGAGGGGCGGGGGCGCTGGCTCAGAATGAAGAGATGCAGGCTGCAAGCCGAGAGGTTCTCTGTTCGAATTCCACCTGCGGCAACCGCGTTGTGTCCTTGGGCAAGACACTTCACCTCCATTGCCCACGTGGGAACACGGCGGTGCTGTGTACTAAGGCGAACTGCACGTCGATGGTGCACTTGTCGTCAACCAATGCTAACCCTGCTTGTGTGGAGTTAGGGGTTAGTTGGGGAACCGTTACTTGGTGGCTCTCTCCGGGTACTGCGGCATCATCCACCCTTGAAACTGTCCAACACGAGGTGACACTGGCTGTCGAAAGTGTCGTTAAACCCTAATGAATAAATAAATAAATAAATAAATAAATAAATAAATAAATAAATAAACCCGATTTGTTCTGACTGTGACGGCTCAAGCCCCGACTGATAAAATATTCCCTCTGCATCATCGAGCTCGTTCCAATGAGGGGACAAAAATTAAAAAAATAATGAAAATTGAATGGTGATTTTTTGTGGATAGCGCTCACCGGTTTTGGCCGTAACGTTGGGTAAAGGGTTTGCTTTCAAAAATGGTAGTGACTAGTAAGACTGGAATTAGCATGGGTGGTGGCATGGATGGTGGCATGGGCGCAGATGCTATTTATATTAGTTGGTACAGTGGCAAATAAACTCAGCCTTTATTTATTTTTGTACAATTTCCATCTCATTTGCTGCGTTTTGAGAGACGACGTATATGATTGATACGAAGCTATATTTCTGTGAAAAGATTCGAAAGGAAACGAATCGGACAGCCAATTTCGAATAGAACCTAATAGAAACGTAAGATTTGAAATCGAATCGAATCCCGAAGGTTTACAGATCCGAAATGGAACTGTTTATTATGGCAGATACATTTCACCTTATTGGGATATTAAAAAATCGGGCCCTGAAACCGACGCTAGGGCGCGAACAGTCTAAAGGTGACAACATAATTAAAACGATTGACTAAGCTCACCGTTATATTCATTTTATTGTCATAATATAGCCTTACACATTGAAAGGGGCGTAAACCACCAATAAATGTATATATATACACAGGCCTGGCATTTTCAGGAGAGCGATTTATTCGCTCGCCTACTGCTCGCCTTAAAAAAATTGAGGAGGGCGAAAAATAGCCCTCCTTGCCTTAGAAAATAATGATTACCACAACAGCCTTTTCCTAAAACACACATGTTTTCAGATCTCTGCTATGTTAGTGATCTCTGCAGTTTGGCCACACTGCACCTCCCACACCTCCGGGCCTTACCAAGGCCCGGAGGTGTGGGAGGGGTAGTGTAGCCGTCTCCCAGAGGCTACCTGATTAGAAGCACCAAATAAAAGGCACAAAGCCCACTAGGCGAAATTCATTAATAGTACAACTTTATTTTGTTACTTTTAGCATTTGTAAGCTTGGGGAGAGCTAATCACTCCCCTAGGCCATGTGAGGAGAGCGATTTTTAGCCCTCCTGCATTTTTAAGAATGTCAGGCCTGTATACATACAATAACAACATTATAATTTCATTTTAAAAACAAAACTCGTTCACAATGTTCTATCCGACCAAGTTGACAGAATGCACCCTTTCTAAAAATGAGGAGAAATGTATCACGAATGATAGATACATGGTGCCTTGTTTTGTCTTCGACTGTTTAGAAGAACACCTTGCATTTTATACACGCTGTGAGCAATGGCTGTGACAATTTTCAATGGGGAGGAAGGTATATCAGTGTATTGTCGACACTTGATCAAACACTTCGTGACGGTACATTTATTTATCTGTTGGTGTTTAAGGTCACACATACTTATGCACAATGGCTAATCGTGACCGTGACAGTTTTACGGGTGGGGGAAGCCGGAGCACCCGGAGAGAACCACCGAGCATCGACGAGCAACTCAACATTATATCTCTGTTCAAGTTTCGCTTAAGCAGGCTTACAGTCGTTGAAGACGTGTGCCCCATCGACGTGCAGTACGCCTTAGAACATGGCGTCATCGTTCCCCCCATGTAAGCAACCGGGATTAAGTGCCTTGCCCAAGGACACAATGTGGGTCGTCCCGGACGGGGATCGAACTCGGGACCTCTAGCATAGAAGTCCAAGAGTCTACCACTGAGCCACCGAGATCCCCGGCGGAACATTGAATACAGTGATCTGTAGAAGCAATTTCAGTAAACATTGTTTAAAATGACATCATGCTTGAAACGATTTGAGATTATTTTTTAAAAAATATTTAAAAAATGAGTACTCACCAAATAAAAGTTCCAGAATTGATATGACTTCATATCGTCTCATCTTTCCAACAAGAACACAGAATAAATCCTTTTAGAAAAAAATATTTTTGACAATTTAACACATCCTTTGAAGAATATGCAGCTTGTCGATAAATTGCAAACCGGAGGCTGAATTCCACAATTTCCAACCGCACACAACTCACAGTGAATCTATTACAAAAGTCACTCTATCGAATAACATAAAACACAGATGCCCGTACTTTTTAAAATAATTCTATGATATTTTTAAAAAGAGATATTTAAAAAAAAAAGGTTTTTTGCTCCAAAATGGTTCTATAGTATGAATCTGTTTTCTGTCAGGCGACGTTATCTGTAAACAAGAAAGAGTTCTGGAAAATAATGACACAGCGGCATTCCGTTGAAGTACTCCACTCCCTGTATCTTATCATATTCTTCATTTATCCATGAAAAAGTGAGTGAACATTGTTTTTGAACAAGTCATCTGAATAAGCGTGAAGAATCTACACGTGACGCACTCGTAGCCGCATTTCGTTTGCTGTTTTATTGACGTCTAGGATATCGACCAGTCAGTCTCAACAACAAATCTTTCTTTAAAAGGCAGGTTTCTTGATTTGTCCTTTGACATCCAACTGCTGTGATAGGTCCATCATTAGTGTTCTGTAATGACAGGAAGGTAATAGTTATAAAGGTTAGGTTGGATTTTACGGACTGGTTTAGGCACTCTTTTCAGAAAGAAAACCTTTGAATACATTGTATGTGTTGCAACTTCATCGAAAAGCATCAAAGACTGTCACAGGGCTATACTGTGCTTTAACGCAGATTATTTTCGGAACGAGTTAAACAGTGTTTGTGGAAGATACAGACAATAGTTCACTGCTCGGATTCGAGTACGATTTTTATCCCCCAGTGGGGAGCGCGGAGGATTATTTCACGAGGCTTTAGCCGAGGGAAATAATCCGCGCGGCCCACGAGAGGATAAAATCGTACTCGAATCCGAGCAGTAAACTTTTGTATTTATTTTATTTTCTCTTTATTTTTTTCCAAAACAACCCTTTATAATTGATACCGTGGTTACTTTCAAAACATGTAAAAAAATAGTCTGTCATCGCTGAGAGTGGAATACGATGCTGAGAGTGCATCACATTTTCGGCGATTGGGAGTTGGAAAACCTTTTGGTGGAAGAAAAGCGAATGAAAATAAAATAAACGCAGACAAACAACCCAACCGTTTCTTTATCTCTGATAAAACTGGCTCCCGATATTATTAGTTACCCAGTGTCTGATCACGTGGTACGGGTTTTTACCTACCCGAAGCCAGCCGTATCCCATGAGGCCTTCGGCCTCATGGGATACGGCTGGCTTCGGGTAGGTAAAAACCCGTACCACGTGATCAGACACGGGGTAACGAATTTATCTATTGACTTTCCGTTTTAGAATTACAATCTATTTCATGCGTGAACACACACAGCATGAGATCTTTTATCTTCCATAGTTGAGCCATACAGGTTTCTGTGGAATTTTGTGCAAAAGAGTTTTTGTGAAAATATGCCGATATGACTAGTATAAAAAAATTATTGAATTTCTTCTTTTCTTTTTTGTCTCAAAAACATAGCTTATGAATCCCACTTTGGAGGGTACTCGACAAGCTCATTCCAATAAGGGATCATGAGCTATATTTTGGAGATAAAAAATTAAAATATAATACATGTACACTGTAAAACTGGATTGACGCGTCTTCTACGGGGTATGGACAATTTGTAGATTTCGGAACGAGGCTTCCACTGGGTAAGGGAAATTTGTCAGTGGCTGGGCGGACGTATCGTGGGTTTCAATGAATATGGTCTCATACCACGTATCTATAAACCAATCAAATAAAAAAATTCGCTTTAGATAATAGATAATGACCAATACAGTAACGTAGCGAGTGCTTTTCCAGAATCAGTGCAGCTACATGCCTAGGAGAATGAAGGTGGTGGGTGTGGGAAGCATTTTTTTCTGCTGTAGCAGAGAAACTTTTGCCCCAACTTCATTTTACCTCGTACTGGGTTAAGAATGTGTATCCACCACAAGTGAAGGATCCGGGATCCTCCACAGTAAAATAGAGAATCTCTAAAGAGTCGCGATTTCATATAAAATTTCTGTATCGACGTCACTAAAATTGTTCTGAGCTGAGGTTTACCAAGGCTCAGGCCTATTTTAGTGAACGGTGTTCAGAAATGTCATTCAAATTGTGATGAATTTGAGATTCTATTTATCACATACTGCGTAATTAAACTTTTTAGCTAAAGTAACGCCAAAAACAGGCCAGCGCTATTCAAAAAACATCGTCAAACAAATTTTATTATTTTTTCATCTTTTGGCCTCAAAACATAGCTTATAACACCTCATTGAAACGAGCTCGTCGAGCCCGTTTCTGTAATGTGTTATAAGCTAGGTTTTCGAGGCAAAAAATGAAACTGTTCAGTTTTTCAGGAAAGTTTTTTTTTGCAGTTGTCGTTTGCTATTACGAATATACAGTACGTGGAGAGCGTATTATCACTGTATCACCCGCAGAGTGGAGATTTCACCCGAGCAATAATTTCAGATTTGTTGCAAAGTATAACCAGCACCAGCAAAGTTTCAGCCAATGGACTCCGGGTTAAACCCGGAGGTCCATAGGCTGAAACATTGCTTGTGTTTTTTGTCGATATATATAAAATTTGAAAGTTGTAGCTTGGGTGATAACTCCACTCTGCGGGTGATTTAGTTACAATCCACTCTCCACGTACTGTATAGAGGATATCTACGCTATTTTAGTGAACTAAAATAGCGGAGATTTTCGTTTTATTATATACTACGTGGCATTTTACTGCGCAATATTCAACTAAATTCGACTGCACACACGCACATTTCAAAACAATAACAGAGATCAGCTAATCGTTCTTTCAAGCGTGTACTAGCCAAATCATTCAAACATAAAAAATAGTCCCACTTTCCCAGGGTAATTGTAATTTAACCAACCAATTGTTCAACTCACATATGAAGTTTAATAATGATAATACTACTTGTGAGAACATTTTATATTTCAGTTTACAACAAGGAGTTTGGAATTGAGTGCGCCGACTCATTAAAAAAAAGTTCCTGGTCGGATCGATGAATATTGACAGCAAGGTTTTTCGTAAAAGTTACCCAGTTCAAGGCTCAATATCATTCTTGGAGTAACTTTCTATACATCTAATTATCCCTTTACCCAACGCAGACGATATCAAAATTTATTATTTTAAATATCATTTTTTTCAAATTTTTCAAAAAAATGTCAACAAAACCATATCATGTGACCCCTCGTTGGAACGAGCTCGTCGAGCTCGTTCCAACGAGGGGTCACATGATATGGTTTTGTTGAAATTTTTTGAAAAATAATATTTTTTCAACTGCTGAATTTGCATATTACGCGGGCGGATGCGGGAGATTCGTTGGCTAAAGGGTTATTTTACTTTATTATTTTATTATTATTATACATATAATTTTTCCACCATAGAATCACCAGAACGGCTTGGAATGACATGAACGTCTGGTAAATCCGTCATTGAATCGCTTGTAGCAGTATCGAAGCCATTGAATCGCTTGTAGCAGTATCGACATGGTGAGGCGAGAATTATTATTATACATATTATTTTTCCACCATAGAATCACCAGAACGGCTTGGAATAGCATGAACGTCTGGTAAATCCGGCATTGAATCGCTTGTAGCAGTATCGAAGGCGAAGTGATGCGCCGAAGCGTGGCGACATTTAGGAATCTACTTAGGGATATTCTCCGTTATCTATCAAGTTGTTGGATATCGGGAAATATCCTTTAGATCATTTACGATAATTCACATAATTCACAGACTATCATGCAATAAAAGAGAAAATTAATTCACTTCTACTTCCGAAACCAACTCACGTACTATGACGTCAACGTTGACTTCTGACGTCATTCCCGGATTAGACATGTTGTTGTAAACGATATTTTTCCGTAATGAGCTATTTGGTGGTGATTATGTGATAAACTTTTATGCCAATTTGAGAACTCTTATTTCTTCTTTTAAGGATTAAGTACCAAGAAAGAGGATGCATAACTATAGCAAAATGACCCAAGAAATATCAGGGCTAGAGTATATGAACCAGGGGCAAATCCCATAAAACTTTTATAATTGTATTTTCTGCAATTTTATTTTCTAGTTATAACTTTAAATGGGTTGAAATGAACCATAACCAGTTTCAAAGATGTGGCAATTTGCCAGTTGGCAAATTGCCACATCTTTCAAAATGCTGTTGATTTATTTCAGTCACTTATATTATATTAATAGGTAGCAAATACAATTCTAGACAATACAATTGTAAAAGTTTTATAATATTGGCTCCAGTTCAGGGATTTCGAGCATGAATGCTGTACAAATTTGGCATTTTTCTGAAAATGTGGCTGGGGTATAATCACCCGCTCCACGGCTCAGTCTCTGAATTATCAAAGCCAGAAACTTCTATCAGCAATGAAGAAAAATAAGCTGGATAAACTATTGACTACTCTGACACTGAGTACTTGGTTCAGTCCCCCACAATGCCATACCTGGGATACGTTCAGCAGCTCTGGGGATGTACTATGGAATTCTAAGCCACAATATATTCACTTCGTATCGTACATTCGTCCTTAAATGTAAGGGTCCGATCATAAAATAATTTCACTTCCATTACATTTTTCAGGAAATTTTCTCGTGGAGCGTTCAAATAGACTGAATGGACTTTTATGAAGAACATAAATGCGGATTATGGTAACCATTACCATACAAGTATAAGGCTAATGAGGAAATAATCATGGTAAGTTTTATTTGTTAAATCAGGCCAATATGTTACACAATGAATGAGTTTTTTTGCATTATTATTCATTAGATTGGAAGGGGAAGGCCCGAAGCCCGGACCTCGGAATTTATCGACATGGTGGGGTGAGAATTATTGAACTCGCATGGCCGTACACCCTGAAATCAGTTGGGTTAAAAACTAACCCAAATCAATTGGGTTGAGTGAATATGAACCCAATTGGGTTCATATTCACTCAACCCAGTTGATTTGGGTTCATTTTTAACCCAACTGATTTTAGAGTGTTCCATAAGTCAGTGCTCAAATGACTAACTTGTTGGTTCTGAAAAATTAGTTCAGTAAAAAGGAGTGCCGCGCTTTGTTCAAGAGATACTTTTTATCCCACAACAAGTTGTGATGCAGAAAATTGGCGTCCTCAGCGTGATCATTCGGTGCTGCAGAAATGAAATGTTCTTGAAAACATTATTGGCAAGGTCCCGTTCTCGATCAATAATTGCGAACACAGTGTGTTGCGTCAAATTGCCTTTTGAACAAGTGAATGAAATTGCAAAGTACACTGTAAAATGAAGAATGATAGAACATGTTTCATTCTTGGTTCATTGCTTCTTTCTAGAAAAATCTTTGTTTTGGTTCGGTAAAAAAGTTGTGGTTCTCTCCACTATCGAACGAATGGTTAACTCGAAAACATTGCCAGAATTAATACAATTAACTATTGGTGAAAGTAAAGTTGGTTCACTTGAAACAGTTTTTTTTTTCATCCTAATAATACTATAGCTGTTTCCATTGATTCCTCTACATTAATATGATGACAAAAGAGGACAAAAATTCCTACAAGTTCGCGAATCGGTCGCAACCAGCCCGAAATTCTTTGTCAGCTTTCTTGCCCACAACTCTAGAATTCCACACCTGTGAAAAAAGGAAAGCGAACACACTGCATCTCAGATGAAATTTGTTTTGATTCTCCTCATTCAGCCTCGTTTTCACAATAACTTATGAATGACATCTCGTGCCACAAGTGTGATCGAGAAGGATACCATTTTCGGAATCGGGTTCCTGAAGTTCTTTGCATGATTTTTCCAAGAACTTTGTCCAGAACAAGTGTTATCTCGGTCTGTACCAATAATACAAATTTGAATCCTTATTTTGCATAATACTGTTAATTCTTTACCCAACGCAGGGCATGATATCAAAATTTGTTATTTTAATTATTGTTTTTTTTCCAATTTCACCCCAAAAATCAACAAAACAATATCACGTGACCCTTCATTGGAACGAGCTCGTCGAGCTCGTTCCATTGAGGGGTCACATGATATGACTGTTGAAAATGTTTGAAGTTTTTTTTATTCCACTGCTTAATTTGTAAATAACTTTAGCGCATTCGTCCGATTCGTTAGGTAAAGGGTTAAGGGTGGTTTGAACGCATTTGTTTTCATTTGAAGTTCCAACCACTTCTACATCCCAGGTATTTTTAGTCGCACAAATGGCTACTGACCTAATATGTCACATCGACGTCAGTTAATTCTGTATTAGGAGAGACTGGAGCTCGAATCCAATATGGAATTAACTGACTTCATAATAACGCACAATAATACCATATCAGGTAACTAACAAACTGCATAATATATATCATACCTTCTATTTTGTATACACTAAAATAGCAATTGCGTTGAATGGGATATTACAGAATTCTCACTTGTTTAACGTGAAACGATTATCGCCTGACATCATTATTTTGGCAGAAAAAATAAAGGGCAGATCACTTTGAGTGTTAATGGTGTATTGATTTAAACAGACTGTGTATGGTATATACACTGCTTAAACGTGCAGTCTTAAATCCCCAAAAAATTCTCATAAGTTTGTAGGGGGTAGATTTAAGAACATTTGCCCTTCCCCTTTTCACGACCGTTAACTTGAACTGTTGTTAACTGTCGTACGGACTCTTAGGCGTTGAAGGTAGTATAGGAGGAAACCAGAAGAATTCTACGATAATGCAGGGGAATCGTATTATTGCCAAAAACACTTTGCCAAAGAAATTGTTTTTCAGTTAACATTAGTATTCTTTTAACCAGATTTTTTCATTTTTTCACATTCTTGAAATATATTAATTATTTATTCTATTATATCTTGTTTGGCAGAGCTCATAGAGCTCTGTCAATGAATATATGATAGATTAAAAGTCTATATGAGAGAGGAAGGTGCCCAAAGAAGACCGTGAGTCTGTATAATATGAAACTTGTCGGTATAATGTTTCAACAGATTCAAGAACATGCTTATCCAATTTACAAGAAATAACGTTAGAACATACGTGCAGTCAACCAGTCTAATTTGTACTTATGGTATCGTAAATGGTTTGGTGTTTGAAAGTTATAAGATTTTAACAGGGTTATTCTGTTGGGCAATATATATTTGAGTGGAACCTGCGGCAGCAAGATTCGGATTCTTGACAAACAAACTGAAAGAAAAAAAATCGAAAACAGATCGTCTTTTTGCTTCTTTCGTTCTACAAATCTTGCACCTGACTGCATTCGTCACTTACATGTAATGGGACTTATACGTCAGAAACAATCCCACGCAAGCGTCTTATGAAAACAACACACATACCTGCAAACAATCATGAGGCATTTTCCCTACGGAGGAGATCAACATCTCCTAATCTTAACCCTTTGAACTCTATTGGTATCATCCATGTCAGTTCAATGTTAGCAACAGGAAGAGTCCACACTCATTATTTAGAGGTAGGCCAATAAATATTCTCAACGTGCAGCCGTTGGGCTACACTTTGAAAATATTGATATGTCCACCACATACATTCACTTAGCAGCCATCCTACTTAACCCTTTACCTAACATGAAAAGCAGACGACACTTGCAAAAATAATTGTTGAATAACGATTTTTTTCATTTTTTGTCTCAAAAACATAGGTTATGACCCTTCGTTGGAACGAGCTCGACGAGCTCGTTCCAACGAGGGGTCATAACCTATGTTTTTGAGACAAAAAATGAAAAAATAATGAAAATTAATTGGCGATTTTTGAGAATAGCGCTGGTCGGTTTGGGCCGTTACGTTAGGTAAAGGGTTAATGTAGTTATGAAGTATCAAGTTATTGGGCCGTATTTCGTGTTTAAAGGGTTAATGACGTATGCCCCCATGTGGTCTGTGTGCACAAAACAAATCACACGTGTAACATTGGCAGTGTGTCAGGGAACACCTGAGGCCCCGTAAGGCCTGGGCTGACGTGGGGTTATTTAGTCCCGCTGATGAAGTTGCGGGAAAAATTAGACCAACGTGGAGGGTCGGAATCCAAGTGTCGCGAACTCGGCGCAGAGAGCTGAGTTAGACCGACGCCGTGATTCCTTCTCTGCCAAATTGTCCTGAAATAGGTTCGATTTCCGTTAGGTGTGATTCCTAATCACTTCAGGCTGTATAATGGAAAGAATGATTTAAAGTAACAACGATTCTTTTATTTACACATAAAAATAAATCCGTTTCAATATTTCAACAATCAACAATTCAATTCTTTTCACAGAAAATGGGTCACTACGGTTAAATAATTCTAAACAATCATATAGTCATTCTATAGCCCTGTACTGGCACTATAGTCTACACACTGGAAATGTTACTACCGTGAGCTCGCCATAAGAGCTTCACAAATCTGAAATGTTATTACTGTGAGCTCGCCATAAGAGCTTCACCCGCTTAGGCTCAAATGTCAACGTCTGCGCGTAACTGTACCTCTGGCTGTCGGAGGGTTCCGACCAGCAATGTTCGTCATCTATAAACCACCGTACTTCTGATTTGGGTCAGATATTGTCTACTCATACCTTATGCGCCTTTTGAAAGTCCTCCGTGAAAGTCCTATTGAAATATCCACCGTTCCTGGTTGAATTCACGATTCACAAATGCCCCTTTTGTGCTAGGGCGAAATTGTCACTCACACCGATCTTCAGTCGGTATTACGATGTTCCGAAAGCAAAATAAACTACTCAGAACGCAATCAGGCTGACGCTTCAAAGGGTTAATACGCACAATACAATTAACCTACACTTCTGACTATTGCAGGACGATACCTGCTACTCGACAATCTAAACTTATACGTTCCACCTGGGGTGTTCCTTCTCACGAATTCGGCCCCGTAGCCGCCTATCAACGTTAAACTAAATCAATCATGGAATGCCCTCTCTGGCGATTCCAGCCGTTTCAGGGTCCTGTGATCGAAGGTACCCTTATGCCAGGAAACAGAGTCCGCCTGTCCTGGACTTCACCAACGCGTGTGTGACCCCAAGTGTGTGTCTAATGCTCTGCTCTTCCAGGTATATATATACTTTTTACCCTGAACTGTCAGGTGGACCGACGCTCATCTGTCCACCTGTCAAAACGGTGGGAGATGACGTATATCGAGGCAGAATCAATACAAGTCATCTCACGCGTGACTTCACTTGTCGAGAAAACCGATTCGTTCTTGCCATGATTGTTATAACTTATGATGACACGACATTTCTATCTTTTAGAATCTCGTTTCTCAATTTACCGTGACGACATCTTGACATCAACCGATTACGTCTCGTAAGACTCCGACTACTGTATAAATTAAACGAGATGATTAGACCTTATCTAACATACCGTTTCTCCCCTGGGTCCCTGCGCTAAAGCTGGATATACACCACGTGTGTTTTTTCTATGTCCAGCTTTACAGAGAAGTGAAATTCACGTGGGTTTTTCGCCTTGATGCGGAATATATTTTGAACTTACAATATCTTTAAATATGAGGCCCCTTGCCCCTATATTTAGGCTGGCTTTGCCCTGACAACTCCCTTCCCGAGAGAAACACCCTGTGTATCTCTTAAAACGCAAGGGGCAAAGCCACGCACGCTCGCCTCTCACACCCTTTTACAATCTACCATCATGTTCAAGACTACAAAACTGTACCCTAGTGGTCGTGGGGGGTCATGACCGGGCTCATGCGTCGGCCATGTCGATTCCCACGACACACACGCTACCACATGCTCCCGTCTTGCGGGTTTACATATGATATGGGGAGTAGCCTTATCCTCAGATTTGCAGCACTCTCTCTCTCTGTAATACTATATATTTACACCTAAACATACACATTTTTATACACGTTCGCCCATTTTGCAAACAGTTCACTTGGCACTCACTCCGACGAGTAACACCGTCCGCGCCTTTGCGTCAGATGGGTTAATTCCAACGGAGTGTAACTTCGCCTCCCGTTCCCCTATATCTTGTGAAGGGGCAAACGACCCCTGCATTATGTTGAGCCTCACCCTCGCAAAGCTCAACCAGGGGATTAAAATTGTGCCTCACACACTCACACATTCAACACACAAATTTCCCGACCGCGCCTTTGCGACAGACGGGGTGAGTGTGCCTCACACTCACAACAAACTCTCGTCAATAAAAACAAGCGCGGTTTCCCCCGGGCCTTAACACCGGGTTTGTGCATCCCATACTTACAAAACTCGACACACAGGCTCCCCGTCCACGCACACGCGACAGACAGGGCAGTGTATCTCACATTCGTACTCACAACCAACTCTAGACAGCAGTCAGAGCAATAATAATACTAAAAATAAGAAAATTTCTTCCGGGCCTTAACACCGGGTTTACGAAACTCATCACCTCACCCACAAAAATATTTGCGACTGGAGCCCCCGTCCCAGACACCAGGCCCACAGCCACCCAACTATTGCTTCTTTATAACCACCGACCATTGGTAGGGGCCCGGTTCCCAGTATCCCCTTGGGTAACCCTTGACACACCCCTACTTCTCGCCCCGCCATTTCTACGGGTATTCCACCAGGGTCCCCATACCATGTCGTTGTCGCATTCCCAAGAGCTTCCCTTGGCGCTATATCCCCCAGGCTCACTCGTCCCGGCGATTACCGTCGTTCGAACGACACGGGCCGTCCTTGGCCCTTGTGCCGTCGACCCCCCGGTCCATTGCGACGACTTCTTGCGCACATTGGGCGCTGTGCGCCCCCGGCACTCTCTACGTAGTCTCCGCCACCTAGGATGCTTCTCCTTTGATTTGTGGACCCTTTTCTCGGTCCCCTGGACGCCCACCTTAGCGGTCCCATCCACTTTAACATACTCAACTTGTGTTGACCCGTGCCCTCTCAATTCTGGGGAAGTTTGCCCAGCCATTTGCGTGGGTCTGGCCTCCCCTCTCCACACGGATGACACCGACTTCTTGGGGCGCTCAACTCCCCCACATAAATTTGCTTGAGGGTCTTTCCCCAATGATCCCCTTGGGTTCCCTCGCTGTTTGGCGTTTCGCCTGGACCGCCTGCGGCCCCTTCTCCCTAATTGGACAGGAGTCGTCCCTCCTGAAACTTCCCGACATTTCGTCGTGTAGGGGCCATCCCCCGGACCATCGGATTGGTTCCCCCTGGGAACCTTCCCTTCCTTACTCGTTGGGCCTTCACTTGGCCCCCTATCCCTGGACCATAACTCATCAGGGTTTGCCCTCACCCCTGGGATATTACCTATGACCAGGTCATACACAGGTGATTCAATGCACATGGCTTCCACTTCGCCACAATAAAATGGGGTATCCACAGTTATCCTCGCGATGGGAAACCTTCTAACGGTCCCATCTATCAAAATACACAAATGGTCACGACCCAACAATTGCTTGTCGTCAACCAGTTGCCTTCTAACCGCTGCAGAGGAGCACCCAGAATCCCGGAGCAGACGGATCTCCCTTTGTCCCACATACCCTGGGTACACTGGCATATCGACCTTCTCCTGCGAAGTTGTGAGCCTCTCACACATGCCACTTATTATCGGGACAACCTTCCCGCCTTCCAGCCTTAATTCTCCCTCTTGTATACATTCCCGGAGGGGACTGTGTTCTGGACCGATAGTTTGACAGAACGCTGCCGTCTGTCTACTGGGCCCTGGATCTACGCGGTCACCTTGCTTCCAACCCCTTGGTGCTGCGTTCCCGACCCCCTGCTGAGGTGGTCTAATGTTCCCAGTGGTCCTTACCTGCTTCTGCCAGCAGTCCCTGGCAATATGACCCCGCTTGTTGCAGATAAAACAAGTGGTGTCCTTGGGAGCGCTCCCCCTCCGGCTGGCCTGCGACGCAGGAGGGTCGGGGTGGTGTTGCCTTACGGGTGCCATTGCCAACCCGTTTGCCCCACCCCTAGCCGATTTGGGTGCGTTTACACTCCCACCGTGGGCCTCGATGTAGCGTTCTGCCACAGTTGTCATCTCATCATAGGTGGCCGGCCCCCTTTCCTTGATGAACAGGCCCAACCCCTTGGAGCATGTAGTTAAAAACTGCTCCCGGAGAAATAGATCTCGCAGGGCTCCATACGACTCATTCACTTCTGCGAGATCAGTCCAGCGGTCAAAGTACCGCCTAGCTCGGGCAAAATACTGAGGTACTGTTTCTCCCTTCTCCTGCTTAATTTCTCGGAACTTGGTCCGGAATCCTTCTTCAGTGAGCTGGTATCTCCGAAGGATGGCATTCTTCAGCTCACTGTAGTCGTTAAGAAGTGCAGGAGGCATACTGGTATAAGCCTCGAGGGCTTTACCTGACAACAAAGGGCTCAAGCACATAGCCCATGTGTCTTCTGGCCACATTTGACTGGAGGCAAAACGCTCGAACCTCTCCAAGTACGAGTCCAAGTCATCTGTGTTTTCATTGAAATGAGCGAGATGGGGGCGTGGGGCATGAATTGCTACCCCTGCACTCCCATCCCCTGAGCGCCGACTTTCATTCTCCACATCGGCCCTTGCTCTGAGGAGCTCTAATTCTCTCTCGTGCCTCTGTTGTTCGAGCTCTCGCTCTGCCTCCCTTGCCTCCCTTGCTAATTGGGCTTCCCTCTCTCTCGCCTCATTTGCTAATTGAATCTCTCTCTCTTTCGCCTCTCTTGCGTCTTTCTCACGCTCTCGTTCTAATTGGGCTTCTCTCTCCCTCGCCTCTCTTGCGTCTTTCTCACGCTCTCGTTCTAATTGGGCTTCTCTCTCCCTCGCCTCTCTTGCGTCTTTCTCACGCTCTCGTTCTAATTGGGCTTCTCTCTCTCTTGCGTCATTACGTAAGGCAATCTCCTTGGCCTCACGTTTCTGCTCATCTTTAACGAACTTATGAAGTTTGGCCCCCTCAAGGCCCATTTCCTTGCCTAATGATACCAGTTGGGCGAGGGGTGTAACAACATCCATTTTGATTTTTTCTTTCTATCTTCAACACTCGTCAGAAAGAACGAAGAAGGAAAAGAAAAAAAAAATATGGCAATTAATCTTAATTTACCTCTGTAATTTAACGTAATTAAACGCACCAAATATTCTGAAACCTACCGCAGTTATAGTGGCTATTAAGTATCCTTTTGGGGACTACTGTATTGCGATATTAAACCCTTGAACGGCATCAACTGACCGGACTCGTCAAAACCTAAACAGAACCGCCATTAAAATAAAACAAAATTTCCATATAGCCATTTTTTACCTTTTAGAAATATCCTGGTAGCGCTCGCCAATCAATGTCAGGGAACACCTGAGGCCCCGTAAGGCCTGGGCTGACGTGGGGTTATTTAGTCCCGCTGATGAAGTTGCGGGAAAAATTAGACCAACGTGGAGGGTCGGAATCCAAGTGTCGCGAACTCGGCGCAGAGAGCTGAGTTAGACCGACGCCGTGATTCCTTCTCTGCCAAATTGTCCTGAAATAGGTTCGATTTCCGTTAGGTGTGATTCCTAATCACTTCAGGCTGTATAATGGAAAGAATGATTTAAAGTAACAACGATTCTTTTATTTACACATAAAAATAAATCCGTTTCAATATTTCAACAATCAACAATTCAATTCTTTTCACAGAAAATGGGTCACTACGGTTAAATAATTCTAAACAATCATATAGTCATTCTATAGCCCTGTACTGGCACTATAGTCTACACACTGGAAATGTTACTACCGTGAGCTCGCCATAAGAGCTTCACAAATCTGAAATGTTATTACTGTGAGCTCGCCATAAGAGCTTCACCCGCTTAGGCTCAAATGTCAACGTCTGCGCGTAACTGTACCTCTGGCTGTCGGAGGGTTCCGACCAGCAATGTTCGTCATCTATAAACCACCGTACTTCTGATTTGGGTCAGATATTGTCTACTCATACCTTATGCGCCTTTTGAAAGTCCTCCGTGAAAGTCCTATTGAAATATCCACCGTTCCTGGTTGAATTCACGATTCACAAATGCCCCTTTTGTGCTAGGGCGAAATTGTCACTCACACCGATCTTCAGTCGGTATTACGATGTTCCGAAAGCAAAATAAACTACTCAGAACGCAATCAGGCTGACGCTTCAAAGGGTTAATACGCACAATACAATTAACCTACACTTCTGACTATTGCAGGACGATACCTGCTACTCGACAATCTAAACTTATACGTTCCACCTGGGGTGTTCCTTCTCACGAATTCGGCCCCGTAGCCGCCTATCAACGTTAAACTAAATCAATCATGGAATGCCCTCTCTGGCGATTCCAGCCGTTTCAGGGTCCTGTGATCGAAGGTACCCTTATGCCAGGAAACAGAGTCCGCCTGTCCTGGACTTCACCAACGCGTGTGTGACCCCAAGTGTGTGTCTAATGCTCTGCTCTTCCAGGTATATATATACTTTTTACCCTGAACTGTCAGGTGGACCGACGCTCATCTGTCCACCTGTCAAAACGGTGGGAGATGACGTATATCGAGGCAGAATCAATACAAGTCATCTCACGCGTGACTTCACTTGTCGAGAAAACCGATTCGTTCTTGCCATGATTGTTATAACTTATGATGACACGACATTTCTATCTTTTAGAATCTCGTTTCTCAATTTACCGTGACGACATCTTGACATCAACCGATTACGTCTCGTAAGACTCCGACTACTGTATAAATTAAACGAGATGATTAGACCTTATCTAACATACCGTTTCTCCCCTGGGTCCCTGCGCTAAAGCTGGATATACACCACGTGTGTTTTTTCTATGTCCAGCTTTACAGAGAAGTGAAATTCACGTGGGTTTTTCGCCTTGATGCGGAATATATTTTGAACTTACAATATCTTTAAATATGAGGCCCCTTGCCCCTATATTTAGGCTGGCTTTGCCCTGACACAGTGTACAAGTCATGTCAGAAAATGGCAGACGTGAACTGGATTCAAAACGAAATATATCGATATTCGTATATTACGGCTTGACCATTTATGTTAACATTAACTTTTATAGTACAGTACGTGGAGAGTGCATTATCACTAAATCACCCACAGAGTGGAGATTCCACCCAAGCAATAATTGAAAATTTGTTGCAAAGCATGACCAGCACAAGCAAAGTTTCAGCCAATGGACCTCCGGGTTAAACCCGGGGGTCCATTGGCTGAAACACTGCTTGTGTTTTTTGTCGATATGTGCACAATTCGAAAGTTATAGCTTGGGTGACAACTCCACTCAGCAGGTGATTTAGTTACAATCCACTCTCCGCGTACTGTAAGTATCAATTGTAATAGAAACAATAAGGTATATTCTGAGTTAAACACGAAACTTAAGGCAAAGAACATATTTAAATGTGGCTGTGTGTCTGAACAAAGTTGTGCATTTTCGAGCTTTGCAAAATTCTGGATTACCGTTACAAAAGTCTAACATTCTAAACGCATTGATATAAATAACGTATTGTCAATAACATTTATTTACATGTAGGGGGTTCGCAAAATAGAGTAACCTGTTCGGAAATAAGTAAAATATGAGACGATTGACGGTAATCGCGTTCATCGTTGTCTCTCTAGTTGTCCCACGCGTGTTTATTGCTTTGTAATGGGATAGGGCATACGTCATTGAGATGGGAGATTCTGATAAGGTCTCTCATTAAAGACGCTTGTGCTACCATGTATAGTATTTTTTCTTTTGTTGTAGATGTTCTACATATTCATGTATCGTTCATATCCCTTTTTAAACTAACGTATGACAGCTGCGTAGCGGGTGTGGGGAGGATGGTGGTTTGGGAAGCCATTCCACCCCCAATCCCTACGGCTCCCTAAAAACCTAATTTCTGCACTCAGCATTGGATGTCAACTAATTAAAGGTATTTCCAGCCTCAAAATGTCTCCTTATAGCGCTATTTGGGTCATAGTTTTTCAAAATATCTCCGGGAAGGCCTAGGTCTGGGGCTCCCCGGGGAATTTTTAAAAAAGTACCCGCCCTCTCGCGGGCACTCCGACGCGAGAGGGACACAACGTCTGTATCTTTTCACACGATTTCGATCCTCGGGATATGCTTGCGGCATAAAAATACTTGCTCCCCCTCCCCCTCAGCCGCCCCCCTCCCCACACACATAAATCTCTGTGCCCTCACTCTATATAAATACCTGACTACGCGCCTGTTTTACGGGGATCGTAAGCCTGCTTTTGTCTTCTCTTGATTTGTCACAATACTTTGTTTCATTCAAAACTTCCTCCGGACGACTTATTTTTTGTATAAAAAACACCAAAACACATTAACCCTTTGAATACGAGAGGCGGGGGCGCGGTGGCTCAGTTGGTAGAGGTGCAGGCTGCAAGCCGAGAGGTCCTCGGTTCGAATCCCTCCTGCGGCAACCACGTTGTGTCCTTGGGCAAGACACTTCACCTCCATTTCCCACGTGGGACCACGGTGACGCTGTGTACTAAGTCGTGCTGCACGTCGATGGTGCACGTGTCTTCAACCAATGCTAACCCTGCTTGTGTGGAGTTAGTATGTTGGGGAGCTGATAGTTGCTCGCCGTTGCTCGGTGGTTCTCTCCGGGTACTCCGGCTTCCTCCACCCGTAAAACTGTCGTGGTCATGATTAGCCATTGTTCAGAAATATGTGACGTTAAACACCAATAAATAATAATAATAAATAATACGAGAGGCCGATTTTCCAGCCCAGGCACATGATGTGCCATAATTTCCTTAAGGAGGATGTCTGCTCAGTGAATGTGTGGGGTAGAACAATCAATATTTTCAACGTGCAGCCCTAAGGCTGCACGTTGAACATTTTGATTGGTCTACCCCCCCCCCCCCCCAAAAAAAAAAAAAAAAAATGAATATGGACTCTTCTAATTGCTGTATTTGAACTGACATGGAACATACCACCAGGGTTCAAAGGGTTAATATTACGTGTCGCAGATTATCTTTACGCTTACAATATAATATTCGTGTATAATATTCGTGACAAGGATACGAAGTTTTAACTGAGAATTCTGAAGTTCGAATGCCATTGTTCAACCATCCCTTTCTGCTAGAATTAACTTGCTTGACACGTAAGAAAAATTGAAAAAGATCGACACATGAGGAAATGAGAGTGAACACTGAACGCTCAACAAAACCCACATAAATTGGAGAGTTTTGATTCTTCAAGTTGAATTCTGTGGATTTCTTCGTGATAGCTGCCGCTAACAGTCTTGGTTTAATTAGTTCTTGATTTGAATTAAATCATGTTACTACTTTTCCGCGTGATATGACTGCGCAGGAAAAAACGAAACCTTATTAATTAACCTTCGAGATTCCAACGACAAAGTTCTGAAAAAATGTCTTTATTTAGAGTGTCAATTATTACTGGACACTGGGGCGTGGTGGCTCAGTTTGGAGAGGTGCTGGCTGCAAGCCGAGAGGTTCTCGGTTCGAATCACAACCGCGTTGTGTCCTTGGGCAAGATACTTCACCCCCATTGCCCACGTGGGGGCACGGCGACGCTGTGTACTAAAGCGTACTGCACGTCGATGGTGCACCTGTCTTCAACCAATGCTACCCCTGCTTGTGTGGAGTTGGTATGTTGGGGAGCTGACAGTTGCTCGCCGTTGCTCGGTGGTTCTCTCCGGGTACTCCGGCTTCCTCCACCCGTAAAACTGTCACGGTCATGGTTAGCCATTGTGCAGAAATATGTGGCCTTAAACACCAATAAATAAATAAATAAATAATTACTGGACACACCGCCTCCACTAATAAACCCAAAAGCAGCAGCTGTGGGCCACTGTCGCAATAAGCGTAGACGCCGTCATCCACGAGGATTTTGAGCCGTTACTACACGTTTATTTTACCTGCAGTGAAAAAAATATTTAGCCTGTTGAGCCACAAATAAGACTTAACATTTTATAATTAGCCGCTTCGCATCCCTTGTCTCTATCCCAATCGCTGATCGAAATACCAGCCAACCGCCATACCTTTGTCCGAAATATTATCGAATCCAGTTCATACGTTTTATGTTTCACGAGAGCCGTCGTCATTCGTTATAACGAATATTTTGCATCATTGGTATATTAGGGACATTAGCACATTCGGTAGACCCTGTCGGGAACCCCGAAAATAACAGAGAATAAAATCTCGAATTTTGAGATAACCTATTTACCGTTCATCTGGATGTAATAAAGAGGACCGATTACAATACAGCCATCGTGGACGGGTCAAAATCCACGGGTGGGCATTTTTCCACGCATATAATTCAGAGATGATCCGCTATGACACCTAGCGAAATTTCCACCAATGAAGCACCGGTGCTTCATTGGTGGAAATTTTGCTAGGTGTCTTAGTGGATCATCTCTGAATTATATGCGTGGAAGAAATGACAGCCCGTGTATTTTGACCCGTCCAAGAAGGCCCTACTGTATGACAGTTCACAGATTTCGAAAGCATCTGCTGAAAGCACAGGGGGTCCCAGCTGTCTCAGGGAATTTGAGCATTGAAGAGAGGGGGCGTTCCCCATCAACATTTTAAAACTGCTGTCAAATAAGGTGATACGACACAACTTTTTGACTAACTGTTTGTAGTTCCAGACGAACAACTTTTCAGTTGTCTGTTTTTTTTTCGTTTAGACATCGACCAGAGGAACGATAAAATCTCAAATTTGATGGCCACAATAACGTCATATGTCACGTGATTTATGTCGCATTATTGGTTATTATTGACACACACACATATACTATAACTGATGTCGTCGGAGTCATGGTAATACTGTGTTTGGAATGTTCGTGGTTTCAACTTTAAATGGTTCCAAATGTTTATGCCGACAATTTTGTTTGATGAAGTCGCCATTTTGGTTTCTATTCTACCTGATGTTTCCGTTGTAGTCCAGGCACATTAGACATAAAAATGAAAAAGTAAGGAAAAAAATCGGAGAAAGCTGATTTTTTTATATGTTTCCGGGACACACATTGCGGATAAAGTGTGAAAAATCCCCGCGAATCCGAGTTGAGCTTTTTTAGTTATAGCGTTTTTGTGATGAAAAAAAAAATTAAAAAAAAAATTCGACCCAGCTCCATATTTCTCATTCTTATTCGCCTTAGTAGGGTGAGAATCATAAATATCGTGCTGAATTATATTGAGAATACATATCCCCAACAGAAAATGCCAACTTTGTACCAATCCTCACACTCAATGGTGAAATATTCACGAAAATGTACAAAATTACGAAAAAAAAATTATTGTTTTCATACACACAACGGTACACAACGTCCATTAAATCAAATCTACGACTACTTTGGGAGTTAAATTATATATCAAAAGTTGCAGAAAAGCAGTGGCTTTATAATGATATATAACAATAGTCATTTATTTCATAATGAACTGGTGAAACGTGTGAAATATTAACCATACCCCCTAAACTCAAATTCAAACGGCATCGACTTTTCTCATTCAAATACCGTATTATAGCATCATCCAGTGACGTTTGACCAACCACTTTATATCAAAGCAGTGGAGATTGTGTCTTCGTCAGATAAGTTGACAAAAGTTTTCGTTAGACTCGGCGGCTTCCATATGATTATGTCATATTTAGGGGCAATTGGTTCGATCATGGCTGGTAGCGGCTTGGATGAACTTTTGGGGACTGTTTATGCTGGTGGGTCAATCCATCATTTGATCAGTGGTCATGCATATTCAAGAGCAGTTCGTGCCCATTGGCTAACACGAATTGCCATTACAAAACTTGTGTTTGAAGAAAGCCGAACACTAGATAACATAGACTGCACAGAGGTCAATGAAATATTCTGTGGACTTGCCAGAGGTGACTGTACAACAGCTGACGCTGTCAATCAAGAAAGTGTCAACCATCTACTGTCAAAATTACACGAACTGCTCCAGAATGCGTCCGTAGGACGCACAGGAAAGCTTTGGGTACAATACTACGAGCAAATAGGTCTTCTCCAGTTGTTCTTGAGAGCAGAGCGCACAGGCGACTGGGAACTCCACACATATTGTGTTCGCAATATGATTCCAGTATTTCACGCAGGTGGTCATTTTGCATACGCAAAAAGTTCTCATCTCTATTTGCAGCAGATGAATGAGCTAACAGAAATAATGCAACAGGATGATTTGAAGTTGTTCACTGAGAAAGGTTACTTTACCATAAGGTGCTCAGATAAATTCTGGGACGGGATATATTCTGATCAGACCATAGAGCAGTGTTTAATGAGAATGTTCAAGCTCCCTGGTGGTCTCACACATGGCAGGGGAATAACCGATAGCACTGTTGCGAAATGGGTACATGGACTACCTCTTTGCCTTCCGATATGTAATGCTTTCGAAAATTTTGTTCATGTTCACACTGGTCATGGCGAACAACATCGGGATCTCCGTCAAAGTTCACAATTGACTGATGCCAATGATATCACCAAATTATTGAACTGGCTCAGAGTGCATTCCCCCTTTCAGAATAGAGATCCACTACAATTAGTCTCTATAGCGACCAAGCTTGTGGCCGACGAAACTGTGAACTGTGACCAAGTTCTCAAAATTGGTGAATGTTGCGTATCGAATGTTGTAAGCAAAACGTTCAACAGCATCAAACTACGACGTGTTGACACTGTGAAGTCTTTCGCATCGATGGCAAATAGCATCAAAGTCCGTGGAAGTAAGGTAGTGATTGACCCCACAATTCTGTTCAACCGCATCACATGTGTTATTCAGTCGCAAGCAGAGATAGAAGAGTATCTCAAATATGAACTCGTCCCGAAACCACCAGCATTGTTTGATTCTGCTGGAATGAGGAAGACACAGAAAAGCACGCTCGGTAAGATCCTCAAAACATACGGTTCCGAGCAAACTAAAATCCCAGAACATTCTCTGTTTGTTGTAGATGGTGGATTTTTATTGAGGGAAGTTGTATGGCCTAAACAGTCGTCATATAAGGACATATGTACATCATATTCTAATTATCTAGTGAGACATTTTGAGGCGAACGTCGTGGTTGTTTTTGATGTTTATGCTTGTACAATGTCGACAAAGGGCATGGAACAAGCCCGTAGATCTAAAGACAGGTATTCCATTGATATCAATATCTCACCCGAGTTACCAGCCACCACCCCCCCAATCCGATTTCCTTGCAAATGCCAAGAACAAAACCCAACTGATCGATCTTCTAATGCAGGAGCTATCTGCTATCAATATTCAGTCCAAGCAGGCCGAGGCTGATGCTGATGTACTGATAGCCGAAACTGCACTTGACATTGCTCAAGATGACAACAATGTTGTCGTTGTGGGAACAGACACAGACTTGTTAGTCATTCTTACCTCTCGAGTTCAACCGGGATGTAATATTCACATGATGTATTCCATTACCCCAAACTTACTAGTTTCAGTTAATGAAATAGCAACCAAAATGGGTGACCATAGAAACAACCTCCTTGTAGCACATTCTATAAGTGGTTGTGACACTACTTCTGCACTCTTTCGAGTTGGTAAGAAGAAAGTATTCAGTACAATTGTCTCCGATGTTACTAGCGACTCACAACAGTATGTCAACACAATTTTGGCGGATGACAGTACACCAAGTGCAGTAGCCGCTGCCGGGGAACAACTTCTCCTGATCTTATACGGGAGTAAAACTGTTTCCTCTCTCGACCAATATAGATATGTCACTTACAAGCGTTATGTAGCAAAATCTAAACTGAATAAACCCATCGACCTAGCCTCACTCCCACCAAGCAGCGATGCTGCACAACAACATGTCTACAGATGTTATCTCCAGGTCCAACAATGGCTGGGCACTTCGCTTCCTCCGACGGATTGGGGGTGGTCGCTAGACAATGGACTTCTTGTACCGACAGCAGCCACAAAGCCATGTGCCCCCGATAACCTACTGAATCTGATCAGTTGTGGTTGCAAGAGTGCTTGTACAAAAAGGTGTGGGTGTAAGAAGGCAGGACTCTCTTGCTCAGGTTTGTGTAATTGCAGTTCGGATTCTTGTAACAACCACAGGAACACTGTCCTGTCGGAAATTTCTGAGTTCGATGAATAATATGTATATAGGTCATGTCATTTCTGTATATAGCGTTGATAATAGTCAATGTAACTTAATCCATGTTGATTGATTTGTACATTCTGTAAATATTATTTATTGATTTTTGTACATTCTGTAAATATTATTTATTGATCTAATGCTGCCAGACACAGACGTGTCTGTTCGGTCCCAAGCCCGAAATTAGTTGAGTTCTCATGCTGACGAATTTTATACCAAAAGGGGAACTCGGCCAGAAGCAGAGGGGATCTTCCATAATGTCTATTTTGTAAGCAATGATAAAAGTCTTCAAATGGTGGTGGATTTTTTATCGTCTGTCCAACTAACATCCCGTTCTGTACTACGACCCTTTGGGCAAATCCGTTAGGAAAATCGTCATTTTTTGCGTAAATCCGATACTTTTTTGTGAATTTTCAATAATTTTTCGCAGAAATTGTCACAGAATGCACATTTTCCTCTAGGTAAATGTATATTAGACATTATGTAGCTCGAAATACGCGTAAACAAAAAATACAGTTGGATCAATTCGAGGTTACAAAGTTCGTGCGATTTTTTTTTATTTTTTTCAAACGCGTTTTCGAAAAAAGGCTGTAGAAAAAAAAGCTCAACTGGGATTTTAGGGGACTTTTGTCTAATCGTTCAGTAACATGTACTCGACATTCCCTGAAAAAATCAGCTTTCTCCGATTTTTTTCCCTAGTGAAACCTAATGTTCTTGTGCTATTGTCCATTTTGTCTTATAAGGGCGTTATATTGCTTTCTATCATGTCGCGCGGTTCCTATAGTTATATACTAGATATAGTATAGTAACTAGATTTTGGTTCGAAATCCACCTGCGGCAACCGCGTTGTGACCTTGGGCAAGACACTTCACCCCATTGCCCATGTGGGGGCACGATGGCACCGTGTACTAAGGCGTACTGCACGTCGGTGGTACGCATGTCTTCAACCAATCTAACCCTGCCTGTACTGCAGTGCGGAGTTACGATGTTGGGGAGCTGGCAGCTGCTCGTCGTTGCTCGGTGGTTCTCTCCGGGTACTCCGGCTTCCTCCACCCGTAAAACTGTCACGGTCATGATTAGCCATTGTGCATAAATATGTGACCTTAAAACATCAATAAATAAATAAATAAATAAATAAATAAATAAGTAACTAGATTTAGTACTGTGGTGAACAAGCTCCGTTTTGCTGGTAAAGTAGGGCGCAGTAACCTGAACCTGGGATGTAAGTCCTCTAAAATGAGCAACATGGGTATAAACGATTGGCTGGACTCGAGTTCATATCCGTATTTGCGGTCATGCTTAGCCACTGTGCAAAAATATGTAAGCTTAAACACCAATAAATAAATAATGGCAACGAAGGTCTTCTGACAGACTGTGTTCGTTTCAAGTAGAGTATCTTGGTAATAACTGTATAGATCGCTTACCTCTTTTAGTTAATCATAGTGACCTGTTGGTCTACCTAAGGCCCTAAATTATAAATACTGCAGCGTTTTGAGTTCAGTATGCCAAATAGTGATCCCCGAGGAGGCGAGTGAACTATTCTTATTCGAGGACTACAATTTCGGCATAGTAAGCGTCATGCCGCGAAATAATTATTATATTATGTATTTAACCTTTTACCCAACGAATCGCCCGCATCCGTCCGCATCCGTCCGCGTAATATGCAAATTCAGCAGCTGAAAAAATATTATTTTTCGAACAATTTCAACAAAACCATATCATGTGACCCCTCTTTGGAAAGAGCTCGACGAGCTCGTTCCGAAGAGGGGTCACATGATATGGTTTTGTTGTAATTTTTTGAAAAAATTTAAAAAATTATATTTAAAATAATAAATTTTGAAATCGTCTGCGTTGGGTAAAGGGTTAATATGAAGCAAACCAAGGAAGAATCTTGCTACCCATCTGGATCTCAATCCTAACTACACTGCCTATTGTCAAGGATTTGCCCAAGACACTTCATCTTTGAACTTAAGAAATAACCAAACAAAACATTAGGAAAAAACCTATTTAACCGTTTACCTAACATGAAAAGCAGACGACGCTAGCAAACAAAATTCTTGAATAACTAATTTGTTTCGTTTTTTGGTCTCAAAAACATAGGTTATGACCCCTCATTTGTACGAGCTCGTTCCAAAGAGGGGTCATAACCTATGTTTTTGAGACATAAAAATGAAAAAATAATTATTAATAATTAATTGGCGATTTTTGTGAATAGCGGTTGCCGGTTTTTGGCTGTTACGTTGCGTAAAGGGTTAAAGGGAGCATTGTTTTCCGTCAGTCGAACTTCATATAATATTCCACGGCTATTTTTAGAAAGTGCATAGTGCACGAGAATAGCACATGCTTATTTTTAGAACTCTCGATAGGTAAAACTATTGGGAATAGTATAGTACCTCTCTACCAATCAGATGGAAAGAAAGTCACGGGAGATATAATAGACGGTACTACCTAATTATTGCTGTATTTCATAGTGTGATATTCTTTGGTTAGGTTCGTTTGTTTTTAAGAGTATGTTACACGTGGCCTGTACCCCAGTGATACGTTCCTTGGGGAAACTTGGGGGTGGGCGGGGCGCCATTCCCCTACTTTTAGACGGGGGGGGGGGGGGGGGGGGCAACATTCCTCTTCAATTTCAAGACCTGGGATGACTTATCTTGACTATTATCCAACATACTGTGTAGCAAGCAAGACGAAGGAGTGGTCGCCGTGTTCAACACATCGTGCACCCCTTTGTCTTGCTAGCTACATTAAACCCATGTTTTGTTAACCCTTTACCCAACGTAACGGCCAAAACCGGCCAGCGCTATTCTCAAAAATCGCCAATTAATTTTCAAAATATTTTCATTTTTTGTCTCAAAAACATAGGTTATGACCCCTCGTTGGAACGAGCTCGTCGAGCTCGTTCCAACGAGGGGTCATAACCTATGTTTTTGAGACAAAAAATGAAAAAATTTAGTTATTCAAGAATTTTTTTTGCAAGTGTCGTCTGCTTTTCACGATAGGTAAAGGGTTAACTGTAAGTTACTTGCTTTTCGAATTATAAAATGATATACAGTCGGATATAAATACACAGAATGACGTCACGAAAGTGGCATCCTTGGCAAGTTGAACGCTTATTTGTTTTGGTTTGTAAGTCAACTATGTCTCACCAGAGCATATCTACGTTTGTTCTCAATAAAACGCAGGGAGGGTGAACCATCTTAATTATCAGGCAATCAGACTAACGACATTCACTGTAAAAATTCAATGAGAATTCAGGTTTTCAGTAATAATTTTCAACATTTCCCCGCACCTCCTTACACCTAGAGGAGGATAACCCACTCTCGGGCTATCCCCCAACAAAGAATATCATGGGCCATTACTGCAATGCACCGTTCCCCAACTTCTAAATTTCGGGAAACATCACTGATGATGTACCGTCTATTTGTACCTTTATCCAGCTCTTCCCAGGCTTCAGTAGTAGCAGACACCAAGCATAAGACTTATAGGGGATAGCAGTAGACGGATAACTAAGGCTCGGAGAAACACGATTTATCGCTCCAATGAAATCTCGAATCGAATCTGGCAAAAGGTTCGAAACCGAATAGAATGTCGAGTTGATTTCACTTCCCAGTTGTTGCGATATTACCGTCGTCTTACTAGTGATGCCTGTATTCGACGTGAACGAAGTATCAATATACGTGCTAGACTATTTGGTACCATGGAACCGGAAGTACAAGTACATAGGCCAATTACTTGTTTTTGGCATTCGGTCTAGAAATTTCGCGTTGACCAATGCATGGACCTGATATTCAATGCAAGGACGGAGTTCTAATCCAGTAACATTAAAATTATTCGAAGCTATAGTTTTGAATGGATCACTACTGCAGTGAGTTTTTACTTTGTCTGTTCTTTACATTCTTGTGTTGACAAATCATCCTGCAGTTATCTTACCAACATGTGTTAGATTCAAACGAGAATTGACCAGGTATCACCAAAATGGTAGAAGGAAAAAACACATATCGCTCCTCATGTGGAATAAGGTGCCATCTGCAATTCATTGCAGATGGCTCCTTTTTCCACTCAAGGGGCTATATATGTTGTTCAAACTAGACGTAAGGCATTCTCGCCTCAGATTACACTTTTTTTTACAAATTCTTCAACTAAAATTGTTTTAACCCCTTACCCAACGTAACGGAAAAAACCGACCAGCGCTATTCACAAAATTCACCATTCAATTTTTATTACATTTTCAATTTTTTTGTCACAAAAACATAGTTTATGACCCCTCATTGGAACGAGCTCACCGACCTCGTTAGAATGAGGGGTAATAAGCTATGTTTTTGGCGCAATTTGTTTTATTTTATTTCGAAGTGTCGTCTGCTTTTCGTGTTAGGTAAAGGGTTAGCTAGTTAGAGTGGATACGGTCTCGTTGCTCAGAAAATTGCAGGATGAGTTGTCATCCTCAAAAAGCTAAAAATGAAGAAATGTATGAAATTGAAAATTCTTAGAGATTCGATTTTTTCAAATTGTCGAGATGGTTTCGAATCAAATCAGTGAAAAGATTCAAACCCAAATCGAATCTCGAACATTCCATACGGGGCACCAAAGTTATGACCCAAATTTGTTTTACCGATGCATGTCTTCAAAGGGGTCTGTCTAGTAGGGGTACGTTTTTATCAGGAATCTAATGGTGAGGTTTAAAAAAGTATCGGGGTGGAAGTGTAGAGGGGCACCAAAAGTTATAACCAAAATTTTTCCCACCGATATAGGTCTTCAAAGGGGTCTACTATGGGTAATTTTTTACCAGGAATGTAATGGTGATGTTTGAAAAAGTGCCGGGGTGGGTGGGGGTGGGGTGGGGTGTAGAGGGACACCAACAGTTATGACCAGCAAAATATAGTACAGATTAGGGGAGAATACTCTCCTCAGCCCGAGCAACGCCGGGTAACCCTGCTAGTATTCTATAAATGGGGAGTGATGTGATAACACTCAAGTTCTAACTTTGACGCGAATATCTCTCAGATAACGGCATCCAATTTCTTCAAAAACACAAACAAATAACCTATTTGGGCACAATTTTCATTTAAATTTTTCTGTTTACGTATCGATCTGTCACACGTGCTGTTTGCCAATCACACCTGAGTTTGGTTTCGTTTTTATTTCATGCAGACGTCAAAACTGTGCGAATACTACAAATAAGATCGAATTTTTCACGATTAAGTTAGAAAATTATAATTACCATTGAGACGTGTAATAAACACAGAACGCCACGATGTGTGAAAGCGTTCATCAATACAAGCACTCATGCCATCACAGGACGGAACTGGAGGCTGTGCGTCTCGCTCTATCCGTCCGTGCAGGCACTCGAGACGTCTTGTGGAACGCATTCACACATCGTGACGTTCTGTGTATTGTGCCTGATGTCTATAAAAAAGAGTACTGAAGTGTTTGACAAATTCTGTCTTTGAAGATGTGGACACAATAAAAAATGATATTTATCAGCAGGGACGTGGCTGGAGGTTTCCGATTGGGGGGAGGGGGATGTAGGGTAAATAATTCTAACCGGGAGTGGGCCCCCCTCCCGGTTGCTCCCCGTAGTTGGAAATTCACTACCGAGAAAGATTTTGAAAATGAAGCCATGAAAGGGGTCATGAAATTGATTCTAGTAACACTAAAGTGCCAACAAATGTATGGTAGAATTATCAGGTTATTATTATTTGGTATTATTCTGGGAACTGCGTTTGTGCTAAACAAATGCTCAATCTGAGAACTTTGAAGAATTCAAACTGTCCTAACATTAAATCAGATCTTATGTAGGAATGATCAGTTTTCGACGTTTCATCCTTATGTAACTGCGAATGATGGAATTAATTCAGGATAACGATATCACAGTGTGTGATTTTTCTTGAAGTCCATTTCGAGGATTTTTTTTATTACGATAAGTAAACGTACTGTAGAAATCCCCTACCGATTGACATCATACACACCCTGAAGCTCGATATTGCGTACACTGTAGTTGTAAATAGTAACAGTTAGAATTTTTTTCCGATTTGAAACCGAGTTGGAATTTTGAAGGAAAGGAGACATCAGCATCACCAAAGAAGCTCTTAAATCCAGCTAGATGGTATTTCCAACTACTCATGACTTGCCCTCCGAATTTCCAACTATAGGAAATTTTGGCCAGCATTGCCCCCCCCCCCCCCTCCCCTGTCGCCGCGTCCCTGTTTATCAGAGTAGGCCTAAATAAAGTACGTGCCGAGTAGAATTTGAAAAAAACCTCTGCAACGGCCATTCCTTCGTTCAGACTCATAGATGAAACCTGGAAGGCGTGAACGCTGCTGACGACGGAATACTCTCAAAGCATATGGAGTCAAGATTCAACGCCCAACTGCAACTGTAAGAAAGTGTCTTCAACTTTGAATGGCATGCATCGTTCCTTGAGTGCACCAAGGTGCCATCTTCGATACTAAACCTCTGCTGATGGTACCTTGTTGCTGTCAAAGGAAGGACGAGCAATTTTCACGACAATTTCCAGAGCAGAAGAGGGCGTGTCTTATTCTTGAAGAAACCACTGCAATCACCTCCATTTCTGAACGCTGAACGCATGAACGCATTCACTGCACAACGTGGTGAAAACGGGAAGTCGCGAACCCAGTTGTTCAGCCGATTCGAATTGAAAAAAACTAGTCGATTCATGCATCTGTTGCCGGATTCGATTCGTGAATCGATTTGAAGTGAAATTGCCGACTCGCAGAGTCTTATTCACAGCGCCGCACTGTACTCAGGTTACATACAGTTTGCCGCGTGTGTTCGATTTGAACACTCTCAGTGCGGATGCATAACACTTGGTTAAAATGAAAAAGTGGAAGTCTCCGAACAGACAATGCAATAATCATTAACATGCACGGAAAATCATTAATAATTTAATGTAGATTTAAATTATAACTGAACTTCAATAAAATGTAAAAAGGATTATTTCCAAATGAAACAAATTACTGCATTTTGATTGGCTGAGAAGTACGGTGTAACTTGCAATCCACATCGGATTTTTTTTTACACCGTGGTTAACCACGGTGTAAAAACAAGAATATACAATAGCAGGCTATATGGCTAAAAAAGTACCAATTGTTAATTATTAATTCATTCCTTCTGCTCAGTTAGGTTAGAACAAAAATAAAAATACAGGAAATTTAATATTTATATGCATTAAAATATTACCGATATGGATGTCATTGGAACTGGCTCATTGAGCCAGTTCCAATAACATCCATATTTGTCTGTTTTTGTTTATTAAGTTTTTGCCCACAATGTAGGTTAAAGTATTAACTACGCCCAAATTCTTGGAAATAAATCCGTTACCTTGTGTTTTCCAGGGTGTATGGGAATTTACACCGGTTTAGGAACTCATACACCCTGAGGCTTTGCCAAAGCGGTGTAAATTCCCATACACCCTGGAAAACACAAGGATAACTAATATTAACCCATTTACGCAGTGGTGCTTTCCTGGGTGAATGCGGGGGAACGCCGTTGTACAACTTTTGCCTGAGTTGCCGCGCCGTTACCCTGCAATTTCAAAACCCGAAATGCCTTGATCTTCACGAATATCCACCTTAGCGAGGCTACGTGTAACTACAGTTAAAGCTAAAAGTCCTGTCATGAAATGCTCGCAAATAGCACGTCGATCTGCCCCTTTATCTACGCGTTATGACCATAGTAAAGCCATCAGGTTCTGTACATATGGCCTGTGCACAAGCAGTGTTTCAGCCAATGGACCTCCGGGTAACTCGGAGGTCCATTGGCAGAAACATTGCCTGTATTTGCTATGAGTAACCAGGAGAACCTGCCATGCTTTGGATGCCATTCGATATGGCAATTCATACGCGCAATTAAGCCTAGATAAGCGCACAGTTCGTGACAGGACTTTTTAACTGTAGCGCAGCATTCGCCCAGAAAACAATGCCCACTTGATTTGAAGAGTTTCGGTACTAAATATAAAAACAATTCCCGGTGGTGGAGCCATCGCTGCGCGTCGAAACGGGCGCCCAACTCACCTCTAAGGCCTGCGCTGGCAGTTTCCCCACGCCCTAAATTCGGAAGACGTCGCTACAATTACCACAGACAACAATGTGCGCAGCTAAAGCATTCAAAGACACCGTTGGTGAGGCTGAGGATCCTTATATACCCATGAGACAAGCAAAAGCCCTACCCCCTGTTTATTTTGCCATTTCGAATTTTTGGATTTGGCTTGTTATATGCTATAAAAGAAAGACAATAATCAACTTAGTTCAATATCAAATATGGAATATATATAAATTAGTGATTTTAATTTTGACGTAATGATTTGTTGCACCCAAGTTTTTTTCAGTGATTTTATCCAATATATAAATGCGAATGTCTGTATCCCTCTTTCTATCTTTGTTCCGGTTGAACTCCTCCGTTTCTCGACCGATCGATCTCAAATTTTCTACACGGGTAATTCGTCCCTGCGAGTAACATAGGATGGGTGACGTGCCCGTGCGGGGTGACCTTGGCCTTGATGACATTGACCCTTTATTGCGAAAACGGCTGGGTCGATCAGGCTAAAATTTCATATGTGCGGGTAAATTGTCCCATCGATCATTTTGACTTTATCGGGGTGCACGTGCGGGGTGACCTTGAACTTGAACGTGGTGACCTTGACCTTTTATTTCGAAAACGGCTGGGCCGATCGGGCTAAAATTTCATATGTGCGGGTATATTGACCCATCGACCATTTTGACTTCTTCGGGATGCCCGTGCGGGGTGACCTTGACCTTGAACTTGGTGACCTTGACCTTCTATTTCGAAAACGGGTGATATAACCATCTTCTCCCGTGCAACGTCGGGTATCACTCGATAGTATTTCCATAATTATACACATTGGTCTCATTGAAGTTAGTGTTTGTCTGTATTATACAGCAAGGCTCGCATCGCACCATGTAGAAACTGCAAGAAAGGATGAAAAATTTGATATTTGTTAGTTTATCACAACTTTGGTATATGAAAACCTGTAATCAGTACGACCCCGACTCTGATCTCTTTATGATCCACTGTCGGAATATAACTCTTTGATCATCGGTGGTTTTCTCATACATCGGGTACCCCAGTCACCAAACTGTATTTTCTACATGACTCAGTCATGGTACTTTTTGGGAAGGGGCCGACAATATTTCACACCAACATTATATTAAAACGATAGACAATGCTTCCTAAGTGTGAGCTGATTCAGAAACTTGGAAAATTAAAATTTCAATTTGAGTATTATGTTCCAAACTAAAAGGTCACGAGCGTCACATTGTTTGTGAAGACTAACCCCAGTGACTCATCCTGACCACCACCCAAATCACCCACCACCCATCACATACACACACACATCCCTCACGCACCCACAGTCTTGTTTAACCGTTTTGTGGAGATTTGTTGTTCTTCCTTGTGTTCTTGATGACAAACAATTTTCCACAAAATCCGTAAGACAAACCCTAACATAAGGACTCTTAGAAAACAAATGAAATATTTTGTGTGACACTAAACACTACTGCCTAGGTTCTCAACAAAATCAGGAAGACAGACACTCCCCCCCCCCCCCCACTCCCCACCCATACACACACCAACACACATACACACTCCCCCGCACTAAAAAACATAAAATTAAACAAGAAGAATTATTTATAAAAAAAACAACACCAGAAATGATGACTGAATGGTTTACCCATTATGGTCCAACTGTCTTGTTGGGGTTAATATTTCAACATTCTCACATTCTCACATTCTCTAACAGAACACCAATTCTGGGCTGATGCAAAAGTGTTCAGTTTTATTAAATAATTGATTCTCAGGCATTTAAAAAAACGAATGAGGAAGGGCGGTTTTTACTCCTGATGGAATGATTGCCGATGCCTAAAATCCAATTGCGAGAGCCTAAAATTAATTAAATACAAGAGATTCCATGTTGATTTCACTGATAGTTTGTTTTTGTAACTGTCATCATACAACACAAAATCAATATAGAACAACTAAAATAGAGATAGAAATAATAAGGAGTTTTTTAAAACTTGTTTAGTGCTAGAAGCCACAATCAGGCCTTTCAAAAAATGAGGGTACCAGTGCAAAAGCCAACATTTTCCTTACCCATGTTTCGTATTCAGTCAAACTAAAATTACAAATTATGGGAGAGTATCTGGTGGCACTCTCCAATAATTTGTAATAAAATAATTTTAGACGAACGAATTCAGACCGCCAAAACTAATGTAGCCCTCAACCAGTTAAATAAATAATCATTCTGTACATACATACTGTTAAAACTAGAAGTCCTGTCATGAAATGCGCACAAATAGCACGTCGATCTGCGAGTTAATCTACGCGTTATGACCATAGTAAGGCTATCAAATTCTATGCATATGGCCTGTGCACAAGCAATGTTTCTGCCAATGGACCTCCGGGTAACCCGGAGGTCCATTGGCCGAAACATTACCTGTGTTTGCTATGAGTAACTAGGGGAACCTCCCATGCTTTGGATGTCATTCAATATGGCAATTGCGTGCAATTCCTATGCGCAATTAAGCCAAGATAAGCGCACAGTGCGTGACAGGACGTCTAGTTTTAACTGTATGAGAATCGTGTCGCATATCGCGAAGAGAATAACAATACTGTATGAATGTATTCGACATATTGCATCGCAAATCGCGATGTGATACCGCTAAAATCACACCCGTAGTTAGTTTTATGCATTTTGAATTTTGCCTCCGAAATAAATATACGGACGCGGGCCGAATAATCAAATGCGCAGCTGCCTGAGAATCATAGGATTAATTTTCTTCAGCTTAACAATAAGATCTTTTCAACTGATGACCTCGTCCCTTGAGTGCAACAAGACGCCATTCGCAATGCTTTAGCATTGCAAATGGCATCTTGTTGTTCTCGATGGACGATATTGCCGAGGCTGGTGAACTTCCACAGACGAATAACCTTGCTCTTATGTTTTGTAAATATCTTGCAGTATACCTTGATTGTGTTGTGCTAATTGCCATACAATCAATGAACGGCAGCTTGGAGCACAGCTGATGCACTACCCTGCCGTTATTTTATGAATCAAGATGAGTGCAACCAAATCTTATTATAGTACACAGTTTGTTGAGTGTGAGTCATTAACAATGTTTAAAAGATATTCTTAGAGACAGGAATACTGTGATATGTGCGACTCATAACATGTATTTCATTATATGAAGATAACCTGGTGAGATTTTCGTTCAGTTGAAATACATGTACACGGAACAGAACATAATTTTGTATCGCTTAGAAAGGGAGCCCGCTGGCTCAATATTTACGGCATTGGACTTCAAACCGAAAGGTCCACTGTTTGATCCCCGCCAGGGGTAACTGCGTTGTGTCATTGGGCAAGGCACTCACCCCGATTGCCCACGTGGGGGCACGATGGCGCCGCGTACTAAGGCGTATTGCACGCCGATGATGCACTTGTCTTCAACCAATTCTAACACTGCTTCGTCTGGAAGTCCGGTAGTTGTTAGCCATTGCTCGGTACTCCGGCTTCCCCCACCTGTAAAAATGTCCGACACGAGGTGACCCAGGCCGTCGAAAGTGTCATTAAACTCCAGTAAGTAAGTAAATAAATAAATAAATCGCATAGAAGAACCACTTTCTAGGATGCAAAATGTTTTTTTACTGTTTGCATACCCCGTGATAATCCTGGGAAGTGAAGCTGTGCTTATTTACTGTGTTAAACAAACTGTGTTTAACTGGTAAAATATGACCCAGTCACCTATGCTTTATTTATTTATTTATTTATTTATTTATTTATTTATTTATTTATATTTATTTATTTATTTATTTATTTATTTATTTATTTATTTATTTATTTATTATTATGTCGTAGATAACAAACATCCTTACATGACATCAACGAATTACAAATAACATAATGTGATAAAAGACAAAAAAACTAACAAAAACAGCCATTCCGTTGCCAAGGATAGCCCTAGCCCTTTACCCAACGCAGACGATATCAAAATTTATTATTTTAAATATAATTTTTTAAAATTTTTCAAAAAATTTCAAGAAAACCATATCATGTGACTCCTCGTTGGAACGAGCTCGACGAGCTCGTTCCAACGAGGGGTCACATGATACGGTTTTGTTGGAAATTTTTTACAAATAATATTTTTTCAACTACATAATTTGCATATTACGCGGGCGGATGCGGTCGATTCGTTGGGTAAAGGGTTAAACATTGACAGACACATAATACACACACACGCATTCAGTCAAATATGCGAACAGCAATAAACTAACACACACACGAGCATAAATATATAATTGAGTTCGGTGGGCTTTTCATAAGTTTGATCGCGTTGAGGCGGCTCGGGTATTCCAAACGACACTCATTTATTGCTTTTGTTTTCGACATAACCTTTGGTGTAATGTCGTAATCGAACACAGAATGAGTGTGTTGAACATTTTCCGAGAGTTTAATTCAATCACCCCAGGTGCAGTATCTTCCATGTAACTCATAAAACCTGATCTTTCGATACGGCACAGGAGGCATACAATGAGGAAATGGAACTCGTCTTCAGTTTCATCCTTACAGAATGGGCAAGTTCTTTGTTCTCTGAGAACCTGATTCTTTCTGTGCCTTCCCCACTTCAATATATTTAAACGATGCGCGTTGTTCTAATTTTAGTAAATATTTTTCTTGCAACGTCATCGGTTTTTATTTTCAAGTATTCTTCAATGCTGAAAGACGGTTTTATATCATTATAAAGTTCTAGTTTGGAAGAAGTTGCTAGTTTCTGTCGCCACCATTCAGCCTACTGCAAGCGCATTTTATTGCTAAGGGCAGTTAAAAACTTCCCTGCATTAAATGTTGACTGATTATCCCAAATATGTCCAAACTTCATGTTGTGTAGTAAGTTGTCTATTCAAGTTATCAAAGAAGAGCACCCGTGGTAAGTGGCTTCGGCAAGGCATTCGTAAGCAATCGATACTGTATCAGATTTCAACAGGTGGAGCCTGTATTTGATTACGCGGCTGACTATTTGGATGCTTAGTGGGTATAAATAAACCCAGTTCGCCCCTTACAGCCAGAGTGCTAAAGTATTTGGTTGTCCCTAAGAACTGTTTGAGAAATTCTGTTTGCAGTTGGTCAACGATAGATTTGTCTGATTTGTCGCAGATATTATCGGCCTGCTTTAGCATAGAGAGTTGAAATAAATCAACCCACCTCATACTTCGCATCCGTATCGACCGATAGGTTCAATTAACGCCGAGAATAGCCGTATACACGTGTCAGCGTTAATCTCCCCTAGGGGCACTTTCTGTCGGAGGAAAGGTGGATGTTCTCTAAATTTCGCAACATGGGTATAAAAGATTGACTATACATAGAGATGATTACCATTATGTGGATGTACAAAATATGTATCTGAGTCGAGCTCCGGGTTCTAAGGGCAGATCACGACGAGTCGAAGACTCGTCGTGATCTACCCTTAGAACCAGGAGCGAAGACTCGTCATGATCTACCCTTAGAACCAGGAGCGAGACTCGGATACATATTTTGTACATCCACATAATGGTAATAATCATTTTATCTTACAATATATTGAGGATAAGTCAACAATGTAGACGAATATATAACGAACTATTTATTGGTGCGGATCAACAAAAAGAAAAAAAAATGGAACGCGCTTGCATCCGCCCCCTGATACAAACATCTGTATCAGGGGTTCGGATACACGACAGATGCGGAGTTAATACAGACAAAATACATGTTGATTGTAAGATAAATGGCTTTATCTCGATGAGATATCAATTATGGCGTCCTGTTTTCTTGTTTTCGCACACTGAATGACGAAACTGAAGACAAAAATACCGGAAATTACAAACCTAAAAACATGTTTGTTTATTTGCAGTTTAACGACACTTTCAACTGCCAGGATCATACCGTGTGAGATATTTTTTTACGGGTGGGGGAATCCGGAATACCCGGAGAGAACAAAAGGACTGTGTCGAGTTACTGTCGGATTTTCAAATTTACCAACCTGGAACAAACAGGGTTATCATTGTTTGAAGGCATGTGTAAGATCGACGCGACGTGCTGTCCATGTGAGTTCAGTACAGCCGGCGTGGACTGGCTGTAATCCACGCGTGGGCAGCCAAGTCCATGCCTGCGTGTACCAGGTAATAAAAATCATCATCAGCAAAATTTTAATTAATGAAGCACCGGGTTGTACCCGTACGTCGCCACTGCGCTCTCCGTTGCGTAATCAGGATTCTGTTTCTGACCCAAGGATACCTCGCTGATGACCAGGCATAAACAGTCGATATTTCGATCCGAAATTCAATACACCAATCAATGAGAAATGGCGCTCCCTGTCTGAAGAGATAGGAAACGTCATCATACAGTACGACCGCCGTGGACTAGTCACTTTCCACAGGTGGGGCGTATTGCCTCGGACACAATAATATTAGATCATATTATACCCCCCCCCCCCCCCCCCCCACACACACACAAAGACTCCGCCGGTTCTCACCAGAATAGAGCTGTCTTCTCCTTTACTTGTGCTCTTTTCGCTTGTCCTCATTACCACGCCGGTTTCCAAATGACTAAAAAAAAAAATCCTCAAGTTTCTGGTTCTTTGCCGTGCCCTATTTTAAAGTGATGACCTCATTCGTCTATATTTCTCAAATTGTACTTTTCAGTCCAGTCGAGTATTGATCTACTATATTTCAAAAGATTCTGAGAAAAAAGTTTATACAAATTTTACCCTGTAGAATTTTACTTGTGGTGACTTGGTGCAGAAGTATCCGGGCCATTCTCAAGTTCCCAGTCTCGTATGTACAGTACGGCCGCCATGGACTGGTCACTTTCCACGGGTAGGCAATATCTCCACGGACGCAATCATCTTAGATTGCAAATACTATTTGTAGAAAGTTCTAATCATCAAAACTTTAACCCTTTACCTAACATGAAAAGCAGACGACACTTGCAAAAAAAATCTTGAATAATTAATTTTTTTCATTTTTTGTCTCAAAAACATAGGTTATGACCCCTCGTTGGAACGAGCTCGTTCCAACGAGTGGTCATAACCTATGTTTTTGAGACAAAAAATGAAAATATTTTGAAAATTAATTGGCGATTTTTGAGAATAGCGCTGGCCGGTTTTGGCAGTTACGTTGGGCAATGGGTTAAGGGTTAATCAATGAAGCACCGGGTACAACCCGGTGCTTCATTAATTAAAATTTGCTGATGATGATCATGATTTTTATTACCTGTTAAACGCATGCGTGGACATCATGTCCACGGCGCTGTAATGTACGAGAGTGCAGAAGGACGAAAGGCTAAACTAAAGGTTAACACTGACAACTTTCTGATCTCACTGATAACTGCCCCAGTTGCTTCCTTACTATACCACAATAAGCCTGTAAATTGCCCTCTCCAATAACCTGACAAAACTAATCCACATCAACAGAGCATCTTTTGCCCTAGTAGAATAGGAAGCACATTACCAGATTATGAAGTCTTGATTTTTTACCAGAACATTTTTAGAGCTGAAACGGTTAAGGGGTTTTCTTGATCGATTAATCACGTGGATTAACCTTGGTTAACCGATTAATCACTTGTCCAAATAGATATCTGAATAATTGCCATACCGTTGATGATTTACAGCATGAATCCTTTACCCAACGTAACAAACAAAACCGACTAGGCGTATATACAAACATCTCCATTCAAATTTATTATGCTTTCATTTTTTGTCTCAAAAACATAGCTTATGACCCTCATTGGAACGAGCCCGTTGAGCTCGTTCCAGTGAGGGGTCATAAGCTATGTTTTTGAGACAAAAATGTAAAATCTTTAGTAATTCATGAATTTATTTCGCAAGTATGGTCTGCTAGCCGCAATAGGTGAAGGGTTAAGAATGACCATTTCAATAGGTGAAGGGTTAAGAATGACCATTTCTAGCTACTGATACAGTATTGAGATCATGCAAGTAAACAAGTATGTCAGCAAGTAACTTGCATGCCTTACTCTGTCTCATATAATTGATGTGAGTCAGTGTGACAATGTTTGTCTTTGTTGGAGCAAGTGTGTTTCTTTGTTAACCCATATAATACAGTAGTTCAAAAGTAACGGTTAATCGATCAATTACTTTTTGGATCGATCAAGATGTTGATCATTGATTAATCGATTAATCGGTTAACTGTTTCAGCTCTACGCTTTTTAGTGGGCACTCAATGGGGGTAAATTACTTTCTTTGCAGTTAGGGTTTATTCAAGAGAACACATACAACTGATTCTAAATAACCTTTTAAAAAATAAAACACCGTCCGATCAAAGGCATGGACGACGGGAGCAAATTTGGGCGGCGGGTGCAACATTATGAACGAGCCTCTATCGAGGTCGACGCGGACACTATACCCCCCCCCCCTACTCACAAAGAGGTTTATAACTGAATACTTAAATTGAGCTATATTTGGTTACTTTTCCTGAATTTACTTCACACTATTTTGCCTCGTAGATGCACCCTGTCAACTCGTTATGCAAACGTTTTCAAGTAAAAGAAAACCCCAGTGATAGATGAGCAAACAGTTAGTAAATGATTAAATTATGACTGAACCTCCATCAGCTCTTTCAATTCAATACTTCAGACTGTTTTGCCTTGCAGATGCACCCTGTCAACTCGTTATGCAAACGTTCTCAAGTAAAAGAAAACCCCAATGATAGATGAGCAAACAGTTAGTTAATGATTAAATTATGACTGAACCTCCATCAGCTCTTTCAATTCAATACTTCAGACTGTTTGCATAACGAGTTGACAGGGTGCATCTGCGAGGCAAAACAGTCTGAAGTATTGAATTGAATGAGCTGATGGAGGTTCAGTCATAATTTAATCATTAACTAACTGTTTGCTCATCTATCATTAGGGTTTTCTTTTACTTGAGAACGTTTGCATAACGAGTTGACAGGGTGCATCTGCGAGGCAAAACAGTCTGAAGTATTGAATTGAAAGAGCTGATGGAGGTTCTGTCATAATTTAATCATTAACTAACTGTTTGCTCATCTATCATTGGGGTTTTCTTTTACTTGAAAACGTTTGCATAACGAGTTGACAGGGTGTACCTGCGAGGCAAAACAGTCTGAAGTATTGAATTGAAAGAGCTGATGGAGGTTCAATCATAATTTAATCATTAACTAACTGTTTGCTCATCTATCATTGGGGTTTTCTTTTACTTGAAAACGTTTGCATAACGAGTTGACAGGGTGCATCTGCGAGGCAAAACAGTCTGAAGTATTGAATTGAAAGAGCTGATGGAGGTTCCGTCATAATTTAATCATTTACTAACTGTTTGCTCATCTATCATTGGGGTTTTCTTTTACTTGAGAACGTTTGCATAACGAGTTGACAGGGTGCATCTGCGAGGCAAAACAGTCTGAAGTATTGAATTGAAAGAGCTGATGGAGGTTCAGTCATTAATCATTAACTAACTGTTTGCTCATCTATCATTTGGGGTTTTCTTTTACTTGAAAACGTTTGCATAACGAGTTGACAGGGTGTACCTGCGAGGCAAAACAGTCTGAAGTATTGAATTGAAAGAGCTGATGGAGGTTCAGTCATAATTTAATCATTAACTAACTGTTTGCTCATTTATCATTGGGGTTTTCTCGCAGATGCCCCCTGTCAACTCGTTATGCAAACGTTTTCAGGTAAAAGAAAACCCCAATGATAGATGAGCAAACAGTTAGTTAATGATTAAATTATGACAGAACCTCCATCAGCTCTTTCAATTCAATACTTCAGACCGTTTTGCCTCGCAGATGCACCCTGTCAACTCGTTATGCAAACGTTCTCAAGTTAAAGAAAACCCCAATGATAGATGAGCAAACAGTTAGTTAATGATTAAATTATGACAGAACCTCCATCAGCTCTTTCAATTCCGCCAAATGTCGACAGTAAACGCCGTGCCCAAATAACATATTTGTCCCTAAATTATTTGGTGTTTATTTTTTTTTCAAATTTCTGAGTGTTCCAGTTATATATAGTTTGGTCTAGTTTACTCTGTCGCTTTAATGCTCCAACTGGAAGAGTATTTCGGCAACCCCGATGACAAATAATAAGGTACTTTCACATATTGGTTTTAACCCTTTGATACTTTTGTACGTCTTATGACGTCCGAAATCAAACAGCGCGTTCATACTTTGTGGTCTTTTTTTGTTATTATTTTTCGATTTTTTAAAGTTTTAACCTCAATTCCTATTTTCTCACAAATAGAGCTCAGTGACAACCGTTGAGCCAAATGTTATCGCAGCTTAAAATACGAATATAATCCTGCTTTCAAGACTTCTTAACTAGTTGAGAGCTAGAAGCCTCTATAATGGCTTTCAAAAATGAGGATACCAGAGTAAAAGCCAACACTTCCATTGCTTATATTTCATATTCAGGCAAACACAAATACTATTTTCTTTATATAAATTTGTTTTATTTCAAATTATTGGAGAGTGCCTGTTGGCACTCTCCAATAATTTGTAATAAAACAAGTTTTGAATAATAAATTCAGACCACCAAAAATAATTTATCCCTCAACCAGAAAATCACTAATGTGAAGAATATTTTATTTTTGTACTTTTCGACGTTTGACGTCGCATTTTTAAGAACGTTGAAGAAACTGAATTCCCAGTGACGTTTGAACGTCAGGAGGGGAGCGCGGTGGCTCAGTAGGTAGAGGTGCAGGCTGCAAGCTGAGAGGTCCTCGGTTCGAATCCCACCTGCGGCAACCGCGTTGTGTCCTTCGGCAAGACATTTCATCTCCATTGCCCGCGTGGGGGCACGGTGGCGTTGTGTACTAAGACGTACTGCACGTCGATGGTGCACTTGTCTTCAACCAATGCTAACCCTGCTTGTGTGGAGTTAGTATGTTGGGGAGCTGACAGTTGCTCGTCGTTGCTCGGTGGTTCTCTCCGGGTACTCCGGCTTCCTCCACCCGTAAAACTGTTATGGTCATGATTCGCCATTGTGCATAAATATGTGACCTTAAACACCAATAAATAAATAAATTGAACGTCAGGATTATTATGATCCCCGATGAGTCTGGGGGTGGGATGGGGAAATCTCACCTGAGTGGCAAGTTATTTGAACCAGACCCGAGGCTTGCCGAGGATCTGGTTCAAATATCTTGCCCCGAGGGTGAGATTTCCCCATCCCCACCTTCAGACTCATCGAGGATGATTTTTCTCCCCACACACGAGGATTACGCCATTATAGATAACTGGCGGTCACGTGCTGACATACCCAATTTATCAAGTCGTAGTCCTTTCGAAAAATGAACAATTTCCTTGGAAAGATCGTACAAAAGTTAGGTATATACCATAGGTACAAAATTGATTTGTTACACTGTCCGTTAAAGGGTTAATGAATTTGCGCGTGTCAAACTCTAATGTAAAGGGCATTGTGGGATTATTGATCTATCGATAAATTCGCGCAGTAAGATTATTAAATCTGCAGTGAAATATGGGGTTGAAAGAAATCAAGTTTAATATTTGAATAATAATTAAATATTGAGTCTATATTTGCAAATCGTGAAGCCATTTTGTTTATTTACAATTGTGTAGACGATGATGAAATAGTTCCGGCGACCTAATAAAATATGCAAATGAGTATATCACGTGGGCTGGGTGGGATAGAAATATCCCACCCTGCTGTCTCACCCGGGACACGCGTATGTTTCACGTATAGTGGGGGAGATAATTAAAATTTCAAAGGGTTAATCAACATTTGGCTTCAAATACTGGACAAGGAATCACAGCGTCCATGTTTAACCTTTTACCCAACGCAGACGATTTCAAAATTTATTATTTTAAATATCATTTTTAAAAAATTTTCAAAAAATTTCAACAAAACCATATCATGTGACCCTCTTTGGAACGAGCTCGACGAGCTCGTTCCAAAGAGGGGTCACATGATATGGTTTTGTTGAAAATTTTCGAAAAATAATATTTTTTCCAGCTGCTGAATTTGCATATTACGCGGACGGATGCGGGCGATTCGTTGGGTAAAGGGTTAATGTGAAGTAAAATTCTGGAACGATTATTAGATCTAAAATTTTAAAATTAAAAAGTTTGGAAATAAGTTCTAAAACGTTACCTTACTTGGAATTTGTTAAAGAGTTCCTTGTGTAAACGAGAACCGGAGAACAAACTTAGCATAAGGTTATCATCCTCAAGCGAAACCTCAACAGACACACCAAAAAATGAGGGGAAAAACTACTTTACAGAATTATATAGTTTCTCTCTTCAGTAACTTCTATGTCTCTCAGCCAATAACACGTACTGTTTTCCGCGATCGATTTGTCAGATTTTCTTGTAATAGTTTTTCGTGTAAGTCATAATTTTCGTATAGATTTTAAACGAAAGACGAGCGATTTATCTTGAAATTATCACAGAAACCGTTGGAATCTCATTAATTGATTGGTCAAGTGCGACAGGCTGTCGTTAATTAAGTGATACTTTAGTCAATGGTTAGAAGTCTCTTGTTATATGGGCATCATTAGCCGGACAAGCTGGCGCCTCTCAACCCTCACTCCACTGTCTGATATACAGTGAGAATTAATTCACGAGATTATAACATTACTAATACAATTCAGATCTTGTTTGCTCTATTATTCCCACGTCGACTACTCTCGTTGCCAATGAATGTAATTTAATACTTGTTAGGGTCATTTTTTCTCCGTGAAAAGAAAAGCTGGGTATTAATCAATCTATTTGGAACCCACAGTTACTCGATAATCATTGTAAATAACCGAGTTTAATCAAGATATGATGTGATTAACTTGTTTAGATTTTCATCCTTCGATATGGATATAAAGATAAAACGTCGACGGTATTGAAATCAAGACCTTGTTTGGCAATAACCTGGCTAACACTTTGATCCGCCAGAAACTGCTAGAGAGAGTACTCAAGTCCGTTTCCTCAGACCTAAGGAATATTACCCATATATTAAAACACACAGACTATAACCTGTCCAAGAATGCCGGTGTGACAGGAATGGAAGTCCGTTGGAAAATTAGTCCCTCTGGACTATTATTCCGCGGAATTATAGCCCCAGGTCTACCATTTCTAGGAATAGTAGTCCGCCGGACTACTATTCCTAGAAATGTTAGACCTAGGACTATAATTCCGCGAAATAATAGTCCAGAGGGACTAACGTTCCTACGGACTTTCATTCCTTTTACACCGGATTAAGCGGCAATGATCACTCGCCACTGTATACTCCGAAGGGAGAGAGTTCCCTGACTTTTCATCGTCGACACCTTAATGATGCTGAAACTCGTTTTTGGATGGACGCGCTAATTTGCCCATTGCCGATGCCAGTGACGATGACCTCGTTGCAGTTCATCCAAGATGGGGCGAATGTTTACTATCATTCAGAGTAACGTGTTTTTTGCGAAGACTTCGAGCAATTATCTTTCGTGTTTGTTTTTGAATTGTACTATTTCCGAAAGGAAGGAGGATCTAGAGAAAAAGTAGGGTTTTGTTGTTTATATTGCGGCACACAACAGTTGCTGTGTGCCGCTATACAAGCAACGATAATCTTATTTTTCGACTAGGTCTTTCTTTCTTTCGGAAATAATAGCTTTCGGAAATAATAGAACAACGTCTGGATAATTCTGTCTTCAAATTTGCAACGATAAAATTACGGAATCTTTCACAGTTCATCTTGAAAATATCACTATAATAAACTCGAATCGCTTGTAATCAAGATATTTTGTATGTAAATAATGACGAAGGTCAACGACGCTTTGGAAAACAAGCACCGCGCCTTGGTAATCCCCAGTAGGTCAGCCTAGATTTCACGAAATAGGTACGCGAAGATTATTTGATGAACGTAGTCTGGTAAGATTGTTGACAAGATCTCAGGCTACCAGTCTTATTCCGTGACACTGTTATGGTCTATTTGTTTACCACATTTCGAGGCAGTCTACCGTTGGTGAAATGTGATGTCCCTTTATGCTCAAATTTATATAGATATTCTTCCTTACTCCAGTTAAAGATATTCCATTCAGTAAGAACAGAATCAACATGAAGACATCAACATATTGACACAATACTACGCGGCATAATCATAAAACTACAATCGTGGCGAATCTTCATTCGGAAGTGTTTAGTTTATCAACATTTCTAACAGTATTGTAAAGTCATTAAAGATTAGTGATTAATCGATGTTCGGCAATCGCATCTGACATCGGCTGATTTTAAGTCATCGGTTGACCATCGGTAGAGATCTTTGAACATCGGTCCATGCCGATGGTTACATGAAACACCACTGAATCAAAATTGTTTGTATTTATGTTTAGTTAACAATCTCATACAAGCAATAACAAACTTAATAAGTTGCCACAATGATTGGCGGGAATCAAGATAGGCCTAATTCCATTAGTAGTAGGAGAGGGATGAAACAGGCCTATTCAACCGGACCTAGGAAGTGACGTCAGGTCACGTGACCTGGTGGCGCCATGTTTGGTTGTGATGGTAACCCGCGTGAGCGGCCATCTTGTGACTTCATCTCCATGGTGATGCGTGGTGTTAGTGCGCATGCGCAGCCCTTGTTGGTGTGATACGTGTTTCTGTCGTCCATTTTGTATATTGGAGTCCGCCATCTTTGCTTCTATGGTAGCACGTGGTTGCTATGTTACCCAAAGGCCTATAACTAGACAGGGGTATGTCCGGAGGTATGTCCGGAGGGTGTGTTCGATTGAATCGGAGTATCACAAATTACCACAAACAACCCTCCAAATCACCAAAAACTACTTTATTTACTGTGGATTCCCCATTTTATCGGCACAGGTGGTGAGTTCGATTGAATAGGAGTATTTTTCTGGCTTGGATTTTCCCCAAACCCTCGTTTAATTCGTAGAATTACCACAAACAACCCGACAAGTTGTGCTATTTCGAATTCTTTCAGAATTCTCTGCTTCTATCTATATATGCAATAGTTTTTCGTCTACCTGACCATGTTCCTTTGTCCTGGAGTATACTCCAGTAGCGAAGAAGAGCCTGTCAACTGGAACAGCTTTGCTTGTTGTTACTATATTTAGCTTTTCTGGTTTGTTCTTAGTTCTGACCCTTTTCCGAGTACTCTTGTTGTTTCATTTATCTAGATCACCCAAGCAGTTCACTTTACTGGCGCTAACTAACCAATCAGATTGCTTGATTTCCCATAATCTGTATGTAGAGTTATCTCCCTTGTGTATATCAAAAGCCAATATCATTCCTAAAGCCAATAAGCTATCGAGCAGTTACTGATAAGTCATTGCTCGAAGCCCATCGAGCAAACGGGCTTTAGATCAATTGCTGGATCGAGTGACTCGACATATTGCTCGAACGACTCGAAGCCCATCGAGCAAATGAGCTACAGAGCAATTGCTCGTTCGAGTGACTCGCACATACTGCTCTTAGCCTCAGTTCGGTATTCGAGGATACCTATGGCCTGGTATTGTATTAGTATTTGAGGATACTTTTTATAGGATACTTATCTAAGGATACTATTACTTGTTTGGCGGCCCAACCTTCTAGGCCACCCCAGGACATACCTATTCCAAATTCTCCCAATAAGCTATTGAACAGTTACTGATAAGTCATTGATCGAACGACTCGAAGCCCATCGAACAAATGAGTTTTAGAGTAATTGCTCGATCGAGTGACTCGACATATTGCTCGAACGACTCGAAGTCTACCTAGCAAATGAGCTATCGAGCAATTGCTCGATCGAGTGACTCGACATACTGCTTGTCGACCCATTTCGGTATTTGAGGATACCTATGGCCTGGTATTGTATTAGTATTTGAGGATACTTTTTATAGGATATATATCTTGGGATACTATTACTTGTTTGGTCCATCCTTCTAGGCCACCCCAGGACATACCTATCCCAAGTTCTCCCAATAAGCTATTGAACAGTTACGATAGCTTATTAGGAGAATTTGGGATAGGTATGTCCTGGGGTGGCCTGGAAGGCTGGGCCAAACAAGTACCGGTAATAGGATCCTTAGATAAGTGGACGACGGAAACACATATCACCCTAACAACACGCGCTGTGCATGCGCACTAACACCACGCATCACTGTGGAGAAGGCGTCACAAGATGGCTGCTCACGCGGGTTACCATGTCTACCAAACATGGAACCACCAGGTCACGTGACATGACGTCACTTCCTAGGTCCGGGGGTAGGTCCGGCTGAATAGGACCGTTTCATCCCTCTCCTACTACTTCCATTGATTGGTTTGATCTTCCCTTTGATTGCTGCTCATGACATACATGCCACGTGTTGTGTGATGGTTCAATGAGATGCGACATCAGCAGAAACAAGTTAACAGTGCAGCGTCTTTGGTCGTTGATCAAAGACGCTGCGCTGTTAACATGTTTCTACTGATGTTGTATTTTTATTTTAATACACACACTGACATACTCTTGAGGTCAACAAACCAATCAACCTTACTGTACTGTAAAATTAACCCTGTTCTGTGCATTCTTAAACATACTACTCCTTTTGGTTGTTACTATCTGTAATCGGCACTCAATATGGGCAGGTTGTGTGCTCAGCTAATCGGCAAACAGGTGATGGTCTCAAATCCTTATCGGTTAATCACTATTGAGGGGACGTCCAACGTAAATTTGGTCAAATTTCAGGTAATTTTCTCCAAAGTCCAAAGAAGGTCAGAAAGGAATAACCCCAATAAATTATATATCAATTTGTTTGGAATGAAACATTGATTTTGTGGAGACTAATATTTGCCGTGGAACCGTTACCATGTGGCAGAAAGCAATGCCTGAAGGTCTGCTAGGGCATAAGTAAGCGATCTGATTTTAAACAATAAAATACCTTAAATTTATTGAATAGTTAGATTCTGCAATCCTTCTAGTACAGACTCGGAAAAATCTTTTTATCATTCTTGCAAGGAACGGACCACAAGACCAAGTGTAATTTAGGATGCCTACATTTCAAAGGGACTGCCATTTTTCTTGTGATTGTTTACTTTTTATGCAGTTAACCAAGGGTCAAATCCAACAGTTCAGAAGAACAAGTATTGAGTCATGAGAGAGTGCATCAGTGAAAAATGAAGAATGTCCAATGTGGCTTTTGTGAGTCTGCTGTGTCCATACCACCCCCCCCCCCCCCACACACACACAATTCTGTGCCATTTTGCATGAGAACTGTATCAAATTGGTAAAATACGATGAAATTGATACACCAAAATGGTTAAACTGCCAAACGTCCTCATTTAGTATTATATGTGTCCATTTCTGGGGTTGTTTGAGCAATGACAGCTGCCAAGAGTGTCATTTTAATGTTCAAGTGTGGCCAAAACAACCAAAAATGACCTGTCCTGTGTGCAGAATACTTTCACCAATCGGCTACACTTAGTTGGATACCCTGGCTTCTAATTCTTTTATGTACATGAGTTGGTATGCTTTATTTGTTTTGGAACTATCGGCCTTCTGCAGTTGTTGTGTTTGGGGAGGCTTGTCTGTTGTTTTCTCGTGAGATTTAAGAACATTAATAATTGATCTGCTTCCCAATACTAATTTTATAGGCGGATTGTTGCCGACCAGAATAATATCGGAATTGTGTTGGTTATTAAATTCATTTATCTAAACACGTATGACACGTTGTGATCTCATTTCGGTAATTCATGTGAGTTTTGTCCGCCTAGCGAAGTTTTTCTATTTCTGTCCACAGAGTGTCAACACACATAGATTTTCGCAACCCTTTGGAGCTAACAGCGCTCAAAATCTGCGTTGATCTGTCGTATAACCAATGCGGTAGTGCGAGGGAGATATTTAAATTTACGATGGTAAGACATTTCGCTATATTTGGTGAACACGAAGAAACCATTCTGATAATTCTCCTTGACAATGGTCTTCTTTTTTCGTAGCAGACTTCATCAAGCCTTCTTTACGTCACTAATATAGTTCGGCAACAGTAAAATTATTTTTTCGTAAATATACAATTGTGAGGACTGTAATGTATGTTGATGTGAATATATTTTTGTTTTCAAATATAATTTTCCACGTTTATGTTTTGATCATCGTCACCAACCAAGTAATAGTAGTTCGAATAGGTGGCATATTAATCCCTTGCCGACACTTGCGTCACGTTGTACCGTTTCTGAACTCAACAGAGATACTATGGACTGCATCTCGCAATTATCACATTGTCAGTTGAATATTTTTCGATGAATGTGTCGGGAGTTGTACATTTCATCGCCTCGCAGATTCAAAAACTGGAGTGAAATGTTTGAAGATTTCAGATCGTGGGAAATCAAATCATTTCCCAACTTTGCCCAAAACCCAAGTGATCATAACAAACATGTCACCCGAATAGAATCAAGCATTTGTTGTCATCCATTTTCCCCCGAGCGTTCTCACTATGTTGGTGATGAAATGATAAATATGCTTTCTCCGAGTATGGAGTTAGGGGTCTTTTATTTACAACCCAGCATTCGAATTACCGATCTATTCCTTGTTAATCCTGACGGTTACTTATGCGGCTGGCAATTTCTTTGTCATCAAAAGCAAACAAATAAAAAAAAAACGTTTTGAAAAAGTGGATAAATTCGGATTTTGTATACTTTTGTCATTAGTTTGGTATATAATATGTTGTATTATTCACCACTTTAATTCGTATTTAGGGCATTGTGGAAATTTTCAAAAAAATGCCGAAAGTTACGTTGGACAATCCCTTAAAGATTCGGTCAAATTAATTTCGATTGAGAAACATTTCTTCCGTTGACTCGTAGAAAATGAATGTTTCTGCAAAATTCAGCTCACTCTTCCGACCAACAAAAATATCCCAAACGATTGATTGGTTCCAAGGCATAGCAGCGTCATATTCCTTATGTTTGGCTGGTGGCTTGAGAGCTAGAAAATCTGGAAAGATTGTTGAGAGTAAATTGAATGTTCCGAGACCCAGTCTGTGAGCCAGAGATAATAATTAAGGGTCTTGTTCTCAGAACTCTCTTCAAGTACAATAATCTTCGCAACTTGCTAACATGACTAGCACATGACGGGTCACGTGCGCGGACTATTGCGCTGTTTTTTTTATTACTTTTTTGTTTATATTTGACAATAATTTGTGTTTTTAATATTGTTTTAGTAAACTGGGGGCGTGCAATAAACGCAGAATAGCATTTTTTACCTCATGGAATCGATTTCGGCTGATGGATAATATTGAACAAGAAGTCGAAGGCTCCGAGTTCAATATTATCCCTCCGCCAAAATTGATTAATCATTTTTTAGTAAACTATAGGCGTGCAGTAAATACAGAAAGAACAGCATAGGCGTTCGAACTGTCATTTTTACCGAACTCAATCGATTTTGGCGGAGGGATAACATTAACCTTCCGCCCAAATCGATCTGACAGTTCGAACGCGAATGCCGTTCTGTCTATTTCCATTTTGTCCCCTGAATGTCCGGCGTCCTGAATCCTTCATTGCGACGAAATCTTCCACCTGGTTTCAAAGAGAGCTCGAGGTTATAAGTCGTTTTTTTTAGTAAACATTGATATTCGAAGAAAAAGCAGGCGGATTTCATAAACTGATCTGTCACAATCATGTAGGAATGAAAATATGTTTGTTAATTCAGTTTAAAATTAAAATATTTCTTATCCCGCTGTCATTGTTTTTAAATAAAGATATGCCCTACACGATTCCATCTCTGCGTTCCTGTTGTACAACAAATGTTGTATGAAAACGCAAAATGTGGGACAGAGAAGTGGCTCCTCTAACATACCCAATCCAGTTGAAATCGATAATATAAACAACCCAGTGCCAAGCAAAACGTTTTGCCCATTTTGCAGTGGTTGCATAAACTGAATTCAAAGTTATTTCCGAGTGTATTAACAGTTGGCATTTTTCTGTAGTTCCAAAATCACACCTTATGATCGCTACTGTAAGATCATAAGTGATGTTTTCGACAAAGGAGAAATAGAACGTTTACAAAGAGAAATGGTTTGCGTGCGTAGAAGGCGCACAGAAGCGGTACATGGGCAGGATAGCCCCATTCGACTTTTGAAAGTTAACAGTCGTTGGGCGATTTTTTATGCAAGGACAGCTTACTTGCAGTACAAAGAAAGTGGTCTTCCACTTACTAGTTGAGTAAAGATTCAAGTCCGATTATATCGCGCGTGCTGAAAGTGTAAGAAGCAAAAACATCAGTGACGTAAATACTTGGGAGGGGGAGGATGGTTGAACAGGTGACCATTCCTCTGCTGATACTCTTCTTTTGACTGATACTGTGCTGTGGAAGCTCGTGTTTAAGCTTTGCAAACATTGTCTAAGTGCCCTAAAATAATTATTATATTCTTAGCAACGTTTTTATACACAGAGGAAAGAAAAGGCTACCAAATATAACATAGCACTTCAGCCGTAGCAGTACGCACTTCATGCGATGAGAACATTGCATGCGATGCGATCAACTAATATATTTTTACTTCTCGGTTTTTAATTGGAACATAGTATTCTATCTTTAGTTTTAACCATGCTGTAAAACAATGAGAACAAATAAGTAGTTAACCCTTTGAACTCTAGTGGTATCTTCCGTGCCAGCTCAATGGCAGCAACTAGAAGAGTCCATATTCATTATTTGGGGTAGACCAATCACAATTTTCAACGTGCAGCCTCAGGGCTGCACGCTGAAAATAATGATTGGTCTGCCTACACATCTTCTGAACAACCATCCTATTTAATGACGTTATGCCGTAGCATGTTCCTGGACAAGCGGTCGCTCGGGTTAAAGAGTGAATCTCAGGGACGTAGGAGGCATTTCGACTATGAGATGACACGGCCACGCCAGGTACCCACACCCCGATCTAGACCAGTGGTTGCCCCTGTGCCTTTGAAGTACGATAGGAATACAATACACAAAGCTGTGTGTGGAACTACCAAACCCTACGTTGAATGCACGTTTCAGCTCCATATGTAACAAATTTCTCCGTTGGACCGAAGCATTGAGGCGGCCCGATGGGAAAATTTGTTAAATATCGTGGAAATATGTGTAGTTTTTGTCGACTTCAAAGGCTTTAGAAGATTTTCCAATAAGATTCCACAGTGGCTGGTTTGTAAAGATAATGTTATATCTATTTGTCCATCCCCCCGTGCGTCTTATCGTCCGTCCGTCCACCCGTCCGTCCGTCCATCCGTACTTCCGTCCGTCCGTCCGTCCGTCCGTCCGTCCTTCCGTCTGTCTTACCGTCTGTCCGTCCGCCCGTATATCTGTCTGGCTGTCCGTATGTACATCTGTCTGTCTATCCGACCGCCTGCCCAACCGCCCGCCCGTTCGCCCGCCGTTCGCTCGCGCAACCACGCCCACCCGCCAACCAGCCCGCTCATCGCCGACCCACTCGCCCTCGCCCTCGCGCCCGCCTCTCTGCCTCTGTCTCTTTCCATCTCTCTGCCTGCCCGTCTCTCTCTCTCTCTCTCTCTATCTCTCTCTCTTTCAACTATCTCTGGAAAAGGTTGGTGCCCCTCCCCTGTTCTTACGTCTCTGGTTAAACTAAGTCCAATGTCCAAACCGAAACACACAATCACTGAATATAATTTTGACGCAATACTTCGTTACGTCACATTTACAGTCAATAATTTTGTATTTCAATTTGCTCAGTTATCCCAATTTAATCCTTAAAGCCCCAGATTAAGTTTATGATAATTGTTGCTTTATATACCATACACTGCTACAGTTGATCTAACACTGTCTCTGCATAATACAGACAGCCAACAATAATGTAAAAACGCTGCCAGATAAACGCAGCCTACTGATTGAGTTTTCATGGAAGAATAAACTTGTGGGCAACTTTTTCATAGCAAATTAAAAGTGGCAGTTAGTTGCAGTATGGGAACTTTAATCAATGGTTGGCTATGTGTTTTAGCAAAGCTCAATTCATATCGCACTGTTTCGAAATTGCAAGCTGAGACCGAAATTGTTAATTATCAGTCGATCACACCCCACGCAGCGCCCCTATCGTGTGAAGTGTGTAACATAACCTTTACCCGAATGATCATTTACTCTAAAAATGTTCGCCGATTGTCCGTTATAGTCAATGAGACGACGCCTTCAAGGTATCTATTTTCGCCAAATAGTCCACTTAAAGTGATGATAATAAACTTAAAATGAGGAAGGGGTGGTTGTCGAAGCATTAAATCTTTCGTCAAAAAATCAATAATTAAAGCGTCAATCGTAATTGTTTTTATCAAACAATTACATGACCTTCGGCCACCTCCCCCAGCACACACATACAAATACCAGTCCCCCCCTCCCCCCAAAAAAACAAAAAACAAAAGCAAAACAAAACAAAAAACAACCCCAAACAAACAAAAACAACAACAACAAAAAACAAACAAAACCCTGGTTGCTAGACTAACAGTCACTGTGCGCCAAAATATCTTTGACTGTATCCGGGGATGTTTTAACCCCCTGCACACTGATGTCAAAATTCCAAAATTCAAGTAGCCATTATTCCCATAATGCAGCTAGAAATTTAATCAATTCAGTCTTGTTTGACAGAGCTCAATGAGCTCTGTCAAACAAGACTGAATTGATTAAATGTCTAGTTGCAACATGGGAAAAATTAGCAGCCTGAAATTTTGAGATTTTTACATCAGTGTACAGGGGGTTAAAGTAATGGAAACGCAGGTTGTTTTTCCTATTCTTATCAGTACTCTCAATGGCGTATATACGGGGAGGAGAGCCCCTGGCCACCCACAAGAAATTTTGTCCAAAAATTTTCGGCTCGACGGGTAAATTTTGTGGCATTTTTGGTAGAATTTATAAAATGGAAGGAAAATTAGTAATTTTTTGGACTAAATTACCAATAACTAGCCGGGTTTGATGCCAAAAATTGTAGAAATGTTGTTGCCCAATATGAAATCTGCCCCAAATCGCACTGTTCGTTAGAATATTTGGACTTGCCCCTCCCCCTCCATCACCCACTACTGGCGAATACCTATCTGTGCCCCTTGAAGAGAATGGCATTGCACTGTATTATATGTATGTAAACTCATCTCTGTGTGCATGCGTTATGGTTGGAATCAAATCCCCGAGCCATTTTTTTAGCTTTAATTAGCAAAATTAAACACATGCGTTCATTATGGAGAATGCTGAACACAAATCCATTCGATGAGCTTCTCTGCACGATCTGGATGTTTTCATCTGATACGGCAAGAATGGAATTGAAAAAAATGGAATTTAAATTCTCTTTTTAAGCTTAAGTCGGAGATTTTACAACACAGGTACTCGTTTATCTTGTTACACGATAGATTGGCGTTTAAGTAGATCTCCCTTGCAATTACTCTCTCACGTAGGACACCAATCGAGACCTCAACTCAGGGGAGTGATAAGGTCAAATAAGGTAAGGGGAGGCCATTACAGTAGAAAAATATATTATTCCTCCCTCCTTCCCTCCCTCCCACCTTCCGCTCCTCCCCATCCCACCCACCCTCCCTCCCCTCCCTCCCTCATAACAGTGTAAACATATTTTATCCCCCTCCCTCGATCCCTCTCTTACCTCCCTCCACTTCATTTCAGCTCGTACTGGGTTAAGATTGTATATTCCCCATAGGTGATGGTCCAAAGTCTTTCTCGGGGAGAAAATTAACTTCTCTTGCCAGTTGGTTACTCTGTGTACCTTTTTGAAGCCTCAAGTTCCCAGAAAGTACGGATTTGCTATAGTAAAATGGCCCAAGAAATATTAGGGTGAAAGTGCATGAACCAGGATTTCAGGCATGAATGTACAGTACACTGGTCGAAACCCACGCGTGGGCAGTGACGTCCACGCGAGTAGTATGTCATATACCCGGGTATGGGATCATTTGGGGGACCTCGGAAGTGACGTCATGTCACATGACCTAGTGGCGGCACGTTGGGTTTTCCTGGTAGCGTACTTGATGTTTGGGGTGTGTTCGATTCAATAGCAGTAAATCTAATAACCACAAACAACCTGACAATACCCCCCCCCCCCCAAAAAAAAAAAAATCACCAAAAACTGTCTAAAATTACCGAAACAGACTTGGAGCAGCTCCTGTTGGGGCTTACAAGAGTAGCACATAGGGCTATAAGGTCCATTCTATTACACTGGAGTATTTTACTGGTTCATATTTTCCAAGAATTCCAATTTATCCGCCTATTGTAGACGCCATTATAGCTACACTAACCCTAGCTGTTCATCTTGTCCTAGCTACTCTTGACTACCCCTTGTTATTTTATTTTATTATTTTATTATATACTATTCTATAAAATAGCGGGAAATGCCAAACAATAATTAATTTTCGATATCTATTGTCACCATAAATATAAGAGAATATCTGTCCAGAAATGACGGGCATTAGGCCACACAAAGTAAATTTTCTGTTTCTCGTGGCATTTTTGTGAAATTGCATGTGGACGGGCAGTTTTTTTTATTTTATTTGCTATTTTTGTAATTATTTCTTTGCCATCAGAGTTCACGTTCTTAGTTTGTTATATGTTTTAGGACTCACAATCTATAGAATAGCATGGGTGGTGGTGTGTTTCGTCCCCTGAGCGCAAGAAGGCTTTGCAATGCGAAAGCATTGTAAAGCCTTGTTGCATTCAAGGGACAAATTTATCAATTTTATTAACTTGGGTAAAATATCAGACATACACTATTTAATTTTTATTGTTTTAAGTTTGCATTGGTTATAAAAAGAGAGCATGAGGCAGCCAAAAGTACCATGCGGAAGGGCCTGATAAACATATTTTTAACTTTTTAGGCCTTACAGCAAGAAGCTTAGGTCGATATCATTGCGTGTTTTCGGGGATCACAGTTGCTTAGTGGTTAGAACATTGGTCTTTAAACCGAAAGGTCGTAGATTCAGTCATGACAAGCGGTGACTGCGTTGTGTCCTTGAGCAAGACGCATAGTCCCAATTGCCCCCGTGGGTCACAGTGGTGCTATGTACTGAGAGGTACTGCACGTCGATGGTGCACTTGCCTTCAACCACTGCTAACTCTGCCTGTGAAGAATTCGTAAGTCCGATAGCCTGACAGTTGCATGCCATTTATTGGTGGTTCTCTCAGAATACTCCGGCTTCTTTCACATGTAAACCTGCCCGAAACGATGTGACCTTTAATGTTATTAACCCTTTACCTAACATGAAAAGCAGACGACACTTGCAAAAAAAATTCTTGAATAATTAATTTTTTTCATTTTTTGTCTCAAAAACATAGGTTATGACCCCTCGTTGGAACGAGCTCGACGAGCTCGTTCCAACGAGGGGTCATAACCTATGTTTTTGAGACAAAAAATGAAAATATTTTGAAAATTAATTGGCGATTTTTGAGAATAGCGCTGGCCGGTTTTGGCCGTTACGTTGGGTAAAGGGTTAAACTCCAATAAACAATAAACATTGTTCGTTTTCGGCATTTGTGTTTTAATTAACATTAAAGATACGTTCAGCAACATTTAACCCTTTACCCAACGTAACGGCTAAAAAAAAAAAACGTTCAGCGCTATTCACAATAATAGCCAATTAATTTTCATTATTTTTTGTCTCAAAAACATAGGTTATGACCCCTCATTGGAACGAGCTCGTCGAGCTCGCTCCAAGGAGGGGGTCATAACCTATCTTTTTGAGACAAAAAATGAAAACAAAATTTTATTCAAGATTTTTCTTTGCAAGTGACGTCTGCTTTTCATGTTAGATAAAGGGTTAAATAATTTTATTGAAATAGGTTTCAAGTACGTACCGATGGTCAACGACCGGTGAATATTAACGAGGGGTCTTAGCCTATGTTTTTGAGAATTTTTTTTAAAAAAAATTAGTTATTGAAGAATTTTGTTTGCATTTGTCGTCTGCTTTTCGTGTTAGGTAAAGGGTTAATAAGAAAAATAGTTCTCACCTTTGATCCGCTTTGTCAATGGTAATGAAAAGTATTATCGCGGCGCAACAACGCGCGAACACATTTTAGGAAGGTGTGTTTCCCCATTCAGTTTGAGACATTGTGTCACTGAAACCGCTAAACAACGGGTAGATATCCCCATAGGATCCCCCAACACCTCTTCCACAACACACGTCATGGTTTTTCAGGGAGAAAACAGTCACGTCCACGCTCAGCCTCCACCCCTGCACATGGATGTCGAAATATCAAAATTTCAATCTGCAAATTTTTACCATAATGCAACTTGCAGTTTAACTAATTCAGTCATGTTTGACAGAGCTCTGTAAAAAAGATTCCGTTAGCTAGATTCATAGTTGCATCACGGCAAAAATATCATCAGTCGACAAGGGATTAGAATAATTGGTAGATGTAGGAATCAAGGAGCTTACATAGTTTACACATCCCTTTTGGTTAAAAGAAATCCCGTGGGGAGAGACATCCTCTCCTAAAACGGGTTTACGGACATAAGATCGCCCATACAATCTAAAACGCTGAAGTGAGGTTATTTTTCGAACTGAAATATGGTGTATGCTTTGTGTGTGTGGTGAGGGTGGGAGTGGGGGGGGGGGGGGTCATTTGTCTCGTGTTTGTCATATCTCGAAATCAGAAAGTTTAAACCTTTATTCATGTCACGGTGGATCCTCGGACATAACCTCCCTTGCACTAGTGGGAACGCATTAGCATAGAAAGGTCTTCTACTGATGCCACCTGCAATAAAGCACAGATTGTACCTGATCTATGTATTAAAACCTCTGTCAGTTTCTTATCAATGATGGGTCATAACCCATGTTTTTGAAACAAAAAAATGAAAAAAAATTAGTTATTCAAGAACTTTTTTTGCAAGTGTCGTGTGCTTTTCATGTTAGGTAAAGGGTTAATATCAAACTTCATTATGTGAAATATTTGCTGCTGAAAACTTTGCCATTTTGACGTCAAAGTACAGGGGATTAAAAGCTGTCTTAACCATTAGCAAGTAGTCTCAAAATTAATTGCAACTGCACGCTGGATTCAAGGAAGGAAGCGGGCGGGAGTGTGCTTAAAAGGTAACTGTTCACTTTTTTGGACACACTGGCCACGAAAATACTCACCCGCCTCATAACAGTTTGGCGTCGACACAGTTTTGTTTGGCACAAAAATACTCAGGTTATTTACTAAACAATTGGGCACTGGACAATTCTGGTCCAGTGTGAACATTGTCGTTCACTCATGAACTAATCACTGACTAGAAAGGGGCGTTGGGTGTACCGTGGCGCTGTGTACTAATGCGTACTGCACATCGATGTTGCACTTGTCTTCAACCAATGCTAACCCTGTTTGTGTGGAGTTAGTACGTTGGGGAGTATGGCAGTTGCTTGTCGTTGCTAGGTGATTCTCTCCGGGTACTCCGGCTTCCTCCACCCGTAAAACTGTCCGACACGAGATGACCCTGGCTGTGGAAAGTGTCGTTAAATCCCAATAAATAAATAAATAAATAAATAAATAAATAAATAAATAAATCTTCCATCACTTAAAAATAAGACCCCCGATGAGATAAACACCTGAAAGCATCAAAGTTTTTTGTACCGCTTCCCCTGGAACTGCTCTCTTTCAGTGTTGTCTCATATGTATAGTTTCCGCGCCCAACGGTTTGGGCAGTATACCGTAACAGGCTCAGTCTATGAAAGCAGAGAGGTCAGTAACTGAATAACATCAGACAGAAGGCAAGATATAATATCTTCAAGTATACAGTATGATATGTGAATTGTCAAAAAGGATTTTATTTCTCTTCAGATTTCACAGCACTGATATCTTTTGAATCAATAACCATGAGACATCCTTAAATTTGCGACAACATCTCAGAAGATTAGAAATATGAGCTAATCTATTCTAATCAGTGACCGTGTAATAGAATCTGACGGTGTTCGACATGCGTTTGGTATACGTAAAAGAAATGACTTTTAACTCTTCACCCAACGCAGACGATATCAAAATGTATTAATTTAAATATCGTTTTTTAATTCTTTTCGAAAAATTTCAACAAAACCATATCATGTGACCCCTCATTGGAACGAGCTCGATGAGCTCGTTCCACTGAGGGGTCACATGATAGGTTTTGTTGAAATTTTTCGAAAAATAATATTTTTTCAGCTGCTGAATCTGCATATTACGCGGGCGGATGCGGGCGATTCGTTGGGTAAATGGTTAACTCTTCACCCAACGCACGCGATATCAAAATTTGTTAGTTTAATTAATATTTAAAAAAAAATCACAAAATTTCAACAAACCATATCCTGTGAAGCCTCGTTGGAACGAGCTCGACGAGCTCGTTCCAGTGAGGCATCACATGGTATAGTTTTGTTTAAATATAGTTTTTTTTTCAACAGCAAAATTTGAAAATATTCGAGTGGAAACGGCCGTTTCATCAGTCAAAGGGTAAACTGCTTACACGTGTTTTTCTATCGTGGACAAAATGGCAGAGAGAAAACAAACAAATATATACTGCCCACAAATGTCTGATTCTATTCTCTCACTATAGTACACGTAAACTCTCCGCAGTCCATATAAGTTGCTGTTACACATATGCAACCATCAGTGGTCAATCTTGGACTGTAGAAGTGGACCAGCTCCCTTTTTGAGGATGCCAAACCTCAATAGGCTCATTTTCGGATTACTGTTTAAGTCTTTCGAACTTTATCAACTTTTTAAACATAACTTTGACAGTATCTAAATGTGAAAACCAGTATATTTATCCCCCCCTCCCCCCGACGTCTGTGGGGTCTCCAAAACAACCAAGAGGTAAAGGGATGCGGCAGTTATACGTATCGACGAGAAAGGCTGCCGCAGCACAGGCTGTGAGACCTAGTATGTCATCTAGGTTCTGGCATCAGTTCAATACATCTGGTGAAGTTGAGATTACATTATTACTGCAACATCCACGCACTGCACTACTAATGCTACAGCTCTGCAAAACAACCCCATTGATGAAACTGCAGCTACTGTGTACACACAATAGGGATCCGACTCTACAATGCTGGACTACGCGCAGAAAAACCCAGAGTTCGTGTTCTCCAAGGAGGACACATTCAATTCAGGGTATGGAGGGTTGAGTGGTGCAGAGATTTCGCAACTTAATAGTGCAACGTTTAGTTTACATTCGAACCCAGATTCCACCCAGACTTTCTGGACAGATGTAACGGCAAAAAGAGAAGGGCCGATGAAAGGTTAGCTAATGTCGATGTAGCGGATCAAGACCGGTATGGTTGTGGTTCAGTAATGATGTGGAGAGGCATCAGTTTGGATGGCCTCACAGATCCCTGTCTCAGAATCTGAATGGAATAGTACAGAAATGAGGGCCGTGAATCCTTTGAGTCTGATCCCGATGGACAATAATGCCAGAGACAATAATACTTTTTCGGAGTGTTACCGAGCAACATGGGTTGACGAATACAAAACGGGTGACCCCAAATTAGCATTGATCCTTTCCAGTTATTGTACTCTAAAATCAGTTGGGTTAAAAATCAACACAAATCAACTGGGTTGAGTGAATGTGAACCACGTTTATATTCACTTAACCTAGTTGATTTCGACTGATTTTTAACCCAACCGATTTTTTGAGAGTGTGGTTTCCCATTATGTTGGGCGCTAACCGACCATTGGAAATTCGAACGCGTTAACTGCATCCATGTGACAGAAAAGATATTGAGTCAAGTAAAGAAACTATACCCCGTTTGTGGACCTCATCTGGCGGATTTGGTTCCGGGCTATCTATGTCTCAAAGGAACTGATTTTCAATAGATTCCCGAAAGAGTGAAGAATTCTTTGAGCGCCTTATAATATCCTTTGTATATTTTATGATAGATCCAACCAGTCAAAATTTCTTACATGATAATATCATGAAAGATATTTGTGCTGTCCTGATTTTGTTTACTTTCGCCTTTGTAGGGGAATGACAGCAAGACGGCCTCTTCGGTTATAGCATTTCCTGACAGAATATTTCTTATATATTATCCAGAATATACAAAAGTTGTATTCAATTTTTACTGCAAAATAAATATATGATCCCCATAGAACAAGACTGGTGACCCATTTCATGCTCAACCGAACGCACTCCATAGGGTACGCGTGGAACAGACTACAGACTTCAGAGATGTCCCTCCTATCCAAATTAATATCCTCCTAGAACTCGGACAAGATAATGTTGGTGAACTGGACCATCTGTGACAACAGACATTCCAAAATTGGTCCAAAAATGAGGACATACTGTAAGAAAAATGTCGAAAACTTTTTTGATATGAATAAATCTTTCTTAATAAAAACTGAATTGATCAGTACGGTTTAAAATCTTGAGAAAATGGGTGAACCTCTTTTATATTTCTTGCCTTATCAGGTATGATTGCGCACAGTCAATAACAAACGAGAGCTTTAGGGGAAAGTATATTTGTACTTTGGAGAGTGAATCCCCCCCCCCCCCCCCCCAGGAACAGCTCTGCCACAGCAACCCAGCTTCGTCATGACCTTCAGAATGCATCCGAGGTAACTGTTTCGATGCAGACTATCCGGGCAAGGTTGCACGGAGGTGGTCTCCGATCGAGAAGACCATATATTCGCATTCCACTGTCCCAGGACCACCACCATACACGATATGAATGGGCCATGGACCACGTTGGATGGACCAGAGAAGTTTGGCGAACTGTCCTTTTTACAGATGAGTCAAGGTACTGCCTAGACCTCACAGATAGACATTCTAAGGTGTGGAGAAGCTGAGCATGACCGCTATGGTGGAGGGTCAGACATGGTCTGGGATTGACGTACAGAGCTCTGTGTCCTTGAAAGTGGTACATTGACTGCACAACGGTATATTGGTGATATCCTGGATGTCCACGTCAGATTGTATGCAGGTGCAGTGGGTGATAGATTCATTCTGATGGACGTTCACGCCCGTCCTCATGTTGCCCATGCTGTCGGGGAGTACCGACATAGGGGGGGGGGGGGGGGGGTGAGCGTGTGGACTGGCCAGCAAGATCCCCTGACCTCAGTCCAGTCAAACATGTCTGGAATGAGTTGCAGCTTGCAATTTCAGCCCATCCAGTCCAGCCAAGAAGTGTCCAGGAGCTCGGCACCCTGCTGGTCCAAGAATGGAACAACATCCCACAAAGGACCACCAGGAACCTGATTGGGAGCATGAGAAGGTGTTGTGAGGCTGTAATTAACAGTAATGGGTCTCATACTCGATACTGAACCCATCCCAGTTCGCTCCGTCAGATTTTTTTGGCATATTGAAAAATTTCCTCTTTTACCAATAATATATCCATTTTCCATGGTCATCGTATTCAAAAGATAAAAAATAATGTCAAACACAAATAAAATCTTTATTTCTGTACTTAAATCATTAAAGATATAATTAAATAAAAAATATATACACTTTTCATTACAATATTTCAACTAAAACGTAAAACAGGTAGTTGGATATACTTTGTGCTAAGCAAACTTTGAGTAGTATAGTTTAATTCTGGTTTTATGATGTCACTCTCTTTGTACCACCCCCCCCCCCCCCACCCCCCAATAGTAGTATGTAATATACGATTATCCACTGTGCAATATATGTGACCTTAACCACTAATAAATATATAAATAAATACGTAATGTACCCGAAAGACTCTAATTACCACAAGGGGAGTTGGTGGAGCTTTACCGGCCTTTTGGGGAAACCGACATGAGATGTGTATTTTCACTCCATCCAAGTGGTTCCAGCAGTGTGCGCCCCTTCCAGGCCACTAGACATTATCATTCCCGAGCCCCCAGGGCCTTCGCGACTTCTAGCTCGCAGACTTAATGTCTCCTAACTCCGGCTCCAAGATTCCGATTTCTTGTTTTTATATGCCTTCTAACTCCTAAACAGAATAGGGCTGTCACGATCAATCGATTAATCGATTGTTGATCGGTCACGGCGAAATCGATTAGTATTTTTCGTTGTCGAATTATCGGTAAATTGTCTCCCGTTTTAGATGTTTAATAATTAAAAGAAAATTTGATGAAAAAACTATTGTTTCTAAAGGTATTGAGTTAAGAACATCGATGTTAAACCCCAAGAAGCATTTGTCTTCCAGGTACATTCATCAAAGCTTTGATGTTCTGAATCTTTGAACCGTCAGTGTAATAATCAAGACCGGTCGGCAGTTGCGAAGATCGCAACTGCCGACCGGTCTTGATTATTACACTGACTGTTCAAAAGTTCAGAACATCAAAGCTTCGAATGTACCTATATATATAAAAGTTGATCGTCTTCGTTGTTTACTTGAGGTAGGTCAGCTGACTTGAACTATATTTTTATCGACTTCAAAGAGAGGGAGAGGGTTGGGGGGGGGGGGTCATCTAGGTACGATTAATCGATTATTATAGATTATTTGCGACGATTAATCGATTCCTAAACTGAAAAATCGTGACAGCCCTAAAACAGAAATGATTATAGATTCAGACATAGCGTGACTGCTTCGTAATCCGGTTTCATCGACGATAGATGGTTTAAAACACAAGCAAATCGAACACTAAACAAACCTAGTCACATAAGTTGGTAGCAAACGAAGTGGGTGTGTAAACTAGATAACAGAAGAGTTTCTCAAAACTCATCACATTTATTAACAATACCTTCACAAAAATACAAGAAGTGTTCAATTTATCTTCTAATAATACAAAATGTGGCTTCATATTTCCGTATATACAATTATGAAACAATTATCAATGAATATATAACAGGACATTGTGAAACAGGAATTTTGTCGTGTATAACACATTTTTCATCACGATCGCTGCGGCTAAATAACAAAGATTATCACACCCCCTTCATACGACTATTTTTCGTCCCTTGAGTGGAACAAGGTAACATCTACAATGCTTTAGCATTGTAGATGACACCCTGTTCCTCTCAAGTGACGATGTAAAGGGGAATGGTCGAGGTCCCATCTTCTTGAACTTTTCTCTTCGAGCAAAATTAGAAATCACATCCTTGATCTGGCTGTAAGTGTACATGTGACTATTTTTCACCATAAAGTTACACTTCACTCCTATACCACTGCTTTGTGCTCTCAACAGTTACATATTGTTCTTTGTCGGGTCATTTTGGCGTTTGTTTATTCCTTTGCAGCTAAATTTGTCACAGGGTCAGAAAGAGTTATAAGTCTTGCTGCTGAGACCTATGATTGCATCCCCATTCCATCCAACCTTGATTGGGCCATGTGTTCTTTTGTCGAAGACTTTCCAGTCCGTGCCTCGAGGGCTCCCTAGCTGACGACATGCCACCTCATCTTAGTTTTAGTGCAAAGGCTTCTCTGTGTGCACCACACGATTCTGATGGCGGCCATTTAAGACATTCTCTGTAAAACTGTTCTTTCTTTTCGGGTTTTACCAGTTCTTCAAGAGACGGTTTGGAGATTAAACAGTATCCAGAACCGGGATCCACATGAGTAGTAACGGAAGGCAGTAAAAATTTAACACTGAAATCCCCATAGACATTGCTTTGCTAGAGCACATTTTCGTCCAGAAGGAATGTGGCGTAAAATTTTAACACTGAAAAGTCCCATCGGGTTTTAAATTTGGCATAACAATTGGCGTAAAAGGAATATAGCGTAAAGATTTAACACTGAAAATTCCCATAGACATTTTTTCGCCAGAGTGCCATCGGCTGATGGCACTCTGGCGAAAAAAATGTTTATGGGAATTTTCAGTGTTATTTTTACGCCATATTCATTCTAGATGAAAATTTGCTCTGGCGAACCAATGCCTGTGGAGATTTCAGTGTTAAATCTTTACGCCATACTGCCTTCCCTTACTACTCATATATATGGCAGTACTGAAAGTCATGTCGATCCATGAATACATCGATAAGGTCATATTAAAACGGTAACATTCTTATCTTCACGTATTGGCATTCAAAGAATCCGATATGATGTGGTCCAATTTGATGCGTTTTTTGGTTCATGTCCACTTTATGCAATATCTCACTCGATTCGTTCAGTTGTCGGATGTTCTTCACCAAGAGAGATGCCTCGTCCTCGGTACAGTGAAATGTATTTCTGTATTTGTCTTTGTTGTTTACTGTTTTACTAAACCCACTGTTTTCAAGAAGCTTCATTGTATCGGGTACTATTGGCATGTTTGGGTACGATCGCAATCTTTTCGGGCTTCAGACACCCCTCTCCAAATGTCTTGAAACACACTCTCGGTTCACTCCGTATGACGCGATTTATTTTAGTGACAATCCATCCGTGCCCGAAGTACCATTTTAATAACGGTAAGTTTTTCGTAGCTTTGTTGCTTCCAAGCAAACTTCACGTCTGATTGATAACGTGTTTTTTTAACAACAAACTCTTCCATATGACCTCATATGTTCTCTATGCTGATTTTGGAATTTTTAAATCTCGGTGTCATTTCTTCGAAGTGGTATCTTGAGGTCGCCTGGAACATGAATGTCACACTCAACTAATCCAAATAGATTTTCGGAAACCACCTGTTCTATTATTTCACCCTCGTTCATTGTCCTTGTTAACGCACATCTCTGAATTTTTTTTAGTGTATCTTCGAATTGCAGGATTCCGTCTTATTTGCTTCGAATTGCAGGATTCCGTCTTATTTTCAACCAGTTGTATTCCCAAATCTGAACGTGATTGTATCCTGGGTCTGTAATGTACTTTGCATTCTTGATAATCTTTTTGTGTACACCTCCCATTTGTTTTCTCGTGCATTGTTGAAAAGAATTGATTGCTTCTCCCTTTCTACATTGTTGTATTTGTATTAAATTGACTGTTACATCCGTGCTTAAAACTGGTTTTCTTTACATCAGACATCAACTGCCAGGCGTCTTTTTCTACCTTTTTTCTGTTCGCCATTGAACAGGCTTCGAATTTCATGTCGTTAGAGACCATCCACTGCTGAGCCATCCTGCCATAACGAGGCTGTTATTCAGGTTTTTAACGTCTTCCTAAGGCCATTCGAGTTGGCATCTCTTGCACGAAACACCATAGGTGAAGTGCGTTGGCATCGTACTCCTCCCCCCACCCCACCCCACGCACACACTCACGTCTTAGCTTCCTTCCTCTCCACACTGTAAGCACCTAATTTTTGTTAGACATTTTTCTTGGTGACGATTGAAAATTTTCGATGCATGTCTTACAATCTGGTCTTTCACCAAATGATGTAAATCTTTGTTCTTTTCGTTGAATAAAGTAACACGTGTTTTATAGTCGATGGTGTTAAACAGATTCTTTCAGTGTGAGTCCAGGTATACTCAATCTATCCTAGTAGGTCCCCCAACTATACATACCCGAGCTGTGTTCTGTATATATACTATTCAAAAAAGTAGGGGATATCCAAACTGATGTTGATATTTTTGGAATGGCACCGGCCCACGAAAACTTCGTGCAGGTTTTTCGCATGAGCGCCGCATTAATGTCTGTGGGGTACGTTTTGAAATGTTCATTTGTACTGGACGTGCTTTTTCGCAGGTTCGTCGTTCCTTTCTTGGTATAAACTCGTTCATCAATAGTTTTTGGTCGAAACGTAACTTTTGAGGTATGCGAAGACTAATACGTGACGAAGTTTACGTGCCGTTGGCATGTTGGAAGCTGGCAAACTGCAAAATTCTCAACGTTACTCGGTGAATAGCAGGTTGTGGTCACACTACCGTCCGACAGGCAATGTTGATGACAAACGTTGGTCAGGTCATCCAAGCTGCTAACCAGGATCGTTTCATCCAAACTACAGCAATACGTAACCACCGTCAAAGTGCCTCAGAAATTGGACAGCAGCTGCTCCGAGCGACAGATGTGTGAGTCAGTGGTCAGACTATCCGAAATCGCCTACACAGTTGAAATTTGTACGCTCGATGACCTCGAATAATTCCACATTTGACTGAACTTCGCATTGCAGCAAGGCGTAATTGATGTGGAGAACGACAGTGCTGGGACAATCATCGGTGGAGCAACGTCATTTTTCCGATGAATCGATGTTCACTCTCGACTTCCACAACAGGTCAAACAGAGGCGAAACAGAGTGTGGTGGCGAACGATACCATGATGTAACCATTAGGCAGCACAATAGTTTGAGTGGTGGATCGGTTATGATGTGGGGATGCATAACGATGACAACAGACCAGCTTTTTATGTCATCCAAGGGCGTATCACAGGGCAGTACTACCGTGACAACATGTTAGCAGCTCATTTGGTGCCATTTGCGCGACGTCACGGCCATCGATTCATTTTCCAAAATGACAGTGCAAGAACACACAGGGCCCGTGTTGCTACAGAGTTCCTCTAGGAGCAGTACTAGTTGGCGGATTGCTACAAAAATAGTTCAGTTTGTGATACAAGCATGAAATTTGGTATGGAAGTCACTTTTGGTATTTTGAGTACTTTAGGATAGTTGGCCACGAAATATCTTATTATTTTCAAGATGGCCGCCGGAAGTGAAAAAAATCTGCACTATTGGTGATGTGAGTGCAGCATATATGAGTGAAACATATAGCATTAAAGTAATTTAATTTTTCTGCTGTTATATCATTCCTTTATGCAAACCAAGACTGAATATGAATTGAAATAATGAATAGCAACGACAATTGTGGTTTAAATGGCTGTGGAAATATATGGCAAGGGAATTAACTCTGTATGCTCAAATGTGCAGTTACCAGGGATTTGTTTCTTTTTTAAACGTACACGTGTTTTCAAAATAAACCTCATAATCTGCAATATCAGTTCCAATGTTTTGTATCTCATGCATTTAGAATCGATGCCCATATATATCACAGGTGTATTTGTTGATACTAACTGATTTCTTGGCAGTTACAGGAGCAAAGTGCAGTGCATGACAATCCTGTGCGGTAGCATTTGCAATTTCCAGTACATGTTGAACGCTTGCAGCAGCACTTCTGTAGTTCTTGACAGCACTCTGCTATAGCAGAGAGTGGAGTCCAGTGTGGCTCCCACAAATTGTTGTGTTTAAGTCAACCCCAGCTGATTGCTCTGGTAACTGTTGCACTGGAGAAGAAGCCTGGTCCCAAACATGACCCGCTTGGAAAACTGCCCTTTTAACATGCTCATATAGGGATGCCCTAGTTGGTGGTATGCCATTGTATGGACGTTGCTTTCGAGCGAACAAATCAAGGCGACATTCGTATACTCTGCATGTTGTGCTTGAACGGCCGTACAAGACAACAACAAAATGTTCCAAGATATCCATGTCTGCCTCTGTAACTTCATTCTGTGGTGAATTGAGTCGACAGAAAACCTCTGTTGCAGCCTCATACACATTCCATTCCCGCCAAGCAACTTTCTTTCCTTTTCCCACAAAGGCAGACACTGTATCACACCCTGTAAAAGCATGAAAGAAAGGGAAAGCACTTGACCGAGGTCCAATTGATTTGGTAATGTCGTGTACTGGGAGCCAGCGGAAGTGTTGTCCCTTCCCAAAAGCTAACCACATTGAATTAATCTGAAGGTCAGTAAACACGGAGATGGCTATAACAGCAACATCGGTGTCGGAAGTAACAACAGTCATGCTATTAAAACCTGTAACAACAGTCGCATGTTTGGCATGAACAAACATACGGGTGTCTGCCTCTTCATGGTTACAGGGTGACAGCATATCTGTGTTCAGTTCCTTATTGCAGGCAACATCATCCCCTTTAGTGACAACTATAAGGCTGTTTGTCGGAGCATTTACAATTCTATCTGCCAAAAATCCAAACAGTTCAGTTTTGTTTTCATCACACCTCAGGAAATTACTCCACGACTTTGGTACGTTACTCTTACCGACCACTTTTCTTCGAAACCCAGCTCCCCTTTTCTGCCGAGTTCCTGCTTTGAGGCTACTTTCGAGGTATACATCAAAAACAACATCTACTCTTGTACATTTTTGTGCACATCTTACAATGTATGGTATAATAACCTCAGCTGCAAAGTCATCAAATGTTTTAGCAGTTCCAGGTGGTTTGGCACGATATAAAAAGTCGTGAAAAAAGTTGACAGTCATTTTTCAAACTCTCTATTTTCAGATTCCCCACCGTAATATGAGGCTTGATTTTTTTGCTGAAAAGGGAAAGCTTATTTTTTGCCAAGGGTTCATCAAAAATTTCTTGTCCATTAGTTGGTGATTTTTTCAGGAATTTATCATACTGTTTTCTGCCAACAGGTAGAAGCTGAGCCATCGACTCGTTTACCTTTTTATCCGCAACTTCTTTGACATCGAGGGAATAAAAGTCTTGTGAATATTCTTCAAATGGACTACCATACTCAGATATTGTTGAAATTAGTCTACAGACTTTATCCTGAAAGTCCTTCTGAGCAGCAGGGGTATCGGCATGGTGTCTTCTGTTTCGTTTCAACTCTGATTTGCCAGCTGCATCTGCAAATTCGTCGATAACCCTGCTTATTTCCGGCCCCGCTATCATCCATCGCCTCAGTGCTGCTGGGTCTTCTGTTAACCCAATAGCTCCACCGTCACTCTTAACTATGGCATTATTTTGCTCGTGAGCTTGATCGATTGAGATACCAGAGAACACTCGTTCAGTTTTGGGGACAGCAAAATGACCCTTGCAAAATTCTGTATATATATCAGGATGTAAAGTCTCAAGCCCGACCATATCACGAAGGTGAACTGGCAGCCACTGGGCATAATTTATATGGTCCAGGGCAAAGAAGTGGGGAATAAGTTCAGTTAGTGATTCTTTGTATAGTAGGAAATCACTTTCACGAAATGAGCGGACAAAACAAAGTATCAGCAACTCTAGTTTTAGAATTGTGGACCAGAACTGAATCTGTGGGTTCTTGTCTTGATCACCACACCACTGCATAAACAATTTGAACTCCTCTGTGTTGTCAAGAAATGGACCTTCGCCCTTATTAAAAGCAGTTTTCATGATACTGAACAGAGCAGCAGCTGTAACCTGATGTGCATGCCTAGTTTTCAACACATTTGAAGCTGACAAAAAAAGAGTCAGCAGTTCCGGAAGTAGCAATATCTGCGCCTGTCAATGCGACTGTCCAGCCACTACCTTTCAGTAGATCACCTAGGAGTCTGAATGCTTCCATTTCAACATGCAAGCCACCAAACATTATGATGATTTTATCCTCACCATATGCATCTGGCCACTGCCACTGAATCTGTTTGGCTAAAGCAAATAGTGGTTGATCAGCTGCCATGACAGATGTTTGCCCAGGATTTAAAAACTGCGTTACTTCTTTTATCTTTTCCATTGAGTGCTTTATTGTTGCAACTGAATGTGCTGGTTCTTGAAAAAGAGGCATTAAGGAAGAAACACTTACACACACGCTTGGACCTCGGATGCGTGAGGAGTGATAGGATGACCATGAAACAGCATCAGAATTTACAACATCATCCGTCAAATGGATAAATCTTAACCATTCGTACTCCATGTCAATGTGTTTATACAGATATGATTGATCTGAAATAGTTGTATATAGATTGTGGGCAGTTGGCTCGGGCTTACTCTTGAAATATGCCGGTGTGACAGGAATGATAGTCCGTAGGAACGTTAGTCCCTCTGGACTATTATTCCGCGGAATTATAGTCCTAGGTCTAACATTCCTAGGAATAGTAGTCCGCCGGACTACTATTCCTAGGAATGTTAGACCTAGGACTATAATTCCGCGGAATAATAGTCCAGAGGGACTAATTTTCCTACGGACTATCATTCCTGTCACACCGGCTTAACATTTGTATATGATTCAGGAAGCACAGAAATAGTTTTTGACTTTGGTCTTTCTGAATCTACATTAAATTTTCGCTCCCCACCATCTGAATCGGTATTTGGGTGCTGGAAGATAGAGATACTTGTGCCATGAAACGATGACATAGCTGTTGTAGCCGATGGATTGTGATCTATGTTATCACAGGCTGATGTAGTAAATACACCCTTGCGCAATGCAGGAGGGCAGACAAGCCCTTCTTTTAAATATTGGTTAACAACCGCTTCACCTAGCTGTGTTGAAATTGCGAGAGTTCTGTCATATGAAATACTTATTCCATACTGAAATAAAGTATCAATAAGCTGTCGCTTTCTTGTTTTTGCAAAAAGAAGAAGACCAACGTAAATGGCAAATGGGGTCTTTTTATGACAGTTGAACTGCAGTAGTTGTGCTATTGCTAGATCAGACTTTGTTGCCCCCTGCTCAATTTGGGATTCAATATCGGGCCCATGCTCAATCATAGAGACTAGTTCTAGCAAGCTTTGTGGTACGGAATTTTGTATGTCGCCTTCCTCAAACGACCCTTTAAACGCTGATTTATGTTGTAGCATATCTCTACGAACAATTTCAGCTGTTCTTGCTAGCTGTATTGCATCTGTATCAGAGCAAGCTGAAGCTAGAGCAGGTCCAACATCTTTTTCAAACGCAAGGAGAACCTCTCTTCCCTTACTAAACATATTCATTTTTGGAACTTTGGCGAGTATCTTTTCTTTCAGCCGTGTTTTATTGACCGTAATATGTTCGGTTTGAAATTGCTTTAAACGGCTTTCGTACAGACTACTGAGGTCGGCAAACATACCAACACATCCTACGGGACTATTTCGTTGAGTTTCCATGATGTGAGTAATAAGCTCAGCAAGAACTAAATCTTCAGCGCTATTGATTTCAACAGCAACATTCTCCTTGCTTTTGGCTGTTTTATTTAAAACAGACCTCTCTCTGTTATACAATGCCATAAGGCAGGCTGGGTGGTACTTAAATTCCTGTGCTATAACATCACCAGCACTGAGCTTTGCAAGAAGTTTATCAAGAAATCTCTTGTGCACACTGATTAAGTCTCTCATTCGGTTGCATGGTCATTGCTTTCCTAACTTTTGAGCGAGTGGCCTGTTTGTCACAAATAAAACAAACAACTGGGGATTCGTCAGTATCTTCTGCTGAACTTCTTGTAAATTTAGAAGGTTCGCTGACCATAGAGGATTGTGAATCTTCTTCAAAACCTCTCCGTCTTTTTGCTCTTGATAGCTTTGTATTGTTAAATCTAAGCCTACATGATTCGTGATACTTTGCATCATTTTTAACAAATGTGCTCTCTATTCCACTGCCATCATCCAAACGACGTAAATCAATTGCCATTGGCATTTCGTTCAGCTAATGAAACTGAGGAATATTAGTGGCAAGTGTTGCATACCCACTAGCCTGATAAGTCTTTGGTGGAGACCTTAATGGTTCATCTGTATCTGCTTGACACAAGGCACATTTTGACCAATCTGTATTCCACAACCCGGTGTGGCAAGTTGAGAGTCGAATTATTTTCGACATATTGAATTATAGATGAACAGAATAAAAAGAAACAAATTAGATGGCGCTTTCCGTGACCATTAAAACATCAAATATACAAAATACATGAAATCTCTGATTTGTAAGTAAACAAAATTATAGCTAGTTTATTGTTTCCAAAGGGATAACCTCACCAATAAAAATAACACGCAACTCTCATTCCCTGTGTCGTTATCACCGTCAGGTATCAACAAGGTACAAGCGTGCGATTAAAGAGAGAACTGATTAACGTAGCAGAAAGACAAACTGGACTCCACAGAGTTTGAAACGAAGTGGCATCAACGCTCTTTATTTCGTGCGATTAAAGCGAGAACTGATTACTAATGTAGCAGAAAGGCACAGTGGTATGGACTCCACAGAGTTTGAAACGAAGTGGCACCAACACTCTTTATTTCTGTATTTACGGCGTGAAGAGAAAACTGAGTATTGACGAAGCAATAACGCGAGCGTCCCGATGTGTGAAACAGAGATGCACTAACACCTTAATAATACCGCACTTTAACCGGGATTCAATTGCTTTTATTTATAAGAGTTAGAATTTTAAGAAATTTATTCGCTTTCAGCCGGTTGTGATAAAACAGTCATCAAATTAAAAAACTATCGTAACTGGGAAATGTTAGCATGCGGAATAAATTTGCTATGAGCGTTAACATCAGTATCATTTGGAGGAATCTACGTCGAAAACTCAATTAGAATTTCTTATTTTCGATAAAAATGGTAGTTTGCTTCAATGCGCTGTAGAAACCTCCACCCCCACCCCACCCCACCCCCACCCCAATGCGAATTTTAGCAGGGGAGAAATCTCTCTTTAAAATGACATCTTGGTTGCAAATTTCTTTCAAGTAGAGCCTGATATCAAGTCACCACGGCCAGACTATAAAGCCCAGACAAAATTTCATTGACAAAAACATTATGGCCGTCCATCTATTTTTAGAAATGTCGGCCCTCTTGAAAATGGCCTAATTTTCAGTGGCCAACTATCTCAGGTTTTTCTACTATATCTACTAAAGAACACATGGTGAAAATTTCATGCTTGTATCATCAAGTGAACTATTTTCATAAAAAATCGCACTAATCCGCTCCACTATACATCACTAAACTGACTTGGCCAGCAGTAAGTCCAGACCTTTCACCAATCGAGCACGTCTGGCATGTGCTTGGCAGGTGCGTACGGCAATGCCAACAGTTCCCTACCAATGTCCAGGAACTCGCCGCTGCACTACAGGAAGAATTGAATAACATCTGTCAAGCTGATATTGGACGTTTAGTGAGGAGTATGCCACATCGGATCCGCGCTTGTCTCGCGAACCGAGGATGATTTACAAGGTATTGAGGTCTTGGATTGAATGTGGTCAATTCTCTGATTGACCGTCCATGTCTTCAACAGCTCAGTGCGTGGAATGTGTGCTTGTCTGACACCCAAGTATCGCTGAAATCATTCATCAGATGTCACAGTGCAATGCCTCAGCTGTCTTTTTGATGAAAATATAATATATTTCTTCATATATCTCACTTTTATCAAATATCCCCCACTTTTTGGAATAGTATATATTACTATTTAGTGAAGGAAGCTGGTCTTTAGAGAAAAATATTATATCTCGCGTGACTTCCTTGCATTCTGATTGGCTGAAAGATGATACCCTATTTCGTGTAGTTTGCATCCACAGAACTGACCAGGCACTACACCCAGGCACTACACGTTTTCTATTTTTAGCACACTACTATATCAGTTTTCTTTTCATACTGGGCGAATAAAACTAATCAGGGTAAATATAAATATCGATTCACAGAGGCACAACATCCACAAAACGACCCGGAAAGAAATCTTTGTGGAAAAATGTATCGCTTTTCCATTGTTGAAGTCACACTTTTCGAGGCGTTCATTTTATTCCTTGAGAAGATGATCCATATCTCGTTTCGAAAAGAATGATCCATACCTGGGTCCAACTTTCATGAGAACGCGTCCGGATATGAAAAATCGTTTGTTTCGCTGCTCATATTATTTGGCTATTTAATTGTATGTTTTGGGCAGTAAACGAATAAATAATGGAATTCAATTGAATCTTCGGAGTTTGTGTCCCGTGCTGACCCATTCGGTAATGTATATGTGTGACAAATGTGTGGAAATTATCAAACTGCGTTGTCAAATTTCGAAAATTTTAGCTTTCATTCGCGAGTTGCGCGATTCTAGAATACACAGTTCCGTTTGGGGGAAATGTTTTGTTTACCCTTGCCGACCGATTCAAAACCTGTCTTCTGCTCATATCAATAATCCAAGTTAGCCGTGTTTTGGAAGAAGAAAATGTTTTTTAAAAACTACATGGTATTTTTTTCTATATAACGCTGGTTGGTAGGGCTGCTACCTTGGTAATAGATTAATAAATCGGACAGATGTTTTTCTTGATGGGTGTTCGATATAATATAAGGATTAGTGCATGTCTTGTCGTTGACTACGCCCATATAGTGCCCAGTGAGGTGGTGTAGTTCCCTCCGCTTCGCGGCGGGAACTACACCACCTCACTGGGCGCTATATGGGCGTAGTCAACTCCAAGCCATGCACTATTCCTTAAATATCACCTTTGGCGGTTTGATAACTTTCTTGCTTGACACTATTTGTGTGGAAGCATTGCATCCACGTCATAACATCACTTAGATGCGTAAAGTACAATGCGTTCAGTACAATGCGTTCAGTACTATGCGTTCATTCATTATATTCTAACGGGTAATCTGGATGCCATGCGTAGTGTCATAGGCTGGTTTTGAAGTGAAATTCAAAAGAACAAAATTCCAAGGCGTTTTTCAAAAATTGTTATGAAAACCCAGGCGCTATTTGTTTTGGTGATTTAGCAGTAATTTCAGTGTTTGTCTTGTTGTCGAGTAAATTAGAATGTATACATAAGCTGGTAATCAGCAATTGTCCTTCTATAATAGTACAAGCTGCATGATAACAAGTCCTGTTCTCCAAAAGAGTTTAATTATTGTTTAGAATTTATGTTAATAAATAACCGTTGTTATGAGTAACTATTTTACTATAAAATGTATGTATTTCCTTAATTCGACACTTCGGTTGACCCCTTGTTCGTTTTTACGTTTCGTTCATTTTTCACATCCTTCATCACAACATTCGCACCTCTGACTTCAGAGTGTGAGCACCATCTGGACAATCACAAAGCAACCACGATGGCTAATTTGGACATTCCGATTAACTTACAGATAGCTTTGTCAGCTCTGGGTGTATCTTGTCCTCTCCACTGGGCTCTTCAGACGAGAGGCAAGAGCGTCCACCTGACGCTGGAGTTTGACACAGAGGAGAACACCACCACACCGTCTCCGAGGAGAGGTAGCACCTTTTGTGAGAGGAACCCCTCTCACACTGGTCCTCACTCGTAGAAGCCTGGACCTGGACCTGAAAAGAAGAGCAAGAGGAAGAAGAGCCCATCCACCAGGCGCCGCGATGTCCGGCGGTTGGAAACGTTCCTGAAAAGGAAGAAGGAAGAGAAGGCGGAAGAGAGGACAGAGGAGGCCACTACCACCCCCTCCAACTCCTGTGACTCCCATCCACTCCCCAGCTGCCTCTCCGTTGAGGGGCAACCTGGAGGATGGCGACGTCGGAAATGGAAACAGGCTCTCTGAAGTTCCTACTCCAATCTCTCCCCTCCATCCGGATCAGGAACTGGAACTGGAACAAGCTCTACTTGACATGATGGCAGAAGTAAATAGCATGCGGGAAGACGTCAGCAATACCCTAAAGGAGTCAGCTGACAACAACAATAGAACGATGGCACACCAGCCACAGCACTCCTGAAGCATCCAGGATTCGACCATTCCATCCTAGTCAGTCCTCCAAAAATATCAACAGCCCGACTAAACCAACAACCACATCAGTCTCTCCATCATAGCCTCCTCCGCCCAAAAAGAAAAACAAGCGACAGAGTGTCAGAGAGGGTCGAAAGGGGCTTGCCCGAAACCGTCCCTGCGCGCCTTCGGTGCGCGAAACCATTCAATTCGAATTCGACACTTCAAATGCATGTCATGAATACCTTGGATTCCGGGGTGCTAACAACTAGACAATGGAGCTCCCAATTGTAATACAAGAAACACTGGTCAGAGTGAAGGCTACCCTTGCTACCACCTGGAGTATCCAGGTGCTCAAGAGTAAAATTCACCTGACAGTGGATTTTGAGAAGAAAACCGAACCGCCGTCCTTTGAGAGGTGTAGCACATTTCCCCCGCACTGGCCACCCTCCAAGTGACTCGGACTTACTGGATGATGCCAAGAAGACAGAAGCCGCCGACGTGAAGAAGAAAAGAAAAAGAAAGAAGGGACCTTGCGCCAGACGGCGCGATGCCCGCCGACTGACGGTGTTCATGGAGAAGAAAAGGACGGAAAAGGAAGAGAGGGAGGCTAACCATGGCGTTGAAAGCTCAATGCATGCTAACCCTGGCCGTTCCACGTCCAGCTCGGTTCCTTCCACTCCTGCGGAGGGTCCGGGGGACGCTGGTTCGCCAGGCAACACTCCAATCTCCAGCCCATCACACTGATAACGAAAAATATTTTTGCACTCTACAGACCAGGCTGGGAACTTGAGAATGTCCCCTATCCTTCTACAGAAAGTCATCACAAATCAAATTATTCAAGGAAACTTTTTTTTTATAAACTGTTTGTTTAAATTGTCTGAAATATGGTAGATCAATACTAGACTGGACTGGAAAGTACAATTTGAGAAGTACAAACGAATGAGGTCACCACTTTAGAACAGGCCACGGCTGCGGATCAGAAACTGAAGGATTTTTTTTTATCTGGAAACTGGTGTAGTGATGAGGACGAGCGAAAAGAGCAAAAGTAATGGAGAAGATATAGATATATGCTGGCGAGGACCGACGAAGTGTGTTTGTGTGTATGGGGGGGGGGGGGGGGGGGGCGCATAATATTCCCACTATAAATTATCTACCAATATTGTAACCGCGTGCCGCAGGTGGTAGGTAGCGATGGTTTTCATGGCTAATTTCCAGAAAATAATTCATGGTCCCTACTGTCACGTTTTGAGAGGAATTAATCAGAAGTAACATAGCCGGTAAAGCAGGTGGGTCATATGCCCTACCAATTATAACTTCCAAAGATCAAATCCCCTCCAGCTTCAAACAAATGTTCAGTGTCATCATAAATAATGCCATCAGGTCATGTTATCGTTGTTGGGACATATATTCTGTTCTTCTTGGAAATATCAAACAGCCACGAGTACATGTACACTCCTTCTACACTCCGTGTATATGTCATCATTGCTATATAATAATAACAACAGTTGTATCAATTTAATCCCAAGCAACTCGAATCGGATATCAGCATGTTGTATCTTCCTAACAGACAGTAGGCAGGGACCGACGTGGGCATGCGCCAGTGCGTATTTGATTCTGAAACATCAGGACCTGGCTCTGAAATCTCAGAAATAGGCTTCTCAGTTGGCGCGTAACTTCTCAGATCATATTTTGATATTCTTTCGATGGATAATCGAGAGAGACACTCTTACATGTATTATATATATGATTATCATTTACCATTGTTGTAGAGCGCTTAAGTTAATACTACAAGTCTTAATTACCAAGCATTAATCTTCACTGTGGTTTCTGATCAAGTCTTGGCTGCCGAAATAGGCAGCCAAGACTTGATCAGAAACCACAGTGAAGATCAATGTTTGATATAGTGTACTAAATGAAAATGATGAGAGCCATACTTGCAGTGTGTGTTACAAACAGCAGCGTGACTCCGTAAATTCAAATCTGGCGCATGAATTGAAAAAATAGGCTCCGAGGCTAGAGCGTATTTTAAATAGCCCTGATCGGTCCCTGAGTAGGTTAGGACATCTCATTGATCGTGATCTTAAGTTTGATTTTTACCAATGAGGTATCCCATACTCCAACCAAGTAAACGAGGCGCAAACTATTCTCTTCTCGGATAGTACTCGTCCCTCTGACTCATCTATTTCAACGTCAGTGAGGAAGAGGAAGAGTCACCACCAGGGACGTCGGAAGCATTGGGGTATTGGGGCGCTCCAGCAGACAATGTCCATCCCAGGTTTGTCACTCATTTTTTCAATGACTTAATCTCGAAGTAAATATAAAATACACCTCTAATCCGATTGGGAGCCTTCAAAATGAAATGGGGGAGTTGGGGAGTTTAGGATGAGGTGCCGCCCCCTCCCAAGGGGGCACCTCCTCCCAAACTGTTCCATCTCGGGCCTTCGGCATTCGAGACATGCATGCTTAGGCATGTCATGGTGGGGCCGCCTGTGCGATTGAATGCCCTTTTCTCCGGGTCTGACCCCCCACCCCCTCCGTCCTGAAGTGCTTCCGGCGCCCCTGGTCACCACTGAAGCCATATACCGGAACGTAATGCCTGGGGCACAGAGAGCACGTGTTCCTACTTATTTCAGAAATAGTTGTAAGAGAGAGAGAGAGAGAGAGAGAGAGAGAGAGAGAGAGAGAGAGAGAGTCAAATACAGTAACCTGAACCTTGTGTTTCACTTTTGAGTGCCGTTATTGCAATGTTAAGGGGCGAGCACAAAATCTTTACTCTTAAATATTCCATTCCATTTCAGAGCCATCAACTGGTTGATACAGTCTATTTTCTTTACTTGGGGGAAGGCCCATCAATATTTTCAAAATGCCGCCTTTGGGCTGCCTGTTGAAAATATTGACTGGTCTACCACACCAATTGCTAAGCAACTATCTATTCAGGTCGTATCACGATCCTCGGTCGGAAAAGTGGCATTAATGGTTCGAAGGTTAGATATGGAGCGAAAATTGTGCTTTGTTTCTCAATGTGCATGTGCGTTTGTCCCAAGCTAGCTTTGGATATATTGTAGCTCGATCATGTCGCTAAGGCAGATGGACCACCGCTGATGTATATTTGCTGTTCTTTGACCATGCCCACCTCCTTTCCAACTTCTAAATGCTTCCTTCGCCCTGCCTATATGCTGGGACGTTATCTCCAACATACCTTTAAATTCATCAATAATTTGTATTTATAGAACAGTGAGCATTGATATTACCAGATGTCTCGATTGATAATAAACCAATCTCTAATATAGTGGTGTTTTATAAATAATACCAGGCAAACATCTTAGCGTGATTGCTTTTGTTCCCCAGCCTTCACCACACGGATATAAACATTTACGTTTTGTCTGGGATCTACCGCGGAAATTAATTACAGCCTCTCAGACTCCGTTACAGTAATCAAATTTAATGTTATTATTTTAACAGATCTGTCGGGAAACATTTCCTATTGCCTGTATCTGTCACTATTTTTACGTTTAACCAAATCAGTTTTTGCACGATCAAGGTTTCAAGGACTGACCTTTCTGCCATTCTCGTCCCATTTAAAAACAACCTTGAAAAACCCGGCACTTAGACTTAAAACTGAAGTGAACGGCCAAGATTAATGAAAATGTATTTCATTGGACCTGAGAAGAGTCAAATTTCACGATCAAATGGGATATTTGGTTTCTTCAATCAGCCAATGAGATGGTATAGCACTGATTGCCGACTGAGCAGATCCTAATTTCACAACTGAACCTTTCATTGACCTACGACCGATATAGACCAATCATTCGGAACCACTGATCTCTATTCAACTTGATTGCTGGAACGTTTTTGAGCACATTTGAAAGTTGGCTCAATCGCCGCATCTTAGTGGAGGACAGATGCGGATGTTTCTATAAATAAAAAAAATGCTCTACAAGTGAAATGAAATAAATTGAAATTTATTTTGTAGTATACGCTGACACGGTGTATAATGAACATGTTGCAGAAATGTACAGATGTAAAAGTATACTGCATGGAAACACTTAGCCCTGGGTGCTGTCTTCCTTGCATTCCAATATTAACCCTTTGAAACTTTAATTATCCTGACTTTCAAACGTCACAGGGAATTCATTTTCTTCAACGGTTTTCAAAATGCAACGTCAAACGTTGGAAAGTACAAACAACATGATATTTTTCACATTAGTAATTAACAGGTTGAGGGCTAGATTATTTTTGGAGGTCCGAATTTGTTATTCAAAACGTGTTTTATTACAAATTTATTGGAGAGTACCACATCACTCTCCAATAATTTGTAACGAAACAAATTTATGTAAACAAAATATGATTTGTGCTTGACTGAATATGAAACAAAAGCAGGGAAAGTGTTGGCGTTTGGTCTGGTATCCTCATTTTTGAAGCCCTGATAGTGGCTTCCGGCACTTAACCAATTAAGAAGTCTTGACATCAGACTTATATTAGTATTTTAAGCTGCGATAACATTTGGCTCAACGGTTGTCACTAAGCACTACTCGGGAGAAAATGGGAATTGAGGTTAAAACTTTAAAAAATCCAAAAATAATAACAGAAGAAATGACCACAAAGTATCAACGTGCTGTTTTGATTTTGTTCGTCATAAGACGTACACAAGTATTAAAAGGTTAAATCCTGACATCAAAATTACAAACAATTTGTATCCTTACTGGATTTTTGAACGGCACTTGTATTACTTAATCATTTAATTATATAAAACCCTTTACCCAACGCAGACGATATCAAAATTTATTATTTTAAATATAATTTTTTCAAATTTTTCAACAAATTTCAACAAAACCATATCATGTGACCCCTCGTGACGAGCTCGTTCCAACGAAGGGTCACATGATATGGTTTTGTTGACATTTTTTGAAAAATACTATTTTTCAACTACTGAATTTGCATATTACGCGGCCGGGTGCGGCCGATTCGTTAGTTAAAGGGTTAACCTTTCGCCCTGCGCAAACAGAACACTATTCTCACAAGAAATGCTCTTAACCCTTTACCCAACGTAACGGTCAAAGCCGGCCAGCGCTATTCTCAAAAATCGCATATTAATTTTCAAAATATTTTCATTTTTTGTCTCAAAAACATAGGTTATGACCCCTCGTTGGAACGAGCTCGTCGAGCTCGTTCCAACGAGGGGTCATAACCTATGTTTTTGAGACAAAAAATGAAAAAAATTAGTTATTCAAGAATTTTTTTTGCAAGTGTCGTCTGCTTTTCATGTTAGGTAAAGGGTTAACGAGAATTTCCATTTGCTTTGGTTTTCAGTCCCTTGACTTTAAATCTCCGCCCCAAGAGCAAGGTCATGGTCCTAAACGGAATGACCTCGATCAGTTCACTCCAGTGCGAAACCATGAGCCCCCCGCCCAGGAGGCAAAAACAGAAAAGAATAAAACCCGAAGTGGGGTCTCTGTGAACGGTGCAAGACGGAAACGTCCATTGCGCTAGGTAAGGGGACCAAAGAATTACAGAAATTGCAGAAATTACATGGTCTAATCAACAAAGCCTCGATTGTAGAATGTTGAAATCTGAATGTTGTGATCCAGGCAAAATGGAAGTACAGTCGGCCCAGGAAAGGTTATTACAAGCGTCATCTGTAAGGTATGAATTTAGAGCCTTGTGTACTATCGCCGTCTTCAATTGTGATGTATTGAGGCGTTAGACTGACGGTTTAATGTCATTCCAAATCCGCGGGAAAGAATGGAACGGGAGTTCGGCACAGAAGCTAGTTCTGGGCATTTGTGTTCGTTTATTACCGGACTGTCTAGTGTTCATGACAGATGAGTTCGTATAAATTTCAAATGTGTTGCAAAAGGACTCGGGTAGTCTTTTATTAACCCTTTGAACCCTGGTGGTATCGCCCATGTCAGTTCAATGAAAGGAATTGGAAGACTCCGTATTTACTATTAGGGGGTAGACCAATCAATATTTTCAACGTGCAGCCTTACGGCTGCTCATTGAACATATTGATTGGTCTACCCCACCCTTAACTTAGCAGGCATCCTGCTTAATGAAAGTATGACATGCCATGTCCCTGGGCCGGTAAAACGGCCCTTGAGGATCAAATGGTTAAACCAATAATGCATGAACAAGAGAGTATGTAGTGTATATAGGTCTCTCAATTATAGTATCCCACTGCTTTTGAAAAGGGGATCGGTGTGTGAAGTATAGGATTGTTAGCTCACCTGACTGAAAGTCAGGGTGGGCTTTTCTTATCACTCGTCGTCCTGTGTGAAGGTGGTGTTTGAGCCTCTTTCTCCTAAACCACTGGCCACATTTTAATTAAATTTCATGTAAGTAGTGGTTATATAGGGGCATTTTGATTTTTAGCCAAAATAGGTTTCGGCTCATATTGAGCAGAGGTGTGGGGAAAAATGGCCAAATTTTTTGAAAATCTTCTTCTAATGAACCACCAGTAGCAGAGACTTGATATGTGGTATACAGAGTCCTTTTGAGGTTTAGAATCAAGTTTGTTCAAGAGAAGTTTGTCGGGCATTATTTGCCTTCGTTATGGGTTCATATTTGGGCTCAGTATAGGAGCCCGATTTCGAACTTAGTGCATTTCAGGCAAATTTCTTAAAAAATCTTCTTCTCCAGATCCAGCAGACAGAATCTTTTGATATTTGGTATGCAACATTGTGGGGTGTTCTGATTGAAGTTTGTTCAAATCGGCTCCCTGGATTCATATTTGGGCTCACTATAGAAGCCCGAATTCGAACTTAGTGCATTTCAGGTAAATTTCTTCAAAAATCTTCTCCAGATCGAGCAGGCAGAATCTTGTGATATTTGGCATGCAACATTGTGGGGTGGATCTGATTCAAGTTTGTTCAAATCGGCCCCCTGGGTTTATATTTGGGCTCAGTATAGAAGCTCGAATTCGAACTTAGTGCATTTCAGGCAAATTTCTTCAAAAATCTTCTTCTCCAGATCCAGCAGGCAGAATCTTTTGATATTTGGTATGCAACATTGTGGGGTGGATCTGATTCAAGTTTGTTCAAATCGGCCCCTGGGTTCATATTTGGGCTCACTATAGAAGCCCGAATTCGAACTTAATGCATTTCAGGCAAATTTCTTAAAAAATCTTCTTCTCCAGATCCAGCAGGCAGAATCCTTTGATATTTGGTATGCAACATTGTGGGGTGGATCTGATTCAAGTTTGTTCAAAACGGCCTCCTGGATTCATATTTGGGCTCACTATAGAAGCCCGAATTCGAACGTAGTGCATTTCAGGCAAATGTCTTAAATAATCTTCTTCTCCAGATCCAGCAGACAGAATCTTTTGATATTTGGTATGTGACATTGTGGGGTGGATCTGATTCAAGTTTGTTCAAATCGGCCCCCTGGGTTTATATTTGGGCTCACTATAGAAGCTCGAATTCGAACTTAGTGCATTTCAGGCAAATTTCTTAAAAAATCCTCTTCTCCAGATCCAGCAGGCAGAATATTTTGATATTTGGTATGCAACATTGAGGGGTGGATCTGATTCAAGTTTGTTCAAATCGGCCCCCTGGATTCATATTTGGGCTCACTATAGAAGCTCGAATTCGAACTTAGTGTATTTCAGGCAAATTTCTTAAAAAATCTTCTTCTCCAGATCCAGCAGGCAGAATCTTTTGATATTTGGTATGCAACATTGTGGGGTGGATCTGATTCAAATTTGTTCAAATCGGCCCCCTGGATTCATATCTGGGCTCACTATAGAAGCCCGAATTCGAACATAGTGCATTTCAGGCAAATGTCTTAAAAAATCTTCTTCTCCAGATCGAGCGGACAGAATCTTTTGATATTTGGTATGTAACATTATGGGGTGGATCTGATTCAAGTTTGTTCAAGTCGGCCCCCTGGGTTTATATTTGGGCTCACTATCGAAGCTCGAATTCGAACTTAGTGCATTTCAGGCAAATTTCTTTGAAAATCTTCTTCTCAAGATCCAGCAGGCAGAATCTTTTGATAATGGGTATGCACCGTGCTTAGGGGGGTGAGGTTCAAGTTTGTTCAAGCCAAGTCCCTGGGTTCATATTTGGGCTCACTGTGGTAGCCCGAAGTATAACTTAGTTCAAAATGAGGAATTTTCTTTAAAAAATCTTCTTCAGATCCAGCAGTTGGAATGTTTTGATATTTGATATGCAGCATCCTTACGGGGGTGAGATTCAAGTTTGTTCAAGCCATATCCCTAGGTCCATATTTGGACTCACTGTGGGAGCTTGAATTGTAACTTATTTCAAAATGAGGAATTTTCTTTAAAAATCTTCTTCTTCAGATCCAGCAGTTGGAATGTTTTGATATTTGGTGTGCATCCTTAGGGGGGCGAGATTCAAGTTTTTAAAGCCAAGTCCCTGGGTTCATATATGGGCTCCCTGTGGGAGCCCGAATTATAACTTAGTTCAATATGAGAAATATTCTTTTAAAATCTTCTCTTTTTTTTAGATTCACTGGTCAGAATCTTTGGATATTTGGTATAAGCTTTTCTTAGGAGGAGCAGATGCAACTTGTTGAAATCAATTCTCTGGGTTGATATTTAGGCTACCATGTCAGGTGAGCGCCCTCAGGCCCCTTGGGGCCTCTTGTTTTGTTATCGCTCGAATAGCTTTGTTTGCAGGCCGAGGATTCTATTTGTGGGTTCAAAGTATCCCCACGTAATATTAAATGACTTTGGATCAGAAAGAAGTACAACAATCTTTGAGCTATTTGGGGCAGAAATGTTTTTGCCCGATTTATGGCAAAAGTAGCCCTGGCTATTATTTTCAAGCGAACTGTGGAGACATGTTGCTTGAATTTGAGGCCTTCATCCATATGAATACATAGAAGCTTAAATGTTGTCTTCTCTTAATGGTTACCGACTAGTGTAATATGTGTATCGTTCAATGATATGCTCTTGCATCTCGCACTGTATGGATCATTTTGAGGATGGAGTAACATGAATTTGGTTTTGGAAGCGTTTAGAGCTAATTTATTCGCAGAGCATCCCTTAATTATGCTATATAACTCAGAGTTTGTATTTTCTGTCAGTGTATACACGCTATTGGTAGCTGCATACGCTGTTGTGTCATCTGCGAATGACAAGACTTTTAGCAAAGTCGATTTGTTGATGTCGTTACCATATAGTACAAATAAAATGGGTTCGAGGATAGAACCTTGGGGGACACCTGCGATGATCTCTCTTTTGTCAGATACTTCATTATGGAAAGAAACAAACTGGCTTCTTTCTGTTAAACAATCCTTCAACCAGGAATTATCTAACCATTGAATGCCATAATATTCCAGTTTCTTCAGCAGAATATTATGGTCAATGCTATTGAAACTTTTCGCAAAATCTAGGAAAATCGAAAGGATACAATATTTGTTTTATCATTTACTTCAGCAACATTTTTTATAATTTAAAGATAGAATGTACGGCTGATTGGTGCTTCCTAAACCCAATTTGATACTGGTATATAGTCTTTTGCTCATCTCAGCAACTGGACAAGCGAGAATGTATACATTTTCAAGTATTTTTGAGAATGTGGGAAGTATACTAATGGGTCGTCAGTTATTGAATACATTGGGGTCGCCGATTTGAAAATATGTATAATTTTGGCCACCTTCATTTTCCTTGGCACTATACCAGTAGAGAACGAGAAGTTAGTTATGTGAGTTAGCTGATTTGCCATCTCGGAGATGATCTCATTTAACCCTTTACCTAACATGAAATGCAGAAGACACTTGCAAACAAAATTCTTGAATAACTAATTTTTTTCACTTTTTGTCTCAAAAGCATAGGTTATGACCCCTCATTGGAACGAGCTCGACGAGCTCGTTCCAAAGAGGGGTCATAACCTATGTTTTTGAGACAAAAAAGGAAAATATAATGAAAATTAATTGGCGATTTTTGAGAATAGTCTGGCCGGTTTTGGCCGTTATGTTAGCATTCCTCGAATTCTATTTACACAAAGAATTACTTCCTGCACGTTGGTGGGAGTGAAGAAAGATTCAGCATTTATGTTGCCAATGTAGTCCGAGAAATAACGGTTTGCCAAAGGCATTTCGTCACTGATTGATTTAACTGTACTTGCAAAGGAAGATATTAATTCTTTTGGCAATCAATTTAGGATCGGTTAGTTCGTCGTTGTCAACACGAATGGAAGACGACAGTGTGGGTGGTCGTTCAGTTTTGTTGATGGCTTTACGCATACTTCCCCAAGTTTTGTCCAAGGTTATTTTTATTTGGGTATCGATGTAACAATCGGCTTTACTTGTTCTTTTCAGGCGATTGGAAATCCGAAATAGTCTTTGTATTCAGTGACGTTTTGTGAGGTTGGGGGATTTAGCTTTCCAGCTTTAAATTTGGGCCACGTGCCATCCATGGATCGCGTTTTATGTATTTCTTTGGGGTTGATCTCACTTCCGCAATGGGAAAGCCCGATCAAATAGAAAATAGAATTTGTCGAGGAAAAGGTCATACGCTCTATGCGGGCATTCTGTATTGAGTACGTCCCAAAGGTCACACTCCTATAAAAGCTGATTAAATTAACTAATATTCGTCCTTTTGAACACCCGCTTCATGGTTTGAGTTGGGTGGACCAGGCAGTTGCTTTTGTCCTCAATAATAAAATATTGCTAAATGGTCGCTACCATCGGTAATTACAATTCCTGATTCATATGAGTTAGGATTGTTACTAAATATATGATCGATTAATGTTGCAGAAGTGTCCGTTCCTCTCGTTGGCCTTGTGATAGCCGGCATGAAACGTGCACTGAACAGAAAATCTGTATAAAAAAGTTGGCCTGAGTGTGACTGTTGAAGTTTAGAAAATCAATATTAAAGTCGCCCATGAGACAATCCCTTTCGTTTACGGAGTTTATTATATTCAGTAGCCGAAATAATTCGGATAGAAAAAGGTCGAGGTCTGCTTCTGGTGCAATATTTAGTCGAAAGATGGAACCAATTTTATCTATTGACTAAAGTGATTTTTTTATTTCATTGGTTGATGGATACTTGGTATGAGACCATATTCACTGAAACCCACGATACGTCCGCCCAGCCACTGACAAATTTCCCATACCCAGTGGAAGCCTCGTTCCGAAATCTACAAATTGTCCATACCCCGTAGAAGACGCGTCATTCCAGTTTTACAGTGTACATGTATTATATTTTAATTTTTTATCTTCAAAATATAGCTCATGACCCCTTATTGGAATGAGCCTGTCGAGTACCCTCCAATGTGGGGTTCATAAGCTATGTTTTTGAGACAAAAAAGAAAAAAAGAAATTCAATAATTTGTTTATACTAGTGTATGGCTCAACAATGGAAGATAAACGATCTCATGCTGTGTGTGTTCACACATGAAATAGATTGTACTTCTAAAACGGAAAGTCAATAGATAAATTCGTTACCCCGTGTCTGATCACGTGGTACGGGTTTTTACCTACCCGAAGCCAGCCGATACGGCTGGCTTCGGGTAGGTAAAAACCCGTACCACGTGATCAGACACGAGGTAACTAATAATACATTTATTTCTACCCGTAATTTCTATGAATAATAATGTAAAGACATGAGGGATAAAGACTGAAAGATCATTGCGTATTTTGAAGGACATATTATCTTTTACAAATAAATCAACACAACCTCTTCCATCATCATGTTCTGCAAGTAAGAGTGATAGCCCCCAAGTTCGTGGCACAGAGCTTTGGGGTTAAATATTTCAGTCAGACCTATTTAGTCAAACAAGTTTTTATCCGACTGTAGATCACACAATAAATCGCTGATATTTTCGAAATTTACATTTAGATAACGGCGGTTGATATTGAAGAGGGAGAGAGATTTACTTTGGCCCGATATATTGTCTTTGAATTGTTCAGGTGTATAGTGCTTGCAGATTTTGTTATCTTAAGCAAAGGGCTGATTCATGTCCTCGCTGTCTTCGGGGAATGTGCTTTTGAATTTAGAAATGAAATGAAAAGTATCGTCATTATGGATCTCTTCAAGTCCTGAATTGTTAGCCATGTTGATTCATCAGATCATCGAAAGCACACCGATGTGGGACTTTTTTAGAGGTATGAACAATCATTTTATGGATTAGACCATGCATGGTTATTAAGAAGAACATTTTATTACACCCCTGTTCTATGTAATTCTCATCTACAGCAACACTAAACCATGCGGAAAATGAAAATCTGTTCCGCACATATGTGCGGAACGGAAATCGTTGGCACACTATGTTTAAATAGAAGCGAATTTTCGCTGGAATTTTCTACAAATCGTGCAACGCAATTACAAGTTGAATCGCTGGCGATAGCTGAAAATTCTCCTCTGAGTTCCAATGTGTTCTATGTGCCATTAGGCACATAGAAGACATTGGAACCCAGGGGACGAAATAGTAACTCGGGTCCCCCTCGCAAATTTGGATGGCGATAAAATGTGTTTTTGTTTGCTGATAGTTGTCAAATGAATTGATGAGTGCCATTCTAATAATTGGTTATATAGACGTGAAGGCGTGTAATAAACACAGAGCGACACTGTTTTGTCCTTCCGCGCTGGCTCTTGTCCCATATCGATTAACCCATTCACGCGCGTGTGTCGTTCTCTGTATGCCTGGTACGTGGAACAGAATTTTGAAGTCTTGAACGCGAGACAGATATATACACATGATAAACAATTATCATACAGATTCTTGAAAAAACTTCTTCCTTTTCCGGGAAATAAAGTCACAGAAATTACACATTCGTGTAACCTTGATGCAGGAACGAGTATAAAATGTATATACGTGAGAAACAGGATTTTTCGTGCAGCTTGCTCTGCTGCAGAACATGGTTACAGGAATCAAATCATTCAGACACAGACACATAAATATCATCTGTGTTCTTATGCCAAATACCATGTAATCTGATGACTGCCTTTCAAGTTAGTATAAAAATGATAGTGATGCGAAATTCACAAAGGGCATAAACTGTTTCAGTTTTCGATAATTCACGACGACTTTTAATCTTATCTAAATCATTCTTAATATAAGGCTGTTCATCAAATTTTATTAAAGTTTGATGTTTACTGTTCAAGTAATCACAAGGACATTTATTTAATTATTGGTATCTGAAGCCACATTCAGAACCGTTATCTATTTTATGACATAAACATGTAAAATATTAGTAAAATGAAACCATAAAACTTTTCAGGTATGGTGTTGGTACAGTGCGTGATGTTATACGTTATTTCTTATCGTACAGCAGTGATCAAGACTGCATTGCTTAACAGCTATTCGTATGTAATTTGTTTTGTTTCTTTATCGGATAATACATGGAGAAATTCAGAGTTCTTTTAATCGAGGGTAAAGGAGTTAAGGTGCCTTTCTATCACTTTTGACAGTATGGATGACCTGATGCAGCTCAACACAAAGCATAAATTTAATATATATAAAACCAAACAAAAGCAATATATATTCGCTGGAAAAGGTCAACTATATGTATATGTTACCTTTTAAGGTGTGGGTCTATGGTAGACAACTGTCATTGGTAAGTATTACGTATGAATTGATTACGGCGCGAGGCACACTGCACTGAATATACATGTGCATTTGCCTTAAGGTTAATATATATGTATGTCAAGGTGTTGAATTTTCGATTTCGTCGTTTAAAAGTGTATATATCTTTGATAATTTTTCTCGTTCGGGCCAAAGGTACAAGAATATGCGTTTGTGTGATGAACTCTAAAAACCGATTTGCCACTTAAACAGGCCAGCGATAAGCCATGCGCTGCTAATTAAGCATGGAATTTTATGTTCATTGCCGCATTTCTGTTTAACGCCATAGTGAGATGTGTGGTAAGAGATTAAACGTAGTGGAAGCGATTGTTCTCTTGCAGTCATTATCTGTGTAATTATGTCCAGTTAATATGTAATTGTTGTAAAAACAGAACATCACACATGTTCTGGACACACACTCATATTACGCACCTGGCCTGTCACCGAATGTCAGGATACACGGAAATGCGAATTTTGAAAGGAACTCTAATATTAAATTAAGATAGATCTAAGCGGAACAGTTCAAGAGAAGCAATTAAACTGAGAATTAATGTTCTGACTATCGAAATAAAAATCGGGTGATTTCTCGAAAAATTCATTTCCAATCTGAAGGCGGGTAAGGCTGTGGATCGTAGGAGATTGGGATGTCCCATGCTATAGGTTAGAGGATGTTCCGCATCGGTACGAAAGTATAGGCACGTTGTAGTGTAGGAGAGCCACAGAGCTCATATTTAGAATAGGGGCAGTCGCGGGCCAAGTCGGTGGTCATATCTGAGTGAAGGATCAGAAATAGACAGTGCGAGCTCAGGGAGCTACTAGTATTTGGGAAGACGGCATACCTGTTGCAGAAGGCAAGACATACGTAGGCAGTGTATGTTTGCCTGTATGAACATTATTCTGAGATAAATGGAGTGAGCATTTAACCCCATTGGTGGCGACTGCTTGAGTGAAAAGCGTCCAGTAAAGTGACAATAAGCTAGTGGCCGTGGGACGGCAGTGGTAGCGTGACATTCCGTCACTTGTTGGAGGGAATGCGATACACTAGAGTGACAATACGTTAGTGGTCGTGCGACGGCATTGAAGGAGTGGGGTGATAAGGCGACCAAAGAACACTAATGAGAAGGAGGAAAACCAGCGACAACAGAGAATGCGGGCCCGCAAGTGACTCAAAAACTGCGTGGATAGGGGGTGATTGACGTTTTGTTTTCTGATTCATTGGATTTAATGTAAGTCACAAATTACCATATTCATTTTTATACATATATGTAATAAAATTGGTGTTTTCATTGAATCCCTGTTGATTTTTGGTTTTCGAGGAAAAGTCATTGACCCCTTCAGGATAAGAACCATCCCAACAAAAACGAAAACGGGCGGGATAGTCTCGGTGAGACATACGTTCACGCACGGATTCGGGCGATACTTCTTGAGTTTTGGCTGAATACGCGGCGTAAATCTGTTTCTTCCAGCAGCGACAAAGTCCGGTTTCCGACAATGTATACTATTTGTCATCGAGGTGTGTTACTATGTGAGACTGCTGCCATTGATAGAAACTAGGTATGAAAAGATTATTGTTTCAGGCTACTGCTCAATTATTTATATATGTTACCTGTTAGGGTTTGATACTATAGTAGACTACTGTTATTGATAAGTACTGGGTACAAATATGTAACTATGAGGGACAAACTGCATTTCTCTCTAAGGCTTACTTGAAGTTAACTGTATTTTTTTATATGTTGCATGTTATGGTGTTATAGTATGGTATCTACTGGGGGCGCGGTGGCTCAGTAGGTAGAAGTGCAGGCTGCAAGCCGAGAGGTTCTCGGTTCGAATCCCACCTGCGGCAACCGCGTTGTGTCCTTGGGCAAGACACCACTTCACCCACTTTGCCCACGTGGGGGCACGGTGACGTTGTGTATTAAGGCGTAGTGCACGTCGATGGTGCACTGTCTTCAACCAATGCGAACCCTGCTTGTGTGGAGTTAGTATGTTGGGGAGCTGACAGTTGCTCGCCATTGCTCGGTGGTTCTCTCCGGGTACTCCGGCTTCCTCCACCCGTAAAACTGTCACAGTCATGATTAGCCATTGTGCAGAAAGATGTGGCTTTAAACACCAATAAATAAATAAATAATGGTAGCTACTGATATTGATAAATGCAAGGTATCAATAAATTTTTGTGTTTGACACTTGCACTCAATATTTATTTATTGTTGTTCAAGGTAACATATGTCAGCACAATGGCTAATCATGACCACGACAGTTTTACGGGTGAAGGAAGCCGGAGTTCCCGGAGGGAACCACCGAGCAACGGCGAGCAACTGTCATCTCCCCAACATACTAACTCCACACAAGCAAGGTTAGCATTGGTTGAAGACGGGTGCATCATCGACGTGCAATACGCATTAGTGCACAACGCCACCGTGCCCCCACGTGGGCAATGTGGGTGAAGTGTCTTGCCCAAGGACACAACGCGGTTGCTGCAGGTGGGATTCGAAGCCTGCACCTCTACCTGCTGAGCCACCTCGCCCCCACCGCACTCAATATACATATATGTATATACATTGCCCGAAGTCAACTATATATATGTGTGTTAACTTGTTAATGTGTGATACTAGGATAAACGACTGCCATTGATAAGTGCTAGACATCAATAGATTACTTCATTATATGAGCTCTTGGGATCAACCAATCAGCGTGGATAAATGGTAGCGGCCTATGAAGCCATTTCAGATCGATGATGACGTCATTGTTGACCTCATGAGAAATCAATATTAGGTGTGTGTCCACCATATTGTTTTAGAAATAAAATGCAACCGCCTCGTCTTAAAAAATGGCAATCTTACAGCAAACGTTCTGAATCGTCCGTTGAATGTGATTAAAGTTTCATTAAACATACTTGAACAAAAAGAAATAATCTGCTTATAATATGTGACCCAAATTGAGAAACTTATTTCTGTCTATAACCCCATACGATAGTTCAATGTTAAATCGAAACACGCCCAAGTTAATCGTATAATCACCTCAGCACGAAAAGATTGCATTATAGAGTTACTCCCCTTACATTGTAAACTTTCGTCTGCTTGTTTCCATTTTCTCAAGTACGATGCACAAAAACAATTCAAATCATAACAATAAAACGTTTCGGTTCTTCTTCAAACGACGAAATAGCAGAGAAACGGAGGATGGTCCATGCGGAGAATACAATTAAAGCTAACAATAGAGTAGCTGGGATATTTGCTGAATATTTGAACAAACAGGGCATGAACACTGACTTTGAACAATATGACACAGTTACACTCTCAGAGGCTCTGGAACATGTCTATATAGATGAATAAAAACCTGATTGTGAACGGTACAAGGCAAATTCGTCAGAGAACTTGAGACTCGGGTTAAACATGTACCTCAAATCTCCTCTCTACAATAACAATTTGGACATCATAAACGATCCTGATTTTTTGTTTTGCAAATTCGATGTTCAAAGCTGCCATGGATGAGTTGAAAAGGTGTGGACTTATGGCGACAGATTACCATTCCATCATAACTGCTGAAGACAGGAAATAGTTATATGACTCCACACATCTGTCCACAGACACCCCAAACGGACGCCCGAACAAAGTCCAATTTGACATTCGTTTATACTTTTGCGTAGGGATAGAGAGAACATGAGAATCATGACACTGTCGACATTCAGCATCCAAACCGTCTCTGCGTCAGAAGCGCGATAGGTGATAAAACAAGAAGACGAACTCATGAAAAACCACCGCGAACTGATAAGCGGCATTATGTCAGAAGTTAAAGGCAACTCGTGTTGCCCAGTGGCCAGTTATTCAAAATATTTGTCAAAAGTTCATCCTGGATGCCAGAGCTTGTGGCAACGACCACTCGAGAAATACAGCAACGATTCAGAAGTATGGTATTATAAAAGTCCAGCTGGAGAGAAATCCCTGGGAAAGTTCATGACAATGATGAGCCAAAAGGCAAATTTAAGCCAGACATATACGAATCATTGTATTCGAGCCACAGGGGGCCAGTATTTTTCTGGCGTCAGCCAGATCATGGCGGTTAATGGCCATAAATCGGTTTCGTCGTTAGCCGTGTACCAACGTGTGACCAACTCGGAAAAGTAAATGATGCCTACAACCAGGACTATCGAATTCTCACGACAAACTATTTCTAGGCATGGAATGGAAAGTGATCCAACAAATACAAATGATTTGGAAGATGTTCATCCGGATGAACTTTTTGGACTATTTAATGACCAAGAAGCACAAATCGCTCCAAGTATTTGTCAACCTGTGAACCAAAACGTTAAGACTAAAGTTGCTGGCAACATATTTATTTATTTATTTATTTATTTATTAGTGTTTAAGGTCACATATTTATGCACAATGGCTAATCGTGACCGTGACAGTTTTACGGGTGGAGGAAGCCGGAGTACCCGGAGAGAACCACCGAGCAACGACGAGCAGCTGTCAGCTCCCCAACATCGTAACTCTGAACTCTGCACCGCAGCACAGGCAGGGTTAGATTGGTTGAAGACATGCGCACCATCGACGTGCAGTACGCCTCAGTACACAGCGTCATCGTGCCCCCATGTAGGCAATCGGGGTGAAGTGTCTTGCCCAAGGACACAACGCGGTTGCCGCTGCTGGCAACATGCCCCTCTTCTGAAATTGCAGCATTGGCAGCATCAACATTACGATAAACAACAAATGAACAGACTTCAATGTTATTGTTAATCCATATTCATTATAATCCAGTTACTTATACTTGTTTTGTTCAAAACAATGTTTTATTTATTTCAAATGGTTTGCTTTTCCAGATGGCCGGTATGATCGCCCTTGACATTCGATTGTAGTGAGAATTCCAGATGCAGACCAACCCAACGAGAAAATAAATTACAGGGCCGATTAATTAATCCTTTACCTAACATGAAAAGCAGACGACACTTACAAAAAAAATCCTGAATAACTAATTTTTTTCATTTTTTGTCTCAAAAACATAGGTTATGACCCCTCATTGGAACGAGCTCGATGAGCTCGTTCCAATGAGGGGTCATAACCTATGTTTTTGAGACAAAAAATGAAAAAATAATGAAAATTAATTGGCGATTTTTGAGAATAGCGCTGGCCGGTTTGGCCGTTACGTTAGGTAAAGGGTTAAAGGGACATACTGGATTTTGTCCGCTGACACAATAAATACGTTACGGGACTTTTAGTTCTCGGATATGGTGTCAATTTCGGCTAACGTCTCGCCTAATATTGATCTCACTTCGCCTTACATGAGACCATATCCGGCCACTAAACATCCCCTAACTTATAGTGTGGGTTTATTGCCTGTATATATTGCATAGGTGTGATACTTTGGTAGACTCTGTCATCGGTAAGTACTAGGCATCAGGCAACATATATATAGTTAACGCAATGCAATTTACATATTGCACTAAGTTAACTACATATATATATTTACCTGTTAGAGTATGATACTATGGTAGATTACTGTCATTGGTAGGTGCTAAGTATTAAAGGATTTAGTTTAAAATTTACAGCGAAGCGAAATTCACAACGACTTTTAATCTTATCCAAATCAGTGCTAATATAAAGAAGGCTGTTCACCAAATTTTATTAACGTTTGATGTTTACTGTTCAAGTAATCACATTACATGTTATTGTGATGAATTGACGGTAATGTGGTCTGAGGTTTGCGGCTCGGGGCTTATGTTCAAATGAGACGCTCCGAGCCGCAAACCTCAGACCATGTTACCGTTAATTTATCACAATAACGTATATGTTCCAATACGACCCTACCCACAACCCAAAACCAAAATCGTGAAACATGAGAAGCTTATTTACTGAACTTGTGATCGTTAAAAGTTGCCTTGTTCAAGACAACTTTTAACGATCACAAGTTTAGTAAATAAACTTCTCGTGTACCCCACAAACAGCAGTGAATAAATAATCAATAAATCAGATAAACTCATTCCATCTTAGTTCAAATTGTAAATTTGTTAGTTATTTAAACAACATTTCATTCGGAACATTGCCTGCTACACCTGTGAAGATTCCAGATAAATGAAGCGACTTGCTATCCACACCGTTGATGAAACAATTACGACGTGATTTTAAATATTTCGCGTTGTGACGTCAGACGGTAACATTTTCTACTGAAGCCGTAAACATAAAATAAACTACGCCAGCTCTCATCCAATCAACTGGCGCGGATTTTACTGTTATTGGAACATTGATATTTATTTAACCCTTTACCTAACGTGAAAAGCAGACGACACCTGCAAAAATAATTCTTGAATAACTAATTTTTTTTTATTTTTTGTCTCAAAAACATAGGTTATGACCCCTCGTTGGAACGAGCTCGAGAGCTCGTTCCAACGAGGGGTCATAACCTATGTTTTTGAGACAAAAAATGAAAAAAATAGTGAAAATTAATTGGCGATTTTTGAGAATAGCGCTGGCCGGTTTTGATCGTTACGTTGGGTAAAGGGTTAATTATTGGTATTTGAGGTAGCATGCACCATCTTTAGCCTTCTCATGACATAAACATATAAAATATAAATAAAACGGAACCGTCAATCAGCAATGCCACCCTTACTTTTCACGAAGTCCTCGTCGTTTTGGAACCCATTAGACATTATTAAAAGAGGGCATACCAGCACAATGTGTTTGAGTATGGTGTATATTTGTACATGTAATTGTCTGGACAACGAGACTTCGCACAATATTCGACCAACAAAAATGCCGTAACTCTCTTCTTTGAGAAATTACTTTTGTTTTCAATCCGAAAGAGTGTTTAGATAAAGAATGAGATCAAATTTTATTAAGATGCGAGTCTACTGTTAGTGAATACTGACCATATATGTATATACACATACATATGACATATGTTATTTATATTTCGTATTAAATGTTTAGTATTTTTGGCTAGCTTCATTTACCCATACACAACCTGAATCACACGCTACCACTTGAATGTTTGAAAGTCTATTCGCCTCTCCAACGGGATATTTTCAACCTCCCACTTGATTGTTGTTAAAACCCTTTACCCAACGTAACGGCCAAAACCGGCCAGCGCTATTCTCAAAAATCGCCAGTTAATTTTCATTATTTTTTCATTTTTTGTCTCAAAATCATAGGTTATGACCCCTCGTTGGAACGAGCTCGTCGAACTCGTTCCAAAGAGGGGTCATAACCTATGTTTTTGAGACAAAAAATGAAAAGTATTAGTTATTCAAGAATTTTGTTTGCAGGTGTCGTCTGCTTTTCATGTTAGGTAAAGGGTTAAAAAAAATCAATACTACTTGTAAACTTATTGCGGTCTAAATAAAATATATATTCAGTAGCCGTGACACAACGTCTTATTTCATTAACAAGTACCCTGTACCTTACCGGTACTTCAAATTGGTCAAACTGGAATAAACAAAGTCCGGCTTGAGTACTGCTGGCCTCCATTGTTATAGCTACTGTGTGCGTGACATAAATCAAACTATCAACTCCAGTAAGTCCGGCCGCCAGGGTACTGAACCTTAGGGGTGTCCAAAGTTTTTTTTTTCTCTATGGAATGTGTAAGAGTAACATCCGTTGGCTGCGAGGAAAACTTACTGGTCGTCTGGCATCCTTGAGCAATTTGAAATATCCACGTTTAAGGAGACATCGCCATTCTGCGGACTGCAATGTTTGACTGTGGTTAATACAACATTCCAGGCACATTCTAGAGGTTGCATATGAGCCTATATACATTTTAAGGGATGTTTTTGGTGTTTAGTGATTCTATTCATCAGTGCTATTCATAACTGATGTATCTGCTAACTTTGTTTGTTCATTGCAACACTCTAGGGCGGCGTTGCTAGAGCAGCAAAATGTTCACGCCATTTTAGTAGCATTATATTTGCATCTGTTTGTACTACATGGCGTCCGGCTTGAGCAAGAACATTTTATTAACTTCAATACTTCATCTAGGGGCAAAGCAACATCTAACGGAAATGTTATGGGTTGGGGCGGCTTAGTCTCTAGTTCCTTCTCGAAGCCACAATTGGTAGGATCTAAATTTGGAGATATCGGTTGAAGGGGTTCTTCCACATACGTGTCTAAAGGTGGGTTCTTTTTTCCTCGAAGGCTGCTGTGGTAGGAGGCTGAGAACAAAGTTTAGGCAGTGACGACAATTCGTAAGAGAGAAATCACTTAACATCGAAGTTGCGACAGCTTGATTGTAGTCCAATTACTCTGGAGAATATGAGTTTCGCATCATAAACTTTAACATCATCAACCTTGACAGATTTTCGTGACACCGCCTTGGTCGGCATTGGAATAGGGTCGTAGAATCCCCCAGGAAGGTTCTCTTCGAACTTGATCAACAATGCTGAATCTCACTCTAGGACCTTGACCACGGTGATAGATCCAGGACTTACCTTTCCGGTTACGGTATCGACAATGCTTTCAGGGTGCTGTGGCTGATCCATAGGATCTATACTCATCTCAAGTTTGGAGCGGATACCTTTGCGGTCAACAGCATCGGACGCAATTCGCTCTTTGCCATCCTCCTTTCTTGGGATCTTTCTGTGTTCTTGTCCTCACGTATCTCTGATATGCCATAAGATTAGGATCCACAAACATACAAACCTAAGAGCCCATACTTTAAGGGTTTCTGATTTGAGAGCAATGCCTATAATACCCGACTTACCGTGGCCACATCTCATAAATGTAGTCTCTATGAACATGTTATTCCGTAACCCGTTCCAAGGATCCGGAATGTATCCCATGACATGTTCACCTCTCATGAAATGGGGCAAACTATTAGGCTGAAGATTCTACATTTGGCGGAGGTAGTACAGGCCATATCTCGCGTAATTCTTATGGCCGGATGCGAAAAGGTATGGCATTTTCATCACTTAAGTCTTCCAATAAAGAGGACAGATTTCATGCATTCAAAGTTGGTTTTCAGGAATAATTTCTACGGAGAAGTTCTGCTAATAAACATATAGCTCTCATGTTCATTGGAAATGTTTTTTCCGACTAGAAATTTTTCCACTGCTCCAAACACTGATTCCAGCACATCAGCCAAACCTGATTCAGCCATCAGCTTCGCTATGGCACCGATGAAGCTCATAATCATATCTCTCAGAAGCTGGGGAATCAGAATGAATTTATTGAACATGACATACCGCGAAAAACTTACAGTAAAGCAGGTGCTTCCTGTCAAGTGTCGTCTGCCTATTCAGGCAGACGACACTTGACTAGAAGCACCTGCTCAGTGTTTAATTCTCCCCCAGCCCAAAGATAGACGAACCGCCGCAGCCAGATTACCTGCCGTATTACTTCAGAGGCAAGAAAACTCGACCTCCGGCTTCTAAGAGATATACATACCTCCAAAACGCAGAATAAAAGTTGGAAAGTGGTCCGGGGACGCCCCCAATACCTGCGCGGCGATTTCATGCAGCTGTTGGTCAGCTGTGAACACTGTAAAAAGATGGCTCCGAAAAAGGACTTTTTCCAAAATCTTTATGTCCAAAATATTGCAGGATTTGTCGTCATGGTAGCAATGCACTGTTTTCGTTTCAAAGAGCGTTTCTAGCGGTTTGCACCCCAACCTTTAATGGAGGATAAAAGTTCCTTGATTTATCCGATTTTTCGAAAATGATCTGAGCTTGTAAGTGGGAATAAAATTTTAAAGTGCATGTTTTGAAAAAATATCAAATATTGGTGACAATTGTCTTTTGAAATGTGCGAGGGGAGGTAAAAATTGGGTGGGGGTGGGTAAAAATATATCTATCCATTCAGTGCGAAACTGGACGGGAGTGTAGGAATCACCAAATTTAAAGGTCAAATTCACATGGCGACCTATATTTTTTTCGGTATATTTTTTCATGAGATTATAAACTAAATTGGTAGATTGTTATTTTTTCCCAAATCAGCTTGTTGAGATGGAGAGGAGGAACGATTAACACTATCGTCAATGGGACAAAAACACTAAAATGACGTCAATGGAAAAAAAAACAGTGCAGTGTTACCTCATGTAAGGTGGAGTACTCTTTACGTGGACTCAGTTCCTGTATTGATAAACAGTTATCTCCCATGCCCTGCAAATTAAACAAAAGCGTCTTCGCTCGCTGTTGTTGGAAATCGCTTTCTATCTTGAAAATTAGAACGTGTTTATCACCATTCCACTGTCAAATAATAGAAGAAACTCTTGTTCTGCTTATTTGTAATACTGTTTTGTTTAGACAGGGGTGTGGCTAAGACGACCTATTTGGAGGAGGAGGGGTGCAAACCTGATTTATCACAACTGTGATGGCTCAAGTTCCAAGTGATAAAATACTCCAACTGCACCATCCATGGGCATCGCCAAGGGGGATTAGTGGGTGGTGGAGGATCCTCCCTCCTCCAAACGTTTCCAGTTGGGACATTCTCGTTAAGACTGAAGTCTAAGATACGATTTCTCTATCTCATGTAATCATGTACTTTCCTAACCCTTTACCTAACACGAAAGGCAGACAACACTACATTTGCAAATAAAATTCTTGAAAAACATTTTTTTTTTTCGTTTTTTTTGCTTGGATAAATAAGATAACACATGCAGCAGTCGTAACGCAACTTTGTATTTAACTAATACGTACCGTACCGATTCTCTTAATTGGTCGAACAGCCCGAATCGGGTACTAAACACCTATTTGTATGAAGTCTAAGCAACAGATCTGCTAAGGTAAAATAGGACATGATACAGTACAGTCGCGGTGGATTGGTCGTAATCCACACATGGGCAGTGATGTTCACGCATGCGTTCACTAGAGCTGAAACGGTTAAAGGGTTTTCTTGATCGATTAATCAGGTGGAATAACCTTGGTTAACCGATTAATCAGTTGTCAAAATAGATATCTGAATAATTACCATACCGTTGATGATTTACAGCATGAACCCTTTGCCCAAGGTAACAAACAAAACCGACCGCCTAGATACAAAACTCTCCATTCAGATTTATTATGTTTTAAATTTTTGTCTCAAAAACATAGCTTATGACCCCTCATTGGAACGAGCTCGGTGAGCTCGTTCCAATGAGGGGTCATAAGCCATGTTTTTGAGACAAAAATTGAATTTTTTTAGTAATTGATGAATTTATTTTGCAAGTATCTTCTGCTTCCCGCAATGGGTAAAGGGTTAAGAATGACCATATCCTGCTACTGATACAGTATGATGTTCATGCAAGTAAACAAGTATGTCAGCAAGTAACTTGCATGCTTTACTCTGTCTCATATAATTGATGTGAGTCAGTGTGACAATGTTTGCCTGTTTTGGAGCAAGTTTGTTCCTTTGTTAACCCATATAATACAGTATAATATAATACAATATAATACAGTAGTTCAAAAGTAACGGATAATCGTTCACATACTTTTTTAATCGATCAAGACGTTAATCATAGGTTAATCGATTAAACGTTTCAGCTCTAGCGTTTACCAGGTAATAAATATCATCCCCGGCAAAATTTTAATTAATGAAGCACCGGGCTGTACCCGGTGCTTCGTTATTTAAATTTTTGATGGTTATTCCTACAATTAGTGTTTGGAATCTCATATTATGGCGTCCGTGGACATATTGCCCACCCCGTGGAAAGTGACCAGTCCATGGTATACTGTATCTATCAAGAGTAAATGAATATATTAGACTTTAATCCAAACGAAAATGTCCCCAACAGAAATTTGTTTTGTTTTTTTAGCTCACCTGAGCGAAGCTCAAGGGGAGCTTTACTAATCACTTTCTGTCCGTCGTCCGTCGTCCGGCGTCCGTCGTCCGTCGTCCGTCCGTCTGGCGTTAACTTTACATTATCGACTTCTCCTCCTAAACCACTAGCCCAATTTTATTCAAATGTTGGCTAAATGTTTATTACCTAATGCCAATTCAGATTTGTTCAAATGAAGTTGCCCCTCCTCCTGGGTGGTGCCACGCCCCCAAGGGGCACCAAAATCTTTGTAAATCTCTTCTCATGAACCAGCAGTAGCAGAGACTTGATATTTGGTGTGCAGCTTCCTTTTGAGGTGTAGACTCAGATTTGTTCAAGAGAAGTTTGTGGGGCTATACTTGGCGTCGTTATGGGAGGGGCAAAATTTTTTGCCCCGCCCAAAATTTCTATTTTCCAAACCGAGAGGCTGATTTGAACGAAATTTTATGTGAGGGCTTATTGGGTCATGAGTACTTGATTTATGCAAAAAAAAATTTTTCCCGCAGCCCCGTGGGAACCGCAGGAGCTAAAAATAGAAAAAATTTAAAACGCCCATATCTCCAAAACTGCACGGCACTGAGAATTTTTATTTGGTGTGCAGCTTCCTTAGGACCAACAGAAAGGATTGGTAAAAAAAAATTGCCATCGGTTTTATCATAGGGTACAGTTTCGGGACTTTGAAAAAGTGCTGAGTCAGCACTTTTTAACACTGTAGGCAATGGGAAAAACATTAAAAAATCTTCTTCTCCAGATCCAGCAGGCAGAATCTTTTGATATTTGGCATGCAACATTGTAGGGTGGATCTGATTCAAGTTTGTTCAAATCGGCCCCCTGGGTTCATATTTGGGCTCAGTATAGGAGCCCGATTTCGAACTTAGTGCATTTCAGGCAAATTTCTTAAAAAAATCTTCTTCTCCAGATCCAGCAGGCAGAATCTTTTGATATTTGGTATGCAACATTGTGGGGTGGATCTGATTCAAGTTTGTTCAAATCGGCCCTCTGGGTTTATATTTGGGCTCAGTATAGGAGCCCAAATTTGAACTTACTGCATTTCAGGCAAATTTCTTTGAAAATCTTCTTCTCCAGATCCAGCAGGCAGAATCTTTTGATATTTGGCATGCAACATTGTAGGGTGGATCTGATTCAAGTTTGTTCAAATCGGCTCCCTAGATTCATATTTGGGCTCACTATAGGAGCTTGAATTCGAACTTAGTGCATTTCAGGCACATTTCTTCAAAAATCTTCTTCTCCAGATCCAGCAGGCAGAATCTTTTGATATTTGGTATGCAACATTGTGGGGTGGATCTGATTCAAGTTTGTTCAAATCGGCTCCCTGGGTTTATATTTGGGCTCAGTATAGGAGCCCAAATTTGAACTTAGTGCATTTCAAGCAAATTTATTAAAAATCTTCTTCTCCAGATCCAGCAGGCAGAATCTTTTGATATTTGGTATGCAACGTTGCGGGGTAGATCTGATTCAAGTTTGTTCAAATCGGCCCCCTGGATTCATATTTGGGCTTACTATAGAAGCCCGAATTCGAACTTAGTGCATTTCAGGCAAATTTCTTAAAAAATCTTCTTCTCCAGATCCAGCAGGCAGAATCTTTTCATATTTGGTAAGCAACATTGTGGGGTGGATCTGATTCAAGTTTGTTCAAATCGGATCCCTGGGTTAATATTTGGGCTCAGTATAGGAGCCCAATTTCGAACTTAGTGCATTTCGGGCAAATTTCGTAAAAAATCTTCTTCTCCAGATCCAGCAGGCAGAATCTTTTGATATTTGGTATGCAACATTGTAGGGTGGATCTGATTCAAGTTTGTTCAAATCGGCCCCCTGGGTTCATATTTGGGCTCAGTATAGAAGCCCGATTTCGAACTTAGTGCATTTAGGCAAATTTCTTTAAAAATCTTCTTCTCCAGATCCAGCAGGCAGAATCTTTTGATATTTGGTATGCAACATTGTGGGGTGGATCTGATTCAAGTTTGTTCAAATCGGCTTCCTAGATTCATATTTGGGCTCACTATAGAAGCTCGAATTTGAACTTAGTGCATTTCATGCAAATTTCTTAAAAAATCTTCTTCTCCAGATCCAGCAGGCAGAATCTTTTCATATTTGGTAAGCAACATTGTGGGGTGGATCTGATTCAAGTTTGGTCAAATCGGCCCCCTGGGTTTATATTTGGGCTCAGTATAGGAGCCCAAATTTGAACTTAGTGCATTTCAAGCAAATTTATTAAAAATCTTCTTCTCCAGATCCAGCAGGCAGAATCTTTTGATATTTGGTATGCAACATTGTGGGATGGATCTGATTCAAGTTTGTTCAAATCGGCTTCCTAGATTCATATTTGGGCTCACTATAGAAGCCCGAATTCGAACTTAGTGCATTTCAGGCAAATTTCTTAAAAAAGTTTCTTCTCCAGATCTAGCAGGCAGAATCTTTTGATATTTGGTATGCAACATTGTGGGATGGATCTGATGCAAATTTGTTCAAATCGGCTCCTTAGATTCATATTTGGGCTTACTATAGAAGCTCGAATTCGAAATTAGTGCATTTCAGGCAAATTTCTTAAAAAATCATCTTCTCCAGATCCAGCAGGCAGAATTTTTTGATATTTGGTATGCAACATTGCGGGGTGGATCTGATTCAAGTTTGTTCAAATTGGCCCCCTGGATTCATATTTGGGCTCACTATAGAAGCTCGAATTCAAACTTAGTGCATTTCGGGCAAATTTCTTCAAAAATCTTCTTCTCCAGATCCAGCAGAAAGAATCTTTTGATATTTGGTATGCAACATTGCGGGGTGGATCTGATTCAAGTTTGTTCAAATCGGCCCCCTGGATTCATATTTGGGCTTAATATAGAAGCCTGAATTCGCACTTAGTGCATTTCGGGCAAATTTATTAAAAAATCTTCTTCTCCAGATCCAGCAGGCAGAATCTTTTGATATTTGGTATGCAACATTGTGGGGTGGATCTGATTCAAGTTTGTTCAAATCGGCTTCCTAGTTTCATATTTGGGCTCACTATAGAAGCTCGAATTCGAACTTAGTGCATTTCAGGCAAATTTCTTAAAAAATCTTCTTCTCCAGATCCAGCTTCAGAATCTTTTCATATTTGGTAAGCAACATTGTGGGGTGGATCTGATTCAAGTTTGTTCAAATCGGCCCCCTGGGTTTATATTTGGGCTCCGTATAGGAGCCCAAATTTTAACTTAGTGCATTTCAGGCATATTTCTTAAAAAATCTTCTTCTCCAGATCCAGCAGGCAGAATCTTTTGATATTTGGTATGCAACATTGTGGGGTGGATCTGATTGTGATTCATGAACGTATTTATTTGTAAAGTTGATAGAATCTTAGACAAAATTTGCAGAAAAGATCTACTATAGAAGGAGTGGTATCCAGGGTGAACCGTTTACCCAAATCTAGCAGTACTAATGCATTATTCACACAAATCTCCGTTCAAATTTTATGACCCCTCATTGGAACACACGCATTCAGCTCATTCCAACAAAGATCATATGCCATGTTTTCGAGACAAAAGAATAAAAATTTTAGTTATTCATGAAAGTTTTAGGCAACTGTTGTCTGTTATTCACATTGCTTCATGAAATTTCAGTACTTTTAGAAGTTACCTCAGTAATCAAGGGTTAATTCCCCTTAATTAAATGTCGCCTCTAAAAAACAACCACTTTGCATATCTTACCTTTTTACCAGCATAACTGCCAAAACTTGTCAGCATTCTTCAAATCGCTATTCAAATTTTAATTTTTGTCTCTTAAACATACATGTACTTATCACTTGTAAATACCTCATTGGAATGAGCTTTTTGAGCTCATTCCAATGAGAGGTCGCACACCATGCTTTTTGAGTCAAAAAAGCAATTTTTTAGTTATTCCAGAATTTCGTACGTAAAACACAGCTTTATGACTTCACATTAAAATGAGCTCTCTAAGCTTGTTCCAATCAACATTCACGCACTATGTCTTTCACACAAAAAATAAAATTTTCCATTTATTCAGGAATTTTGTTTGCAAGAACACTCTTAACCCCCCCCCCCCCCCCCCCCCCCACACACACACACACACACACACAAACACAGACACACACATCTAAAAGTTCGGGCAGCAAAAAAACAGTTACTTCAGTTTTTAAATGCATTATAGGAACAACTTGCCTAATCAAATTTAAATACTTTTGCATCATTCTGTATCTAGAACAAACCATTTACCATATCTTTACGCAAAATTCTCCAGCATCATTCACAAAAAAACACCATTATTTATATATTCACATTTCTGTCTCAAAAATATACCTGATCTTCCCATACCCCTATTGGAATAAGCTATTTGAGCTTGTTCCAATGATGATAAAAAAAACTAATATTTTGGAAAATTTGTGAAAATTTTTGTTTTCTTGCATGCAAATATGTACATGTAGCACATGGAAGATATCCACAGTTGGGGAGAGATGTCCAAGGCTATCTCTTCACATTCCTTGTTTGTGCTTCAAGCTAAACCAGTTTGTCTGCAGAGATAAATTTGCTTTATTAAAAATCATTGGAGATTGGCCACACACCAATGATTTTAAATAAAACTAATTTTAGGTAACAAATGTTGAACTTCAAACAAAATCTATCATTCAACCAGTTAATGTTGATGAGGCATGACATGGTGAAGGTGACCTAAAATACTTCTTAGAGTCACTTTGTCAGGTGAGCGATTAAGGCCACGTGGGGCCTCTTGTTTTTTTTTTTATTACTTTCCAAAGTGTGATATACTGGGATTTCCGGGTTTGATTATTAACGATAACTTCAAAAGTGAACTATGCAATCAACAATTGGGTCATGTATCCGTGCGCGCAAACGAAGACGCTTTGCCGTTTTTGTAATGGGGACGGGACTTCATTGTTTTTTGGTTGTTTAACCCCTTACCTAACATGAAATGCAGACGACACTTGCAAAACAAATTCTTGAATAACTATTATTTTCATTTTTTGTCTCAAAAACATAGGTTATGACACCTCATTGGAAAGAGCTCGACGACCTATGTTTTAGAGACAAAAAAAAAAGAAAAAATAATAAAACTTAATTGGCAATTTTTGAGAATAGCGCTGGTCGTTTTTGGCCGTTAGGTTAGGTAAAGGGTTAAATAATATAATTATCGTTAACCCTTTACCCAACGCAGACGATATCAAAATTTATTATTTTAAATATAATTTTTTTAAATTTTTCAAAAAAACATATCATGTGACCTCTCGTTGGAACGAGCTCGTCGAGCTCGTTCCAACGAAGGGTCACATGATATGGTCTTGTTGAAAATTTTTGACAAATTATATTTTTTCAACTGCTGAATTTGCATATTACGCGGGCGGATGCGGGCGATTCGTTGGGTAAAAGGTTAATAAAGAAAAGTAATAAACAGAGTAATCGCTTGACTGGACTGGTTACGTGAAATAATTCATTCGAGGCGAGGGACTATATTGTAAAACACTCGTGTGCACTCGCGCACTCGTGTCTGTACAACGTCCCTCACCTCTTATGAATTAGTTCACGCAACCAGACCAGGCAAGCGATTACTCTCTATTTCACCACCGCCTCAACGGCGCATATGCACTTGGAAACTGTGATATATAGATAATATCTACTCTGTTTTAGTGAATATCGGGAACAATCTCATAAATGTGGACCTGAAAGTTTTATTAGGCGGAAGCCCTATAGTAATTACTCTGTCCGTCTGTCCGTCAGCGTATTCCTATGTCGTGCGATAACTCAAGTTTCTTTTGACCAATTCTCATAATATGTATCCACAATATTGAAATTGATCAAACGAAGCTCCCTTTCGTTTTTGACGGTTTTCTGTTTTTTCGTTCCAGAGTTATGGGACTTGGATCGTCGAGAAATTGTCAATTTTTACCATGTATGATAACTCAGTAATGCTTTCACCGAATCTATTGGAATTTTGCAGAAATGTTACAATCAGTGAAGGCAACACCCCTTTCAATTTTGTCCGATCTTCAGATGTGTCATTCTGGAGTTATGGGACTTGAATCGGAAAGAATGACAATTTTTTACATGTCATATCATTACTCAAGTTTGTTTTCACGGATTCCCATAATTTATATACACACTATTAAGATTGATGAAACGAAGCTATCTTTCATCTTCTGACAATTTTCACCTTTGTCATTCCCGAATTATGGGACTTGAATCTTCAAAAATAGCAATTTTCAGGTTATTAGTGTTGAAGGAGTTGAAAAATTTCTGACCTGTTTAGCAATACATGATTGCAGGAATCCTAGGGCTTTCAGATTCCATACGTGTTTTAAATGTAAGTTAATGTTAATCCTTGACCAGACAGTTTGTGGCGATTTTTGACATTTTTAATACACTGTTCAACATTTATTTTTAGTTTAGTCTTATTATTTATTTATTGGTGTTTAAGGTCACATATTTCTGCACAATGACTAATCATGACCACGACAGTTTTACGGGTGGAGGAAGCCGGAATCCCCGGGGAGAACCACCGAGCAACGGTGAGCAACTGTCAACTCCCCAAACATACTAACTCAACACAAGCAGGGTAAGCATTGGTTGAAGACATGTGCACCGTTGACGTGCAGTACGCCTTAGTACACAACGTCACCGGAGTGAAGGGTCATGCTCAAGGACACAACGCGGTTGCCGCAGGTGGGTTTCGAACCGAGGACCTCTCGGCTTGCTGCCTGCAACTCTACCCACTGAGCTACTGCGCCCTCTAGTTTAGTCTTTAAGGAAAATCCTGATCCGCTTTGCTAAAACATGAATGCAGGCAGTCACTGGTTAACAAATTTTGGGTGAGGGTCAACCAGATGTGTTCCATTAATAATAAGCCTGGTGATATTGTAGGCGATACTGTTGTTAAGCTGATGTGATGGACACCCCTACTTGTTTTTTTTTTGTATGCAGCTTCCTGATGGGTACCTCCACATCAAGTTTCAATTTCATTCCGATCCATTAGCTTATTGAATAGTGATTGCCCTTGAACTTGGAAATTTCACATATTAGCCGCGATTATAGCAGACAGCTGTTGTTGTTGTTGTTGAAATTTGAATGGAAAACAAGACTTTTCAGTGTAAATATCTCTTTTATATAATAATATAATAACGACGATGTAAATACCCAGGATCCGTGAACCCAAAACAGATATTTCGTTTCTCTGGCCTCTCAAGACATGTGGTCTCTCGAGGAAGGTTTTACTGTGTTGTATAATGTTCGAATTACAAACCGTTTCAAATGCGGAGACCACATTGATGGCTTGCATCTAGTTTTGAATAATATTTGCAGGTCCACACTCATGAGATAAATAGAGGATATGGAATGAGTGTTTTTCTCTTATAATATTTATGAAACGAGTCTAACAATTTTCCGTTTTGGCGAGCCCAAACGAAAAATTCGGACGAGTTTCATAAATATTATATGAGAAAAACACTCATTTCATATTCTATTTATCATATAACACACATACGCACAAATTAGCCACTTAGTATGACTTTTTAACCCATCACCTAACTTGAGTTGCAGACAGCACTTGCAAAAACATCCTGCTATAACTTTCATTTTTTGCTTAACACATAGGTTATGACCCATCATTGGAACGAGCTCGTCGAGCTCGTTCCAATGAGGGGTCATAACCTATGTTTTGGAAGCAAAAAGTGACAATATAAAAAACAGTGAATAGCGTTTTTTTTGTAGGTAAAAGATTAATACAATATAACCCACCCTAAAAAGGACAGATGACGTAAATTCTCCCTACTGAAATTATGCAAATGTGACCCTGTTGTATTTGTTTAGCCAATCAAATTGTCCAGTTTTGAAATTGACCAATGAAAGCTCCCAACTCTAATTATGCAAATTATGAAAAAGTGGCAGAGTTGTAATTTGTTCAGCCAATCAAATTGTCTAGTTTTGAAATTGACCAATGAAATTTACGGAAGGCTTTATTTATCACTGATTAATATGAAAACAAAATATGAAATGTTTTAAAGTGAACAAAACGGACAAGTCATATGATAATTCCCTATATTCACGAAAATAGCGTAGATTTTCTTTTCATTATATGCTCCGGGACCTTTTACTGCTTAGTATTCAACCCAATTTGACTGCAGACACGTGCGATTCAAAACAATATCAAAGATCAGCGGATAGTTTTTTCATGCCCGTACTGGCCAAATCACTCAAACATAAAAATAGTCCCACTTTCCCCATGATAATTTAACCAATTGTTTGTTCAACTCACATATGAAATTTAGTAATTATAATCCTACAAATGATTATATTCTCATACTTTTATTGATGTAAATTTTCAGAACATTTTATATATCAATGTACAACAAAGCATTCAGAATTGAGTGCACCGATTAATTAAAAAAAAAGAAAGGAAACTTCCTGGGCGAATGTTTTTTGGAAAGGTTACCCAGTCCTAAGCTCAATATCACTCTCGGAGTCACTTTCTATACATATAATTATTTTACTTTATTATTTTATTATTATTATTATATACTATTAAATAAAGTAGGAGATATCTAAACTGATGTTGATGTTTTCGGAAAATGGTATTGGATACGCGTGATTGGACAAATCAGTATGTTACCAAGTTTAGTGTGGATCATGAATGTCATCGGCCCACGAAAACTTCGTGGAGGTTTTTCGCACGAGCGCCGCGTCAGTGTCTGTCGGATACGTTTTGAAGTTTTCATTTGTACTGGACGGGCTTTTTCGGAGGTCTCGTCATTCTTTTCTTGGTATAAACTCGTTCATCAATAGTTTCTTGTCGAAACGTAACTTTTGAGGTATGCGAAGACTGACACGTGACAAACGTTTACGTGCCGTTGGCATGTTGGAAGTTGGCAACAGACGAACTGCAGTGGCTCAAATTCTCAACGTTATTCAATCGGTGATTAGCAGGTTTTGGCCACGCTACCGTCAGACAGGCAATGTTGATGTCAGACGTCGGTCGGGTCATCCAGGGGCAACAACTGCTAACAAGGATCGTTTCATCCGAACCACAGCATTACGTAACCGCCATCAAAGTGCTTCAAACATTGGACAGCAGCTGCACCGAGCCACAGATGTGCGAGTCAGTGGTCAGACTATCCGCAGTCGCCCACACAGCTGGAATTTGTACGCTCGATGACTTTGAATAATTCCACGTTTGAATGAACGGAACATCGCAGCAAGGCGTAATTCGTGTGGAGCACGACAGCGCTGGGACAATCGTCGGTGGAGCAACGTCATGTTTTCCGATGAATCGAGGTTCACTCTCGACTTCCACGACAGGCGAGATAGAGTGTGGCGGCGGCGGAACGAACGATACCATGACGTAGCCGTTAGGCAGCACGGTCCTTTTGGTGGTGGATCGGTTATGGTTTGGGGAGGCATACCCATGACAAGCAGAACAGCATTACATGTCATCCAAGGGCGTGTCACAGGGCAGTACTACCGTGACAACATATTAGCAGCTCATGTGGTGATATTTACGCGACGTCACGGTCGTCGATTCATTTTCCAAGATGACAATGCAAAAGCACACAGGGCCCTTGTCGCTACAGAGTTCCCCCAGGAGCAGAACTTCACTATACTGCCTTGGCCAGCACTAAGCCCAGACCTTTCACCAACCGAGCACGTCAACGACAACGCCAACAGCCCCCTACCAATGTCCAGGAACTCGCCGCTGCACTGCAGGAAGAATGGAATAACATCAGTCAACCTGATATTGGACGTTTGGTGAGGAGTATGCCACGTCGTATTTGCGCTTGTCTCGCGAACCGAAGAGGATTTACAAGGTACTGAGGTCTTGGACTGAATGTGGTAAATTCTCTGACTCCGTCCACGTCTTCTACTGCTCAGTGCGTGGAATGGGTGCTTGTCATACACCCACCTATCGCTAAAATCATTCACCAGATGCCACAGTGCAATGCCTCAACTGTCTTTTTGATGAAAATATAAATATATTTTTTCATATATCTCACTTTTATCAAATATCCCCTACTTTTTTGAATAGCTTTTAACAGTATTGAAGGCGAAGTGATGAGCCGAAGCGTGAAGTCATTTAGGAAGCTATTGAGGGATGGATATTCCTCGTTAGACAACAAGTAGATGGGTATCGAGAAATATATTTTAGATAATTTTCTATTATTTATTTATTTATTTATTAGGGTTTAACGACACATTAACAAGCTAGGTCATATCGTGTCGATGACAGTTTTACGGGTGGAGGAAGCCGGAGTACCCGGAGAGAACCACCGAGCGACGACGAGCAGCTGTCAGCTCCCCAACATCATAACTCCACACTGCAGCACAGGCAGGGTTAGATTGGTTGAAGATATGCGCATCATCGACGTGCAGTACGCCTTAGTACACGGCGTCATCGTGCCCCAATGTGGACAATCGGGGTGAAGTGCCTTGCCCAAGGACACAACGCGGGAGTCCGAATCGATCGCTCAGACGGTCACTCATCCAAGGACTAACCGGGCTCGATGTTGCTTAACTTCGGTGATCTGACGAGAATCGGTTACCGCAATGACATCGCGCCCACCACTCCTAAGCATATACTAAAATCCATTTTGTAGAAAATAAAGGTAACTACAGAGATGTGTGAGTGTAAGAATAGTTCGGTGAAACATTTAAGGACAGCATTGGGCGCGGGTGGGCGGTCTTTCGGGCCAGCGGGTGGGCCGGCAGGTGGACGGGCGGGCCGGTCTCGGGCGGGTCGGTCTCATCCCGCCGGCCTTTTTTCGGGCGGGTGGCTCAAAACGATTTTTTTATCCGGTTGTGATGAAAATATTCTTTCGCGTTATAGCGAGAAGGAAGTGACGTTATAAAAAGAAAGACTTTTGCTACAATGAGAAGGTATTAGGTTATAGTGAATTATAATCTCTTTGTATATGTCACGTGACTTTACCATAGCTATACTCGTTCCAATAGTTTTACCTATCGAGGTTTCTAGAAATAACCGTGCACTATTCTCGTGCACTATTCACTTTCTAAAAATAGCCGTGGTGTAATTTCAAGGACGTTCAATTGACGGAACACGACGCGCCCTTTTAAGACATTTTATTCCAAAATTGTGCTTTCGTTATTTCAACGTCCAAGAATTTAAATATCTACCACGTACAAGGTACATGACAATAGGCAATGTCCCTTGTCTTGGAAGTTTGTTCGATAAAATATGATAATTGTTGAACGGGATGTCGTTGACTATGCCAAAATTGTGGACCTTGGGAAGAATAGTCCACACGCCCCCAGCGCGTGGACTATTCGTCGAGGACCACTCATTTGGCATTGTCAGCTCCAAGCCGTGCAATTATTATATTAACCCTTTACCTAACATGAAAAGCAGACGACACTTGTAAAAAAAATTCTTGAATAACTAATTTTTATCATTTTTTGTCTCAAAAACATAGGTTATGACCCCTCGTTGGAACGAGCTCGACGAGCTCATTCCAACGAAGGGTCATAACCTATGTTTTTGAAACAAAAAATGAAAAAATAATGAAAATTAATTGGCGATTTTTGAGAATAGCGCTGGCCGGTTTTTGCCGTAACGTTGGGTAAAGGGTTAATTTAATCTCCATTGTTTCATTTTCCTCTTAATTTATTATAATTTCTCCCGTTCATACTTCACCATATGGCCCGCAGTCAACAGACAACGGACCGAACGTAATATAATACGCAAAAAAAAAAAACGCCATAAACATTCATGCATCATTACATAAATATTCATGAAGTCGGCCCAGACATGACGTCATTCACCGTAGTTCACCGTAGTTCAATGTCGTTGATATGGAATGAGCCCATTGCCGATTCGCCATCTTTGTCGTTAATGATATGCAAGGTCAGAGGTCGTTTCGTGTAAGCACTTCGATCAGACAATCTGTCAAGACTATCATACATGAGATAGAAACAAACAAAATGTTTCGCTTGAAACGAGAAAATGTGCATTTTCGATTTAATACTAATAAAGATAGAAAAAGTAACATACTTTCAACACCCCATTTAATGGACAGAACAAAATAATATTGATATTTTCGTCAAATGAATACCGCATTGAAGTTCTTCCCATAAGCGAAGGCTGATTTGGCATCATGTTTTTTTTTTTTTTTTCGTTGACGAGTGACAAAACGGCACAGAGATCACTCAAACGACACAAATTCAAACTCTGAGTATCCAAACAACCAATCAATACAAATATTTTCAAGCATAACACACATATGGTCCAGCTGGAAGAGGTTGGGGAGTCGGCGTTGTCCCTAAAAGGTGAAAATCGTCTGCTTGCAGCAGTGTCGCGTGTCGAAATAATATTTTGTCTGTATACAGTACGTGTCAAAATCAGTTGAAGAATAACCACTATCGGTCTAAACTATAGATGTAATGTTTCCTATAATAATAACACAAGAATCGGACATCCTTTTTTGTGAATCTCTAACAGAATATGATGCAGGATTCTTGTATTATCAGTGTAGAAGCAGAAGCGGCAGGATTCTTAACCCTTTACCCAACGCAGACGATATCAAAATTTATTATTTCAAATATCATTTTTTTAAATTTTTTTTTAAAAATTTCAAGAAAACCTTAACATGTGACCCCTTATTGGAACGAGTTCGTCGAGATCGTTCCAATGAGGATTCACATGATATGGTTTTGTTGAAATTTTTTGAAAAATAATATTTTTTCAGCTGCTGAATTTTCATTTTACGCGGACGGTTATGGCCGATTCGTTGGGTAAAGGGTTAATTTATTGTAGTTATGTTCCAACCTATTTTTACTCTTTGAGTGGTAGTGTACATGTATTCTGTAACCTTTTTTGCATGTTTTGGGTTTACACACCGCATTTAAGAGAGTTAATTGCATTGGAATTCCTATTGCATTAAAATTTTCAATGTATGGAAATTCAAAATGTAATTTATAATATTCACGAAAGAATATTACTTCAGGAAAACTAATTTTTTTGGTTGAAGTAGCTTTGATATGCCAAAAAACCCGACCCATGAGTGGTGGGAATTTACTATTCTGGTACTGTTATTTTTTTTTTCTCAAACATTGGAAATGGATTGATAAGAATCTCCATAATCCACACACCTCACTGCCTAACCCTTCACCTATTAAATTGACTGCAACGACATACATAATTCATGAATTTAGCAGGTAAAAATGTTTTTTTTTAAGTTTTATTCAAACTACATAGTGTGATATATCATCGGAACAAGATTGTTCCCCCGAAGGTCAGATAATTCGATTTGCTTGAGGCGTTTTGTGTAAGTTTGAAAAATTTAAATTGAAATTTCCAATTTTAATGTTATCTGTGGGTAAAGGTTTAAAAAGTAAAGTACAAGATATATTGTACTGCCTTTTTGTGACCATAGTACTGTAATTGTAGATTATTTCAGAAGTCAAAATTTCTTATTTTAAATTTGTTTTATAATCCCGAAATATTGAAATGTGGCTATGGCTACAGTCCAATATTTATTAGCTCACCTGACTGAAAGTCAGGGGGAGCTTTTCTTATCACTCTTCGTCCGTCGTCCGTCGTCCTGCGTGAAGGTGGTGTTTGAGCCTCTTTCTCCTAAACCACTGGCCACATTTTAATTAGATTTCATGTAAGTAGTGGTTATATAGGGGCATTTTGATTTTTATGCAAATTAGGTTTCGGCTCTTATTGAGCAGAGGGGTGGGGAAAAAATGGCCACAAATTTTTTGAAAATCTTCTTCTAATGAACCACCAGTAGCAGAGACTTGATATGTGGTATACAAAGTCCTTTTGAGGTTTAGGATCAAGTTTGTTCAAGAGAAGTTTGTCGGGCATTATTTGCCTTCGTTATGGGAGGGGCAAAAATTTTGGCCACGCCAAAAATTCCTATTTTCAGAACCGTGAGGTCGATTTGAACCAAATTTGATATGAGATGATAATGGGTCATAAGTAGTTGATTGATGCAACACAATTTTTTCTCATTGCCCCTTGGGAACCTCGGGAGCTAAAAATAGGAAAAACCTTAAAACTGCCATATCTCCAAAACTACACGGCACAGAGAATTCTTATTTTGTTTAAAGCTTACTTTTATCCAGTAGAATAGAATGATTAAAAAAATCCCTATCGGTTTGATCACAAGGTACTTTTTTCAGGACTTTGAAAAAGTGCTGAGTCAGCACATTTTAACACTGTAGGCAATGGGAAAAAACATTAAAAAATCTTCTTCTCCAGATCCAGCAGGCAGAATCTTTTGATATTTGGTATGCAACATTGTAGGGTGGATCTGATTCAAGTTTTTTTTTTCAAATCGGCCCCCTGGATTCATATTTGGGCTCAGTATAGGAGCCCGATTTCGAACTTCGTGCATTCCAAGCAAATTTCGTCAAAAATCTTCTTCTCCAGATCCAGCAGGCAGAATCTTTTGATATTTAGTATGCAACATTGTGGGGTGGAGCTGATTCAAGTTTGTTCAAATCGGCCCCCTGAATTCATATTTGGGCTCACTATAGATACCCGAATTTGAACTTAGTGCAATTCAGGCAAATTTCTTAAAAAATCTTCTTCTCCAGATCTAGCAGGCAGAATCTTTTGATATTTGGTATGCAACATTGTGGGGTGGATCTGATTCAAGTTTGTTCAAATTGGTCTCCTGGGTTTATATTTGGGCTCGGTATAGGAGCCCAAATTTGAACTTAGTGCATTTTAGGCAAATTTCTTTGAAAATCTTCTTCTCAAGATCCAGCAGGCAGAATCTTTTGATATTGGGTATGCACCATGCTTAGGTTGGTGGGGAGGGGGGGGGGGGGGTGAGATTCAAGTTTGTTCAAGCCAAGTCCCTGGGTTCATATTTGGGCTCACTGTGGTAGCCCGAATTATAACTTAGTTCAAAATGAGGAATTTTCTTCAAACATCTTCTTCAGATCCAGCAGTCGGAATGTTTTGATATTTGGTATGCAACATCCTTAGGTGGTGAGATTCACGTTTGTTCAAGCCATGTCCCTAGGTCCATATTTGGGCTCACTGTGGGAGCCCAAATGATAACTTAGTTCAAAATGAGGAATTTTCTTTAAAAATCTTCTTTTTCAGACCCAGCAGTGGGAATGTTTTGATATTTGGGGGGTAAGATTCAAGTTTGTTCAAGTCATGTCCCTAGGTCCATATTTGGACTCCCTGTGGGAGCTCGAATTGTAACTTAGTTCAAAATGAGGAATTTTCTTTAAAAATCCTTTTTTTTAGATCCACTGGTCAGAATCTTTGGATATTCGGTATAAGCTTTTCTTAGGAGGAGCAGATGCAACTTGTTGAAATCAATTCTCTGGGTTGATATTTAGGCTACCATGTCAGGTGAGCGCCCCCAGGCCCCTTGGGGCCTCTTGTTAATAGAACTAATCTGTATATGAACAATTATTTATTTAATAGCTAAGTATAACATGTGTGAAAAAGGCTTCATATGGGTGTAAATGCATGGTACAAGGTTGAAACATATGTTCAAGTTTACAATTACTCTATGAATCAAAACAAGTTGTAGCATAACCGCAATGAACAAAGTAGCCCACTGCCATTACATCATTAGCACAAGAACCCGAAATCATTTTCCGGAAAGCTTTCTATGAAAGCTTTCTCGAAATTTATGTCAGGTTCTTGTGTTATTAATGCAGTTGAAGATGCATACTAGTAGTTTATAGTGGTTATTCTACAACTTATTTCGACTCGTACTGTAAGTCAAGTGATTTCTGAATTCCCCTCAGAGGACCGCTGGCTGGAATTTTGCTTATGCGAAACAACGCACATGGGCATCAACCACTGTCCATACTTAACAGCCAGTAAAAACTTGTGACACCCCAAGCAAATCTGCAGTGTAAGAAACACTGATAAGTTAGTTATCTGGTGGTTCATAAATTGTAGATTAGCTTGTTGGGGCTCAAACTTTCTATAAGACTGGCAAGAATGTGTTGGAAATATATGTTTATCCACCTACTAAGAGGACAAGTACAAAATCACCCCTGTGTGTTCTGTAATACAGTATCCATGTATGCACATTTTGGTCATGGATCCGGGCCCGGCCGGGGAGAGGGTGGGGGCCCGGAGCAGTAATCCCAGAGCCTGGAACTTAGCGGGGGGGGGGGGGGGGGGGGGGGACTTCACAAGAATTGTGCAGTCAATAGCTATAGCTCTAGGTCATTAGAAACTCAATGGTGAACTTGGAAATTTGAAACATGCTGCTAAAAAACGTCATTTTGGCGGCAAAAAATAACGTGATTTTTTATCCCAAAAGCTGCAAGAAGTCTCCATTTAATAACTGATTTCAAAATTTTGTTGGGGGAGACCCTCCCCCCTCCCCCCATCACTCTATGAGCAATCGCGCCCCTGGCACTCCCTACAGATGTCTTTATCATCTGTGCAATATCCCGACATTTTTTAAAGGGGGCCTTCACAGAATTAACTCCGGCCCGAATTTTCTTTACCCGCCCCTGCGTGGATCTTCCACTTCTTGTGTGTTTTTTTGTAATAAGACAGCTTGCACTGTGTGACATGTAGGCTGAGTTTGAGTTGAATGAGAAAATGGTCAAAAGAAGAATTTATATTTTTTCATGTCCGATTCTTGTGTTATTAGTATAGGAAACATTACATCTATAGTTTATACTGGTAGTGGTTTCTCTTCATCTCATTTTGATTTGTACTGTATATGGACTAAATATTATTAGACACATCACACTGCTACTAGCAGACGATTTTCACCTTTTAGGGACCACGCCCCCTCCCCAACCTCTTCCAGCTGGAACATCTGTGTGATATGCTTCAAAATATTTGTATTGATTGGTTGTTTGGATACTCAGGGTTTGAATTTTCATTCACGCAGTCATTGTTGTGTCGTTTGGGTGATCTACCTGTCATTTTGCCACTCGTCCACAAACAGAAAAACATGATGTCGAGTCTGCCTTCGCTTATGGGAAGGGGTTCATTGCGGTATTCATTTGACGAAAAACTCAATATTATTTTGCCCTGTCCGTTAAATGAAGTACTGGAAGTAAGTTATTTTTCTATCTCTATTAGTATTAAATGGAAAACGCACATTTTCTTGTTTCAAGTGAAACATTTTGTCTGTTTCCATCGCCTGTATGACAGTCTTGACAGATAGTCTGATCGAAGTGTTTACCCGAACCGACCTATGGCATTGCATATCATTTACGTCAAAGATGGCGAATCGGCAATGGTCTTATAGACAACGATGTCATCGAAGGGCCATGTGGTTAATCTTTTGTCACGAGCATGTGTATGAATGACCCTTCGGTATCGTAAACAACAGTAAACAAAACGAACGACGAAAACAGGTGTCACCCTAATAAAACGCGTTGCGCATGAGCACTAACACAAAGTATCAACATGGTAATGGCGTCACAACACCGCCGGCTACATTGCGGGCTACCGTGACACCCCACGTGGCGTAACTGGTCACGTCTTGGGTCAAGCTCGCGGTCCTATAACTATGATGTGAAGGCATACATACTACTTCTGTGGCTAAACAGGTTAGGGGACAATTGATCACGTCCCATCCAATGGGATGGGACGTGGGCAACTGTCCCCTAAACTGTTTAGGTATATAAACATAAGTTTTGCACGAGGTTGCGAATCATGTGGTAGTTTATGGACTGGCTAGTCAAGCAGTAATGTGCATATTGTCCTCAGCCTCCCTTGTCTGACCGGCCAATAAACTGCTGTATGGCTCGCAACCCCATGCAGTATTTGTTAAATGATGACCTTGGACGAAAGAATAAGCGATACATATCGCACTTTGACAAGAGAATTACGGGACCCCGGTATAATGAGACACATGCCTCGTCATAACAAGAAAAAGCATATCGCTGTTATGTGCCATCAAGAAGAACAAAGCGAACTAGGTGCCATCAAGAAAAAAAGCGAATAAGAAGGCAGCACCGAACTAAAACACTCTGTTGAAAGGAGAAAAAGAAACATTTTATAACAATAAACAATCCCATTGCCAGGAAGGAATTAAGTAATGACGAAAATGTTCCCATGTACATGACAAACGTTACTTATTTCCAGTTCCTTATTCGACATTTGTTATCAACCGATGTTATCAGTTGATAACGAATGTTGAAGAAGAAACTGGGAATAAGTAAGTGTTGCCACGCCCCAATGTTCCTCTGTATATAACACAACATTATCTGCCCAGAGAAAATCGGGTAAAGGATCGTAAACTCGACCAAGGGTATTCGGCACGGGTCGAATATCCTGGGCAGATTGTATCATTTGACTAAAACCCCACTTTTTATTAAATTCGTGTTTTGAATGCGAAAAAAAACGAAATAATTTTGTCACATTGGGAGGAAGGAAAAAACCTTTCTGAGTAAATTTGTGTTATCTCGTTTGATTGGATACGATCAATATCCTTCCTCAGAAAACTGCAAAAGTTTTCGTCATCAGAAAGGCGACAGTGACGAATGTATGGATTCTATACTAGTAAATAGAGATCATTGACATCATTCCTAACCTCTACTGGGATACATGTATGTGTAATGGCGTAAATGGATATTAAAATTCGACGACTGTATATACATAATGAAGAGATTGGATTACTACTAAATCGCAGCGCCATATATTCTCCACTCGAAAAGTATTTATAATTATTAATAACAGCACAATAAATACTTGCAAACTTTCTTCACATGGACCACCGGGTGCATCCCGGTGGTCCATTTGATGGAAGTTTGGAAGTGCTTCTTGTGTTTTGTCCTCAGAAATTGTAATTAATTACTAAGGGAAAAATCTACCCAACAGCGATTTAGTCGTAATCGGCATTCATCATACTGTAATCTCAATATTTTTTTTCTGCTTGATCGGTTCATTTCGTTAAAATTCGACTGTATATACAGAATGAAGAGAGTGGATTACTACTAAATCGCAGCGCCATATATTCTCCGCCCGAAAAGTATTTATAATTGTTAATAACAGCACAAGAAATATTTGCAAACTGTCTTCACATGGACCACCGGGTGCATCCCGGTGGTCCATGTGATGGAAGTTTGGAAGTGCTTCTTGTGTTTTGTCCTCGGAAATTGTAATTAATTACGAAGGGAACAATCTACCCAACAGCGATTTAGTAGTAATCGGCATTCATCATACTGTAATCTCAATATTTTTTTCTGTTTGATCGGATCATTTCGTGTGTTCACAACCGACCTCGCTAATAGCGCATTACATTTTACATTGCATATCGCAAACGCTCCAGTGTATTTCAGACTACTTCATTTTCTGCAGCAAGGGGCGTTTTAACTAACGATCATTTTCTGCGCAAATTGTGACATGACTTCTAGTTTCAACTGTATGTCTGGAAAGGGTTAAAGCTCAGATCATGAAACATTATTTCTCTAGAGAAAAATGTTACATAGTAGCTGTAGTATAGCATTTGACAATATGTGATGCTTGTGAACTTCTGGAATACCTTTCATCTTTTGTCGTGAAAAATTTAAATAATTTGTTACTGAGCACACTGTTTTGTTAGACGATTTGTCAATGTCCAAAGGAAGGATCGTTTCGAATTCCGCTTGACGTGAGACCGAAGATTAAATACTAAATCTTCACCGTTCATACTTTATGGAGAATGGAAGAAGAAGTAAGATTTTTGTTCGAGTGCTTTTTCCAGTCTGAATATCCCAGTCAAAAATAGTCATGAAATGTAGTCATTGAGAACAGACATTGTCTTCTTTGCCGTCCCAAGCACACTCAAACCACGTTTATCATGATCTATGGCTACTGAATCTCTGCCCAGATGAAAAACAACACTAAGATTATATGTTTTGAGAGTCGTCCCCATGGTAGAATGATGGATATCCACACATTGGAGGCAAGGTCAGTAACATACACTTATTGACTTTCCTTGAGGTTGATACAAGGAATTATCAACCCTTGAATAGTAATATTCACCGAAGCCATATTTATTAATTGTTTTATTATTATGAGAGAAAAATTCGTTTTCAAATTCTGTGCTTTATTACATTTTCAAAGTGTTGGGGAAGTCATGCCAGAGAGCCGGGCGGGAGAGGAAAGCGTTTCGCGTCAACTTGTCTTGTCACCTCGACTAGAGAAAAATAATGAAGGAAAGATGGGTGGTAGAAAACTGACAATGGGTTCCTTGTATTAATTACTATATTACTCTTCAAATTTTCTTATCAACTCATAGGCCACACTATATGGAAGGTGAGTGTCTTGAATGCAACAAGTCGCCATCTGCATTGCTTCAGCGCTGCAGTCGGTGCCTTATTGCACTCAATGCACTTGTAGGTTACATTTCACCTACTGTATATATTACACCCGTCAGAACTGCGAATCTGGTTGATGACATAATGGATTCGATAACATAGGAGAGACGTATTTAGAATGGCATGGTAGGAGCACACTACACAAAGCTATGATTGGGTCAAACACACCTCTATATTCATAAAAATGCAGATTTTTGGATCCATATTTGTTAAACATGGCACAAAAAATGCGCATTATTCTAGACTTTGAAGGTCATTAAATGATATTAGGGAATCTTCGGTCACATCTTAACCCTTTACCCAACGTAACGGCCAAACCGGCCAGCTCTATTCTCCAAAATCTCCAATAAATTTTCATTATTTTTCATTTTTTGTCTCGAAAACATAGGTTATGACCCCTCGTTGGAACGAGCTCAACGAGCTCGTTCCAACGAGGGGTCATAACCTATGTTTTTGAGACAAAAAATTAAAAAAATTAGTTATTCAAGAATCTTTTTTTGCAAGTGTCGTCTGCTTTTCATGTTAGGTAAAAGGTTAAAAGTAAAGTTTCATCATCTTCCTGCGAATTACCAATACAGTTACAATGACGGTAACCCAAAAGAGAAATATAAGTTGAAGTTGATTGTGCGTTTGAGTCGTTTGAGGGTGTGGGGGCACCCTCGCGACCCTAATACTCAGGTGGGGTGTTATGGTGTACAGATATACTGGTAAAGATTATGTTTGCCAAGTACATCTCTCTCTATATATATCTTTCTCCTCTTTCTCACTCTTTTGCTCCTCTCTCTATCTCCCCCTCCTATCTCCCCCCTCTCTCTCAATCTCTCTCTCTCTCTCTCTCTCTCTCTCTTATTCTTTTTTCACTTTCAACCATTCCTGGAAAAAGATGGGGGCACGTGCCTGCTATGCTACCTGTTCCTACGTCCCTGTTCCTACGCCCCTGTTCGTTCACTAAAAATGAACAAATCAACACTTTTTGAATCCATCTTCGAACAAAAATATAAAATACGCCAATAATACTCTCATCTTCTCTGATAAGAAATATCGATTAGTCTTCCACAGCTTTAGATAACACGAGCCAGTACCATCTAGTATGTACAGATAAACTTGTACATTTGTGAAAAATAATCAACTTTCCTATTCCGGATACACTTTCTAATCAAGTTTAATGCTTCAGGCACTATCGTGACTTAGATACTGAAATCGCAGAAAGAGCATCACTCGAGCCCATTGTTCACCTTGAAATTGCAGCATAATGAAAAAATGTTGACGAATAGCAGAAAATTCATGCTATTTTTTTCTGACAGAGGTCTACCAAATATAACATAAATAATGGGATGTATTCTTCTTCCGCTGAATTGGAATTCCCGTAAAAATGATATCGTTAGTATGGAAAGATGTTTGGTACCCGTGTCAATTCCAGGGTGGTGAAATCTATACCGGGTTGAAAACTGACACACCATTCGGCTGCCGCTCAGGGTGTACTAGTTTCCAAACCATTGTGAATTTCCACACACCGTGGAATAGACACGAACAACTATAATGATATTATTGTTTAGCTTGATAACCGAATCCCCGTCAGTGTTTTTTCGATTCCGTATCGAATACGTGGACATAAAACGAGGCCGGCACATTAAAACATCATTCGAGTTCACCAATTAATCAATCCGTTTCTGTCTTGGATCGCTTCTTTTTGTAAACAGATAATAATAATAATAACACTTCGGCCGGCCGCTGATTTGTCGCGGTTCTCGTATGAGAAGGCCATGGTTACCCATGTTCTACCAACTGCCTCCCCCTATTCCCGCGCTTCTTCTCTCCTCCCAACACTCGGAGACGAACTGCTTGATGACATCCCTTGCCCCATTCTTCCCAATCTCTCCGATTAGTATATTAACCCTCTCCTTTGAGTCGCCCCTAACCACATGTCCTTCATTCTCCCATCCCACTTCTCCATTATACTCCCTGTGAATCTTGTTCTGTTAGACTGGTAATTTGTGCATTCTATAAGAAAGTGTTCCAGGGTCTCCACCACGCCCACGTTACACATCTGGCACTCCTTTTCACTGTTTTTCCCAATTTTTCCCCTCAGCTCCAGGGACCGCGACCTCAGCTTGAACAACAGTGACCCCCCAAAGGTGCCATCAAGGTACTCTTCAAAACCAGGCTTCTCTTTATCACGCAGGCCACCCAAAGATCTCTTTGATTGGACCCCCTCTCGCCAATTACGGTTACAATCCTCCATGACCCTTTCTCTGACGATCTTTTTGCCCTGGTTTGCCCCAGCGTCAAGGTCCGAGATCTCCATTGAGTAGTTTTCTACTAGCTCCCTCACTTGGACCATCCACCCCGTCCTGATATTTGAGTTGAAAGTAATCCCATAACTCTCCTTTCTGATATTACGATCAATCAATTTTGGTTAATTTGTTAATTTATCGCTACATCGATGTGTGATTGTGTACTAATAGCACACCTTCACATTTACAGTGTACTCGAAAGTACTAGAATAAAAACGTTGGCCCAAAAATAAATATAGTTCCAATTTCAATTGGACCCTATTTTATCTTGTGTTGATTTCTCGTGTGAAAAGTGAATTTCCGAAAATGTTTACAGCTTTATTCCAAATTGATAGCACGTCGTCTTTTCCAAATTGAATGACACATGTTTTGAAGATGTTTTTTCCCAAAAAGTTCTTATGTTCAATAAAAGTAAAATCATCGCCCTCTGATTGGATGAGAACTGGCGTAGTTTCTTTTATGTTTACGGTTCCAGTAGTAAATGTTACCGTCTGAGGTCACAACGCGAAATATTTGAAATGACGTCGCCCGTTTCTTAATTGTTTCATCAACAGAGTGACTAGCAAGCCTCTTCATTTTCTGTATTTTTCACACGAAAAGCAGACAGTATTCCGAATGAAGTGTTGTTTACGATTTGAACTAAGATGGAATGAGTTTATCTGATTTATTGATTATTTATTCACTGCTGTCGTGGGGTACACGAGAGGTTTATTTACTAAACTGGTGATAGTTAAAAGTTACCTTGAACAAAGCACCTTTTAACGATCACAAGTTCAGTAAATAAGCCTCTCGTGTTCCATGATGTAGGTTTTGGACTGTGGGTAGGGTCGTGTTGGAACATATATGTTATTGTGATAAATTGACACAATAGCTTTGCGTCTCGTTTGAACATAAGCCCCGAGCCGCAAACCTCAGACCATGTTACCGTCAGTTCATCATATTAACTATATAACCTATAATGTTCAACATAAATTCTGTCAAACGTAACAGGGTTCCCACACGAATAAAAAGACCCTTAAATTTCGTCTCCTTCCATGAGAATTGCTTGAATTTGTTTCTATCCTTGTAAAGTACTTGATATTTCACCATCTTCCCTGAAAAGTACTTGAATTCAGTTTGCCGTGAACCACTGAGACGGGCGCGCGTTGCCTCAGAGTTTACGGCATTGACGAGAGGTGCCCGGTTCGATCTTCGCCAGGGATAACTGCGTTGAGTCCTTGTGCAAAGCACTTAATCCCGATTGTCCACGTGAGGGTACGGTGGCGCTGTGTATTAAGGCGCACTACACGTCGATGGTACACCTGTCTTCGACCAATACTAACCCTGCTTGTGTGGAATTAGTACGTTGGGGAGTCTTACAGTTGCTCGCCGTTGCTCGGTTGTTCTTCCCGGGTACTCCGGCTTCCTCCGGCCGTAAAACTGTCCGACACGAGGTGACCCTGGCTGCCGAAAGAGTCATTAAACTGCAATAAATAAATAAATAAATAAATAAATAAATAAATAAATAAATAAATAAATAAAATGTTTTGTAATAACTTCCCCCTGTACGGTGTGTAGATAAAAGATCACTGCACTTTATTTTATAAGTTTCTGTCTAATCCGATGATATGCCTTGATGGAATACATATTTGGAAAGGGCTCAGAGAGCCCTTTCCAAATGTGTATTACATCATAGCAATTCATTCTCATTCGGCATGTCACCAAAACAGTATAGTGGGGCGGATTGCTATAAAAATAGTTCAGTTTGTGATACAAGCATGGAATTTGGTATGGAAGTCACTTTTGGTATATAGAGTACCTTAGGATAGTTGGCCACGAAATATCTTATTATTTTCAAGATGGCCACCGGAAGTGAAAAAATCTGCACTTTTGGTGATGTGAGTGCAGCATATATGAGTGAAACATATAGCATTAAAGCAATTTTTTCTGCTGTTATATCATTCCATTATGCAAACCAAGACTGAATATGAATTGAAATAATGAATAGCAACGACAATTGTGGTTTAAAAGGCTGTGGAAATATATTGCAAGGGAAATAACTCTGTATGCTCAAATGTGCAGTTACCAGGGATTTGTTTCTTGTTTAAACGTACACGTATTTTCAAAATAAACCTCATAATCTGTAATATCAATGCCAATGTTTTGTATCTCATGCATTTAGAATCGATGCCCGTATATATCACAGGTGTATTTGTTGATACTAACTGCTTTCTTGGCAGTTACAGGAGCAAAGTGCAGTGCATGACAATCCTGTGCGGTAGCATTTGCAATTTCCAATACATGTTGAACGCTTGCAGCAGCACTTCTGTAGTTCTTGACAGCACTCTGCTATAGCAGAGTTTAGTCTAGTGTGGCTCCCACAAATTGTTGTGTTTAAGCCAACCCTGCTGATAGGATCTGGTAACTGTTGCACCGGAGAAGAAGCCTGGCCCCAAACATGACCCGCTTGGAAAACTGCCCTTTTAACATGCTCATATAGGGATGCCCTAGTTGGTGGTATGCCATTGTATGGACGTTGCTTCCGAGCGAACAAATCAAGGCGACATTCGTCTACTCTGCATGTTGTGCTTGAACGGTCGTACATGACAACAACAAAATGTTCCAAGATATCCATGTCTGCCTCTGTAACTTCATTCTGTGGTGAACTGAGTCGACAGAAAACCTCTGTTGCAGCCTCATACACATTCCATGCCCGCCAATCAGTTTTCTTTCCTTTTCCCATAAAGGCAGACACTGTATCACACCCTGTAAAAGCATGAAAGAAAGGTAAAGCACTTGACCGACCGAGGTCCAATTGATTTGGTAATGTCCTGTACTGGGAGCCAGCGGAAGTGTTGTCCCTTCCCAAAAGCTAAGCACATTGAATTAATCTGAAGGTCAGTAAACACGGAGATGGCTATAACAGCAACATCTGTGTCGGAAGTAACAACAGTCATGCTATTAAAACCTGTAACAACAGTCGCATGTTTGGCATGAACAAACATACGGGTGTCTGCCTCTTCATGTTTACAGGGTGACAGCATATCTGTGTTCAGTTCCTTATTACAGGCAACATCATCCCCTTTAGTTCCATCTATACGGCTGTTTGTCTGAGCATTTACAATTCTATCTGCCAAAAATCCAAACAGTTCAGTTTTGTTTTCATCAAACCTCAGGAAATTGCTCCACGACTTTGGTACGTTACTCTTACCGACCACTTTTCTTCGAAACCCAGCTCCCCTTTTCTGCCGAGTTCCTGCTTTGAGGCTACTTTCGACATAATAATAAGGCTAATAATCGACATGGCACGAGTGCCTGCGCGGAAGGATAAAACGAGAGGCCACAGGCTTTGAGTTTTATCCTTCCGCGATGATGCAAGTGCCACATCGATTAACCCATTCACACGCGTGTTTCGGCCTGTGTTTATTACACGCCTTCACGTCTATAAAACAATTATTAGAAGGACACTCTGCAATTCATTTGACAACTATCAACAATAAGAACACATTATATTGCCAACCAAATTTGCGAGGGGAACCCGTGTTACTATTTCGTCCTTCCGCACATATGTGCGGAACAGAAATCGTTGACGGACTATTTTCTACAGATCGTGCAACGCAATTACGATTTGAATCGCAAGCGATAGCTGAAAATCGTTCCCTGAGTTCCAATGTGTTCTATGCGCCTACTGGTTTACTGAGTGGTTAACATAATTATTTTGATGGCTACTCAAAAAACATAGGCATCCTCTGCGTATGCTGAAGATGTTTTAAGGTGAAAAAAATCTGAAAGAGTATTCTTTTCGGATGACTACCAATAAAATCATATAAACCAATAACCTACGTTACTTACTATCATGTTCAAGTGATTCTTGTGAGAGCCGTGTTTGTTCGAGGCGAGAAAAACTATATGTATCGTCACAAACAGCTCAACAGCAGTGGCATCCAGTCTCAAAAGTATAACGACGACAGTAAAACCGATCACATCATGGTAAACAGCCATATGTGCAATATTACCTTCGTTTCCCTTGATACTAATTACCGGAAAGAAATTGTGATAGGAGCTACTCGTCAATAATGGATGACTCCAAGAGGACGGCTTTCTGTTTCTTACCAAGTGATACGTTTTCTTTCACAATGTAAGCCACATCATGTTCCCACTGAAACATACACCTACGTAAATTTAACCAGCCATTTCGCACGTAGACTTTCTCATCTACTCCGCCATCCCTCCTTGAGAAAATGTTACGTGCTTACTGGCACATAGAACACATTGGAACTCAGGGAACGATTTTCAGCTATCGCTAGCGATTCAAGTTGTAATTGCGGTGCACGATTTGTAGAAAATTCCAGTGAAATTTCGCTTCTATTTAAAAATAGTCCGTCAACGATTTCCGTTCCGCACGTATGTGCGGAACAGATTTTCATTTTCCGCATGATTTAGTGTTGGTGTAGATGGGGACTACATAGAACAGGCGTGTAATAAAATTAAGTAACAGGCACAGTAACCTCTAGGAGCTCGTGCGATCATTCGATTTAGAAAGAGAACGTTTTTACCTGCACTCACTGAAAACTGATTACGCATCCCTTATAAAAAAGTACCATGGTAAACCATGGTAAATCCCAAAATACCCTGGTAATACCATGGTATACCAAAATACCCTGGTAATACCATGGTATACCATGGTATTACCAGGGTATTTTGGGATTTACCATGGTTTACCGTGGTACTTTTTTATAAGGGATGTCGAGACCACCGTTTTGATAACAGTAATTACATGACAAATAAATCACCAACTCAGCGAAATAAATTACAGTAGATCAATTTTTGTTATGATGATTATTTTATATAGGGTTAAAGCTGAAAAATAAAACAAAGAAACACACATCTGAAAACACTACTGTAAACTTCGTCGATTGTAGTACAAGCGGAACACTGAATGAGGATTACGTCATGCACAACCCAAGAACGTAATACTATGACGTCATCATGATCATCGTTTATAAAAAAAACAGTTCATAGAAGCTGACTGGTTGCCAAAGTACATGCGAACAAGTCAAGAAAGGGAGGAGGAATAATGTACGATAAATTGGTTATTACCACCAAGTGGGTTTCTGAAATGCTAAGATAAATTTGTCATTACCACATTGTGTTGATCGAGAAACTTGAAACAAGCCTCGATGGTGTTCCTATTACGTATCGCGACTCGCCATAAAGGCCTCACCGCGATGCCCAATATGAACATCTCCGCTTAATACAAGTGTCTCGATCAACACATGTGGTGATACCATATATGCCACAAAGTTGTGCTAGTGATGACGTGGCGCATTTTATTAAAAAGATTTTGTTGGACATTGTTTCACATCATTTTCATTTACTAAACGCTTGGGCTTCTGGTTAGGTGTGAGAATCCAGTCTAAAATCAGCGTTAGTACAGTTAATCTGATTCTCTTTGATGTACAATGGAGCCTACTTAATTGGATATGTCCTAATTGAATAACTCTGTCAGGAACGCTGGAAGCTCGGGGGCAGAGAGGATAGCTGCTCTGCCTGCTTTCGGACCACGGGGGCGAGAGGTGGCAGACAATGCCCTTCCTAGGTTCGTCACTCATTTTTTTTTCAATGATTTATTCTCGAAGTAGAGCTAAAATACAAATCCGTTCTGTGAGCTTCCAAAATTCAATGGAGGAGCTTAGGAGTAGGTGCCTTCCTTCAGATGGGGGAGGGGGCACACCTTTGCTCAAACTCCCCCATCTCGGGCCTTCAGCTTCCGAGACATACATTCTTCGGCATGTCATGGCGGGGCTGCTAGTGCGAGTAAATGCCCTTTACCCGTGTTTGCTTCCCCGTCCTGAAGTGTTTGCGAGGCCCCTGACTCTGTTTATTGTAAACTTCTGTTAACTGAATAGGGATTTTTCTGACAACCACTTAATTCCCCATGTGTATTGGTATGTTTCCACCTCAGGACATCAAACGTAAGCACTTAATCTATTTTATCTTGTATGACATAGCTCATTGATAATATTATCGGTATACAGAACAGTCGCCGGGGACTGGTCGTAATCCACGCGTGGGTATCGATGTGTCCACGCATGCCTTTACCAGGTAATACAAATCATCATCAGCTTTCAAAATTCAATGGAAGAGTTTAGGAGTAGGTGCCTCCCTCCAGAAGGGAGAGGGGGCACATCTTTGCTCAAACTTCCCCATCTCGGGCCTTCAGCTTCCGAGACAGACATTCTTCAGCATGTCATGGCGGGGCTGCTAGTGCGAGTAAATGCCCTTTACCCGGGTCTGCTTCCCCATCCTGAAGTGCTTGCGAGGCCCCTGACTCTGTTTATTGTAAACTCCTGTTAACTGAATAGGGATTTTTCTGACAACCACTTAATTCCCCAAGTGTATTGGTATGTTTCCACCCCAGGACATCAAACGTAAGCACTTAATCTATTTTATCTTGTATGACAGAGCTCCTTGATAATATTATCGGTATACAGAACAGTCGCCGGGGACTGTTCGTAACCCATGCGTGGGTATTGATGTGTCCACGCATGCCTTTACCAGGTAATACAAATCATCATCAGCAAAATTTTAATTAATGAAGCACCGGGATGTACCCGGTGCGTCATTAATTAATGTTTTGGTGGTTATTCCAATAATTAGTGCTTGGCATCTAATATAATTGCATCAATGGAAATATTTCCCACCCGTGGAAAGTGACCGTCCACGGCGGCTGTACTGTACTAAACAAATATATTATATCTCACGTGACTTCCTTGCATTCTGATTGGCTGAAAGATGATACCCTATTTCGTGTAGTTTGCATCCACAGAACTGACCAGGCACTACACCCAGGCACTACACGTTTTCTATTTTTAGCACACTACTATATCAGTTTTCTTTTCATACTGGGCGAATAAAACTAATCAGGCTAAATTTAAAAATCGATTCACAGAGGCACAATATCCACGAAACGACCCAGAAAGAAATCTTTGTGGAAAACTGTATCGCTTTTCCATTGTTGAAGTCACATTTTTCGAGGTGTTCATTTTATTCCTTGAGAAGATGATCCATATCTCGTTTCGAAGAGAATGATCCATAGCTGGGTCCAACTTTCATGAGAACGCGTCCGGATATGAAAAATCGTTTGTTTTGCTGCTCATATTATTTGGCTATTTAATTGTATGTTTTGGGCAGTAAACGAATAAATAATGGAATTCACTTGAATCTTCGGAGTTTATATCCCGTGCTGACCCACTCGGTAATGTATATGTGTGACAAATGTTTGGAAATAATCAAACTGCGTTGTCAAATTTCGAAAATTTTAGCTTCCATTCGCGAGTTGGGCGATTCTAGAATACACAGTTCCGTTTGGGGGAAATGTTTTGTTTACTCTTGCCGACCGATTCAAAATCTGTCTTCTGCTCATATCATTAATCCAAGTTAGCCGTGTTTTGGAAGAAGAAAATGTTTTTTAAAAACTACATGGTATTTTTTTCTATATAACGCTGGTTGGTAGGGCTGCTACCTTGGTAATAGATAAAAAAATCAGACAGATGTTTTTCTTGATGGGTGTTCGATATAATATAAGGATTAGTGCATGTCTTGTCGTTGACTACGCCCATATAGTGCCCAGTGAGGTGGTGTAGTTCCCTCCGCTTCGCGGCGGGAACTACACCACCTCACTGGGCACTATATGGGCGTAGTCAACTCCAAGCCATGCACTATTCCTTAAGTAGAAAATCGCTGCAGCTTTCATGGTTGCTTACGTTCACCAAGATAAGATAAAATAACAACCTGGACGAACGTGGATAGAATGGATAAGTAATATCATTTTACATATTTACTCAACTTCAATGTCATACCATGGACTCAGATGTAGTTCAGCAAATAATTCTGCCAGGAACACAAGATGTCGATGTAGTTTTGCGATTGGTCCAAGTCATTGACCGTCTGAGCCTTGACCCGCTGGTCAGACCCAGTCTGTACAAATTACTAAATTATAATAAGTCTGAAGGATGATTGCGTCGTATCGCTCTGAGACTCCGTATTAATTTTTTCTGCTTCTGAATCAATAGATCTCGCTGGAATATATGCAAGTGACATTTTCTCAAGGAGGTATGGCGGAGCAGACCCCATGGATATGAGAAAGTCTACGTGCGAAATGACTGGTTAAATTGTCGTAGGTGTAAGTTCCAGTGGGAACATGATGTGGCTCACATTGTGAAAGAAAACATATCACTTGGTAAGAAACAGAAAGCAGTCCTATGGGAGCCATCTATTATTGACGAGTACCTCCTGTCACAATTTCATTCCGATAATTAGTTTCAAGGGAAACGAAAGTCATATTACGCATATGGCTGTTTACCATGATGTGATCGGTATTACTGTCGTCGGTGGATTTTTGAGACTGGATGCCACTGATGTTGAGCTGTTTGTGACGATACATATAATTTTTCTCGCCCCGAACAAACGCGGCTCTCACAAACGTCACTTGAACATGAGAGGAAGTAACGTAGATTATTGGTGTTTAGCTCAACTTCGACGTAAGTCAAATTTGAGCTTATCCCATGGCCAGTCGTCCACCGTCCGTCTGTCCGTCTGGCCCTCTGTCCGTCTGCCCGTCAACAATTCAATACGTCTCGGCAAGAGGCCGTATTTATGAACCGCTCTTTTAGCCCAAGAACATTAGGTTTCACTAGGGAAAAAAATCGGAGAAAGCTGATTTTTTCAGGGAATGTCGAGTACATGTCACTGAACGATTAGACAAAAGTCCCCTAAAATCCCAGTTGAGCTTTTTTTTCTGCAGCCTTTTTTCGAAAACGCGTTTGAAAAAAAATTAAAAAAATCGCACGAACTTTGTAACCTCGAATTGATCCAACTGTATTTTTTGTTTACGCGTATTTCGAGCTACATAATGTCTAATATACATTTACCTAGAGGAAAATGTGCATTCTGTGACAATTTCTGCGAAAAATTATTGAAAATTTACAAAAAAGTATCGGATTTACGCAAAAAATGACGATTTTCCTAACGGATTTGCCCAAAGGGTCGTAGTACAGAACGGGATGTTAGTTGGACAGACGATAACAAATCCACCACCATTTGAAGATTTTTATCATTGCTTACAAAATAGACATTATGGAAGACCCCCTCTGCTTCTGGCCGAGTTCCCCTTTTGGCATAAAATTCGTCAGCATGAGAACTCAACTATTTTCGGGCTTGGGACCGAACAGACACGTCTGTGTCTGGCAGCATTAGATCAATAAATAATATTTACAGAATGTACAAAAATCAATAAATAATATTTACAGAATGTACAAATCAATCAACATGGATTAAGTTACATTGACTATTATCAACGCTATATACAGAAATGACATGACCTATATACATATTATTCATCGAACTCAGAAATTTCCGACAGGACAGTGTTTCTGTGGTTGTTACAAGAATCCGAACTGCAATTACACAAACCTGAGCAAGAGAGTCCTGCCTTCTTACACCCACACCTTTTTGTACAAGCACTCTTGCAACCACAACTGATCAGATTCAGTAGGTTATCGGGGGCACATGGCTTTGTAGCTGCAGTCGGTACAAGAAGTCCATTGTCTAGCGACCACCCCCAATCCGTCGGAGGAAGCGAAGTGCCCAGCCAGTGTTGGACCTGGAGATAACATCTGTAGACATGTTGTTGTGCAGCATCGCTGCTTGGTGGGAGTAAGGCTAGGTCGATGGGTTTATTCAGTTTAGATTTTGCTACATAACGCTTGTAAGTGACATATCTATATTGGTCGAGAGAGGAAACAGTTTTACTCCCGTATAAGATCAGGAGAAGTTGTTCCCCGGAAGCGGCTACTGCACTTGGTGTACTGTCATCCGCCAAAATTGTGTTGACATACTGTTGTGAGTCGCTAGTAACATCGGAGACAATTGTACTGAATACTTTCTTCTTACCAACTCGAAAGAGTGCAGAAGTAGTGTCACAACCACTTATAGAATGTGCTACAAGGAGGTTGCTTCTATGTTTGCTATTTCACTAACTGAAACTAGTAAGTTTGGGGTAATGGAATACATCATGTGAATATTACATCCCGGTTGAACTCGAGAGGTAAGAATGACTAACAAGTCTGTGTCTGTTCCCATAACGACAACATTGTTGTCATCTTGAGCGATGTCAAGTGCAGTTTCGGCTATCAGTACATCAGCATCAGCCTCGGCCTGCTTGGACTGAATATTGATAGCAGATAGCTCCTGCATTAGAAGATCGATCAGTTGGGTTTTGTGCTTGGCATTTGCAAGGAAATCGGATTGGGGTGTGGTGGCTGGTAACTCGGGTGAGATATTGATATCAATGGAATACCTGTCTTTAGATCTACGGGCTTGTTCCATGCCCTTTGTCGACATTGTACAAGCATAACCATCAAAAACAACCACGACGTTCGCCCCAAAATGTCTCACTAGATAATTGGAATATGATGTACATATGTCCTTATATGACGACTGTTTAGGCCATACAACTGCCCTCAATAAAAATCCACCATCTACAACAAACAGAGAATGTTCTGGGATTTTAGTTTGCTCGGAACCGTATGTTTTGAGGATCTTACCGAGCGTGCTTTTCTGTGTCTTCCTCATTCCAGCAGAATCAAACAGTGCTGGTGGTTTCGAGATACTCTTCCACCTCTGCTTGTGACTGAATAACACATGTGATGGGGTTGAACAGAATTGTGGGGTCATTCACTACCTTACTTCCACGGACTTTGATGCTATTTGCCATCGATGCGAAAGACTTCACAGTGTCAACACGTCGTAGTTTGATGCTGTTGAACGTTTTGCTTACAACATTCGATACGCAACATTCACCAATTTTGCGAACTTGGTCACAGTTCACAGTTTCGTCGGCCACAAGCCCGGTCGCTATAGAGACTAATTGTAGTGGATCTCTATTCTGAAAGGGGGAATGCACTCTGAGCCAGTTCAATAATTTGGTGATATCATTGGCATCAGTCAATTGTGAACACTGCTCTATGGTCTGATCAGAATATATCCCGTCCCAGAATTTATCTGAGCGCCTTATGGTAAAGTAACCTTTCTCAGTGAACAACTTCAAATCATCCTGTTGCATTATTTCTGTTAGCTCATTCATCTGCTGCAAATAGAGATGAGAACTTTTTGCGTATGCAAAATGACCACCTGCGTGAAATACTGGAATCATATTGCGAACACAATATGTGTGGAGTTCCCAGTCGCCTGTGCGCTCTGCTCTCAAGAACAACTGGAGAAGACCTATTTGCTCGTAGTATTGTACCCAAAGCTTTCCTGTGCGTCCTACGGACGCATTCTGGAGCAGTTCGTGTAATTTTGACAGTAGATGGTTGACACTTTCTTGATTGACAGCGTCAGCTGTTGTACAGTCACCTCTGGCAAGTCCACAGAATATTTCATTGACTTCTGTGCAGTCTATGTTATCTAGTGTTCGGCTTTCTTCAAACACAAGTTTTGTAATGGCAATTTGTGTTAGCAAATGGGCACGAACTGCTCTTGAATATGCATGACCACTGATCAAATGATGGATTGACCCACCAGCATAAACAGTCCCCCAAAGTTCATCCAAGCCGCTACCAGCCATGATCGAACCAATTGAAGTACCCATCAAGGGCGTGCACACATTACATGCCAATGCATCTTGAGTGTAGGCGAACACCACATTATGTGATTTAATCGAACATGGAAATTGAAACAATGATGCTATGATGCTATAATACGGTATTTGAATGAGAAAAGTCGATGCCGTTTGAATTTGAGTTTAGGGGGTGTGGTTAATATTTCACACGTTTCACCAGTTCATTATGGAATAAATGACTATTGTTATATATCATTATAAAGCCACTGCTTTTCTGCAATTTTTGATATATAATTTAACTCCCAAAGTAGTCGTAGATTTGATTTAATGGACGTTGTGTACCGTTGTGTGTATGAAAACAATAAATTTTTTTTTCGTAATTTTGTACATTTTCGTGAATATTTCACCATTGAGTGTGAGGATTGGTACAAAGTTGGCATTTTCTGTTGGGGATATGTATTCTCAATATAATTCAGCACGATATTTATGATTCTCACCCTACTAAGGCGAATAATAATGAGAAATATGGAGCTGGGTCGAATTTTTTTTTTTATTTTTTTTTTCATCCAAAAAAACGCTATAACTCAAAAAGCTCAACTCGGATTCGCGGGGACTTTTCACACTTTATCCGCAATGTGTGTCCCGGAAACATATAAAAAAATCAGCTTTCTCCGATTTTTCTCCTTACTTTCTCATTTTTATGTCTAATGTGCCTGGACTATTTACGAAACTTCTTGGGTACCTTTGTCATCACCGTGGGACGAGAACGAGTGTTTTGGGGTCCGGTCCGAAATCGAAGATGGCCGATGGCAGCCACTTTGTACAAAATTAGGTGCAATCAGATTTTGCGCACAACTTCCATATGAAAGCGCTGGTTTGAATATTTTTTTGTGTGAATGTTTAGTACCATGGGATACATCACATATAATACGGGGTTTTTTTTCTCGTGCAAAAATTATGCAAATTAGATGAACTTTGATTTTTTCAGTGATACTTACACACAGTAAGTACACATGTCAATACGGCTCGGGCTAGAGTCTGTATTTATGAATCGATCTTCACGAAACAGCTTGGGTACCTTTGCTATCACCTTGAGACGAGAACGAGTGTTTCTGGGTGCGGTCCAAAATTCAAGATGACAGCCAGTGGCCATTTTGTACCGAAATTAGGTCTAATCAATTTTGTTGTACACAACTTCTGTACGGCTCAGGCTAGAGGCCGTATTTATGAACCGATGTTTACGAATTTCTTGGGTACCTTTGTTATCATTGTGGGATGAGAACGAGTGTTTTTGGGTGTGGTCCGAAGTTCAAGATGGTCACCAACAGCCATTTTGTACCAAAATTAGTGCAATCAATTTTTTGGACAGAACTTCTGTATGAAAATTCTGATTTGAATACATTTGTGTATGAATGTTTAGTAACATGGAATACATCACATATAGTACAGGTTTTTTCGCGTGCAGAAATTATGCTAATAAGAAGAATTTTGATTTATTCAGTGCTACTTGTACACAGTAAGTGCACATGTCAATACGGCTCGGGCTAGAGGCTGTATTTATGAACCGATCTTCACGAAACCTCTTGGGTACCTTTGTTATCACCTTGGGACGAGAACGAGTGTTTCTGGCTGCGGTCCAAAATTCAAGATGGCTTCCAGTGGCCATTTTGTACCGAAATTAGGTCCAATCAGTTTTTTGTCACAACTGCTGTACGGCTCGTATTTATGAACTGATTTTCACGAAGCTTCTTGGGTACCTTTGTTATCGCCTTGGGACAGGAACGAGTGTGTTTTGGGGTGCTTTTGTTATCACTCTGCTATGAGAACAAATATTTTGGGGTTCAGTCAGACCCACTCTGGGCCTCAAAGATTTCTTTTCTAGTTTAGCATCTGACTGTCACCCACCTTTACAATACTTTACCTATACATTTGTTACAGGTTACGGTCAGTATTTATGTACAGACCATTACAATACTTTATATGTACCTTTGTTATCAGGTCATTACCTAGATGTTTGTCATTGCTGTGTCACATACTATACATGTACATGTCTTAAGTTGAGCTACAGTGTCATTGACACTTTCATTATTACTTTCCAAAGTGTGATTTACTGGGATTTCCGGCTTTGATTTTAAACGATAACTTCACAAGTGAATTATGCAATCAACAATTGTGTCATGTATCCGTGCGCGCAAATGAAAACGCTTTCCCGTGGGTGTAATGGGGATTTCATTGAGGTTTTTTGAATCCTTTATCTAACATGAAAAGCAGACGATACTTGCAAAAAAACATATTCTTGAATAACTATTTTTTCATTTTTTGTCTCAAAAACATAGGTTATGACCCTTCATTGGAACGAGCCCGACGAGCTCTTTCCAATGAGGGGTCATAACCTATGTTTTAGAGACAAAAAAATGAAAAAATAATGAAAATTAATTGGTGACTTTTGAGAATAGCGCTGGTCGGTTTTGAGCGTTACGTTAGGTAAAGGGTTAAATAATATAATTATCGTTAATAATGAAAAGTAATAAACAGAGTAATCGCTTGACTGGACTGGTTACGTGAAATAATTCATTCGAGGCGAGGGACTATATTGTAAAACACTCGTGCGCATTCGCGCCCTCGTGTTAAAACAACGTCCCTCCCCTATCATGAATTATTTCACATAACCAGTCCAGTCAAGTGATTACTCTCTATATATGATTTTATTGGTAGTCATCCCAAATTAATACTTCAGATTTTTTTTTCATCTTATAACATCTTCAACATCCGAAGAGGATACCTATGGTTTTTGAATGGCCACCATGAAATAATTATGTTAACCACTCAGAAAACGGCAGACATTATTTTCATTATTTGGTTTGGCTTTTCTAATAAAAATTAAGTTTTAATCCCAAATTAATGCATAGTAATTGCTTCGAAACGGACAAACATTTCAGTTTAAAAGACACTAGTGAAACACCATCGAGCCCATATTGTCAAATACATATGATACCGTCAGAGCTGAAAAGTTAAGTTCAAAATTCTTACTGGAGGTGAGAATTTTGAAACCTAACTTTTCAGCTTTGACAGTTTCAGAGGTAAGAAATTTGAACTTAACTTTTCAGCTGTGACAGTACCATTTATGTAAGTCTCCTGATATTATTAGTTACCCCGTGTCTGATCACGTGGTACGGGTTTTTACCTACCCGAAGCTAGCCGTATCTCATGAGGCCTCATGGGATACGGCTGGCTTCGGGTAGGTAAAAACCCGTACCACGTGTTTAGACACAGGGTAACGAATTTATCTATTGACTTTCCGTTTTAGAAGTACAATCTATTTCATGTGTGAACACACACAGCATGAGATCTTTTATCTTCCATTGTTGAGCCATACAGGTTTCTGTGGAATTTTTGTGCAAAAGAGTTTTTGTGAAAATATGCCGATATGAATAGTATAAAAAAAATTATTGAATTTCTTTTTTTCTTTTTTGTCTCAAAAACATAGCTTATGAACCCCACATTGGAGGGTACTCGACACGCTCATTTCAATAAGGGGTCATGAGCTATATTTTGGAGATAAAAAATTAAAATATAATACATGTACACTGTAAAACTGGAATGACGCGTCTTCTACGGGGTATGGACAATTTGTAGATTTCGGAACGAGGCTTCCACTGGGTATGGGAAATTTGTCAGTAGCTGGGCAGACGTATCGTGGGTTTCAATGAATATGGTCTCATACCACGTATCTATCAACCAATCAAATCAAAACATTCACATTAGTCAATAGATAAATGATATTTCTGGTTACACAGTATAATAGTACATACATTCCTGGAGTTTGAAACTTTGACCTAATGTTGGACAAAATTCTGCGTGATTTTTGTTTTATTCTCAAATGTTCCATAGTCTCTTGCGTTTGAATAAAGTGAGGGTTTGTTGGGATTTCTTATGTCCGAATTTGAAACCTGCACCACAGACACTACATCTATCGTTTTAAAGATTTTAAGTGATAGCTGTTTGGACGAATCTATTTTGTCTTTATAGGGTGGTTCGGTAATAATTTAACCCTACAGTCCTATAGTATTTTGAGATTTAATTATTGTTGATCTTTCTGGGCGATTTGTTAACGTCGAATCTTGTCGTCGAACGCTACAATTTTTTTTACGCGAAAAGTTATGCAAAACAGTTGAGAATACACCTTATTTTCTAAGGTTCCAGCTCACCCCAAAGTAATAAAAAATACGCGCGATGCACGTCACAGAAGACAAACTGCTTTGGATACGTTCACTCCTGGGAGACATGTCTAAAGAAAACAACAAAGTTCCATAATGCTACTAATAAAACTCAAAAAGCCCAAATAATTGCATCTAAGTACTTAATTCTATTAAATAACTGAGTATTCTGTGTGTTCCGTACTGGCCTTGTATATCCTTGGTTAACTGGCATTCCCTTTTAGGGTCTGTCGGTGGTGGAGTGGTGTACGTGGTTCAGTATAGTTTCGCTGGGCGGTTGGTGCCGACGGAAACTCCGTCGGCGTGGGTTCGAACATCCGTCATGCCATTGTAAGATAACAAACATTTTAATCTTGACTGTATGTGAAAGAATCGAAAGCTATCATAACAAACTTATGGAAATAGAAGCAGAAAGGAAAATACTTGGACAATTATAATTAATGGCACCAAAACACAACATACAGTTAAAACTAGAAGTCCTGTCACGAACTGTGCGCTTATCTAGGCTTAATTACGCTTAGGAATTGCGCACAATTGCCATATCGAACGGCATCCAAAGCACAGCAGGTTCTCCTGGTTACTCATAGCAAACACAGGCAATGTTTCTGCCAATGGACCTCCGGGTTACCCGGGGGTCCATTGGCTGAAATATTGCTTGTGAACAGTTCACATGTACAGAATTTGAAAGCCTTACTAATGCCATAACGCGTAGATTAACGCGCAGATCGACGTGCTATTTGTGCGCATTTCATGACAGGACTTCTAGTTTCAACTGTAGTGGTAAAAGGCAAGAGTAGTAAGAGTACCGAAAGAGGCTATCAACGGGATCGTGCAATGAACTTCAGACCTAAATGTCGTTGGTTCGATCTCAGCCCGAGACATCTGCGTTATGAACTTTGACAGGTCACTAAATTAGAGTAGTCAAATGAGACCACAGTGTCACCACATTGCTAAGACGTACAACTCATTGATGTGGACTTGCCTTCAATCAATGACGATCCCGTTTCTGGCAAGAGAGTAAGCTGGAAAGTGTGCCAATTACCCACACCAGCTTGGTGGTTCTTTCAGGGTACTCCGGCTTCCTCCACCATAAAACTACCCGGCGGCACACTGGCTAAATCCAAACAAACAAACAAACAAACAAACAATAGCAGGTGTGATATAAGAAGAATTCTGTTCTGAGCATAATAGGCACAGACTCTTACGGCTGTGATCCTCCGAAAGTAACATATCAGAAGCAACGGCATAGAAAACTTGCCAGAGTAAACCCTCAAATTGACTGATGCTGCTGTAGGATACTTGGACTATTTGGGTTCGTAGAACATCAAAGATGTCTCAGGTTACCTGTCTTGCTATTTGATCGGTTCGGTCAGTGCGCGAAAAAAGAAAATTCAGACCACAATCAGAGGTAGCCAGGAAAATCTCTGAATAGGCCAAAAAGTCTAACATACCAATGAAAAATCTGATTGTGCTCAATGTTCAATGTTCTCAGGCTCTTCTGGAGTACTCTTCGGAACAAACGTACTCATCCTTCCTGACACTATTATAACAGAATGTCCAATATATGGCTGAAACATTGCTTGTGCACAGGCCATATGTACATAATTTGATAGCCTTACTATGGTCATAACGCGTAGATTAACGCGCAGATCGACGTGCTATTTGTGCACATTTCATGACAGGACTTCTATCTAATTTTATCTGCAACGCATGGCTGTTGAAATCTTGTTCCATCCAGGAGATGTATGACTTTTTCTCCGTCCTTCTTGGTGATACTACAGTGCGGTCGTCGTGGAAAGGTCAAAATCCACGCGTGGGCAATATTTTCACGTTTGCTTTAACAGTGAATCTCCGACAAAAAAAAACAATGGAAACGCCATCAAATTTTCAATGAATGAAGCATCGGGTTCGAAACTTTGCTTCTGTCATCGAATATTTTCTGATAACCACTGATTATTAATTGAGAAAAGCGCCCGTGGGCAGCGCTGCTCACACGTGGTTTTTGACTATTCAACTGCGACTGTACTGTAGTTCCGTTGCTGAGATAACCACGGAATGAGTTGTCACCACTGGAATATTAAGAGCAGAAAAAGTAAAAACTCATTGTGGTAGTGACTCTTTCAAAACGATACCTTCAAACAATTTGAAAGGCAATAGACCAGAATCCCGTAATATAGGGTTCTAACAAATAGTATTGAAAGTATGTAGACCGTCGGGAACATGCACTGATCCATGCGAAATTTATACATGGAATACCATTGGTTGCCGTATGAATAAATTGCTCAACATTTCATAAACAAGTGATAGGGTCACTTTTACTTCCTTTCGATGGTACCAAATTGTATATGCGTACTGAACAGTCGCCGTAGACTGGTCACTTTCCACGGTTGGGCAATATTTTCACGGACGCAATAATATTAGATTCCAAACACTAATTATAGGAAAAATCCTTAAAAATTTAATTAATGAAGCACCGGGTAAACCCGGTGCTTCATTAATTAAAATTTTGCTGCTGATGATTTTTATTACCTGGTAAAACGTATGCGTGGACATCACTGCTCACGCGTGGATTACGACATGTCCACGGCGACTCTACTGTATATTAATTCTGGGTTCACACGGAAACAGACAGCACCAGTACGCCGGCCGTAGTATTATTTATTTATTTATTGATGTTTAAGGTCACATATTTATGACCGTGACAGTTTTACGGGTGGAGGAAGCCGGAGTACCCGGAGAGAATCACCGAGCAACGACGAGCAGCTGCCAGCTCCCCAACATCGTAACTCCGCACTGCAGCACAGGCAGGGTTAGATTGGTTGAAGACATGCGTACCATCGACGTGCAGTACGCCTTAGTACACGGCGTCATCGTGCTCCCACATGGGCAATGGGGTAAAGTGTCTTGCCCAAGGACACAACACAGTTGCCGCAGGTGGGATTCGAACCGAGGACCTCTCGGCTTGCAGCCTGCACCTCCACCTTCTGAGCCACCGCGCCCCCGCCGGCCGTAGTATTGTAACAATTAGGAAATAGATTCGATTCGAGATTCTATACAGTTTCGAATCTTTTGCCTGGTTCGATTCGAGATTCGATTGGGGCGAACAACGTCATTCACTGAGCTCTAGTATTGTGCCAACATCGCATTCTACTAATTTCTCTACTCACAAAAAATGTGCAGAACTTTTGAAAGGGTTAAAGATTTGGAACAATAACGATATGTTCTTTAGTTTTAGATAGAAGAAGTGTCGGTCTCTCAATCAGCCGCGTTATAACGTGCATTTTAAAAAAAATATACCAAACAAACTCACGTCTTCTGCAAATGAGTGATTTTGACCCCGATCTTATAGTTTGTTACCACCATGTCATTCTTCCTGACGTAAGTACAGCAGCCGCGTTCATTCCCGATTTTGTCCTGGAACACTTTCAAACTGAGCCATCTTGAAATTCCCAGACCAACAACCCCACATGGATGAAAGCTTCATAGTTTTGGTGGGAAGGGAGAAAGTAATATTCCTTAACCCTTTACCCAACGAATAGGCTGCATTCGCCCGCGTAATATTCAAATTCCGTAGTTAAAAAAATATTATTTTTCCAATAATTTCAACAAAACCATTTCATGTGACCCCTTGTTGGAACGAGCTCGTCGAGCTCGTTCCAACGGGGGGTCACATGATATGGTTTTTGTCTACGTTGGATAAAGGGTTAAATTTGAATAGACATTGAGTAAACTAATATAAAGATCATAGTGAAGGTGAAGATGGTCAGCTAAACCGCCTCATAGCTGACTAGGTAAATAATGTGTTATGTTATTTATTTGCCCGTATTGGATGTAGCTAACCCCTTCGCTGCTGCGTAATTTGCTAATATCCTGTGCTGAACCATAAAAAGAGAAATGGAGGTACAACGAAAACAAATGAAAACACCAGGGACGTATACTTATTTCTTATTATAAGTGTTAGTACCTATTTGAACATTATGCGGCAACTTTTTTTCAGGAAATCAACGTTGAAAGGGTTAAACTTGCTGTTACTTGTTTACACAATTACCAATTACCCTCGCCTGCCTCAACCCGAACTTCTAAAATCGTCGTACTTGTAAAGACGTATGGCTCAAGTGTCTTACCACCTAAATATAGCTTCTATTTGGCGGACGTTTTGCGAATCATACAAAAGTTTGAAAAACACCAAAAAAGTAATTTAAAATCGTTTCAAGTCTTATTTGCGTTTTCTGAACATTACAAAGTAACTTTGGCTGGTAGCTGAGCAAAGTGTCCAAACTTTGACCAACAGACCGTTAGAATATTTTTTTTTGTTTTGTCGTCCTGTGGTACAGGATACCACAGGACGACAAAACCAAAAAAATACATAACGTCAAGAGGGGACAAGTTGTGCTAGTGAGCAAGTTGTTGTCTCGAGTATTTCTGTAAAAAGTACGAAAATAGTTGAACAAATGGATAAATTCATATCGTCTGTGCATAACGCGTGCCTTGTATTGAGAATGGGGGCGCGGTGGCGTTGCGGTAACCGGTTGTTGTTTGATCACCGAAGCTGAACAACGTCGAGCCCGGTTAGTCCTTGGATGGGTGACCGTCTGAGTTATCGATTCGGACTCCCGCGTTGTGTCCTTGGGCAAGGCACGTAACCCCGATTATCCACGATGACGTCGTGTATTAAGGCGTACTGCACGGCGATGGTGTGCATATCTTCAGCCAATCTAACCCCGTCTGTGCTGCAGTATGGTGTTACGATGTTGAGGAGCTGGCAGCTGCTCGTCGTTGCTCGGTGGTTCTCTCCGGGTACTCCGGCTTCCTCCACCCGTAAAACTGTCACCGACACGATATGACCTCTTGGCTGTTACAGTGTCGTTAAACCTTAATAAATAAATAAATAAATAAATAAATAAATAAATAAATAAATAAATAAATAAATAAATAAATAAATAAATAAATAACAGTGTGCTATAGTATCCATTCCCCGCATGTGGCATCTCCGTACTCGGTACGGACTTATAGCACAATATATCAAAATGTAGATCTGTGCACAACACAGACCAATAGCAGCGTAAGGAGTAAGCCTTTGTTAATTACATTTAAAACATTTGCAAAGTATAATATATAGGTTATTACCACCATGCGGGTTTCCGAGATGGTGTATTGACGTCGAGACCTTGACTCTGGGAGCAGGGGCGTAGGAAGCTTAAAATATTGGGGGGGGGGGGGCGTGGGGGGAGGTATTGTAAATGGGAGCTTGTAGGGGACAGCACGACCGCCCGCCTTTGGCGGCCCGCTCTGCGTAGTCGAACCCGGGGGAGAGTGCGGGAGGGGGATACCAGGAAAATTTGTGAAATATGAACTACTGAAGCTTATTTCCTCGCTTCTCAAGTGAAAAAATCAAGGTATCGTTGCTGTTAATTTTTGGTGTTTATCCCTTTACCTAACATGAAAAGTAGACGACACTTGCAAAACAAAATCTTGAATAACTATTTTTTTTTCATTTTTTGTCTCCAAAACATAGGTTATGATCCCTCATTGGAACGAGCTCGACGAGTTCGTTCCAATGAGGGGTCATAACCTATGTTTTTGAGACAACAAATGAAAAAATCATGAAACTTAATTGGCGATTTTTGAGAATAGCGCTGGCCGGTTTTGGCCGTTACGTTGGGTAAAGGGTTAAAGGAGGATGTATGTCAGAGAGGAAAATGTTAACCTGCTGAGCGTCAAATCAGTCAGGGACATTGGCTATCAACTTTTCTATGCACTGCAAACGGTGTAGATCATACAGTTTTTATGTGCGCCTGTATGATGTAGAATATGCAGATGGTTGTGGTTATTTTCGTGTAGATACTAGATATGATTTACAAAGTTTTGGAATTCTTTTCTTTTTTTGTGTGTGTGTGTGTGGGGGGGGGGGGGGGTAAATACCTCCTCCCCCAGTTCCTACGCCACTGTCTGGGAGTATATTGACAAGTCCCTTAGGACGAGTCGACATATGTCCAGAGGCGAGGTCGAGACTGGTGCTTCATTAATTAAATTTTTGATGATTATTCCTACAATTAATGTTTGGAATCTGATATTATTGCGTCCGTGGAAATATTGCCCACCATGTGGAAAGTGACCAGTCCATGGTGGCTGTACTGTATCTTATACCTAAAAAGTGTGAAACTAAGGCACCAGTCTGTCTGTGTCTGCGTGTGGCTGGGGGCGTGGTGTTTCTACATCTCAGCTCTGGGTCAAATTGCTCAATCCATATCGTAAAGGGAATGTTTTGACCCAGAACCAGAAAACGCACTCTACACAAATACCTGCAGCCATAAGGATTAAAACTTTTCTCTGAAAATAGTGTTCTCCTCAATGACGAACGCGAAGAATCAGATAATACTAATGGATGGACCCAGCTACGCACTGTTTTTCGATAGGTGGCCTTCACCGGATGCGACACAATTAGCGATTTTTCGGTACAACGCAAAATGTCGTCACCAAACATGTCGAAACACATCCATCTGCCGAGTTTGAAGTCGATTGAGCCCATAGAGGCTGAGGAGATCAGGAACGTCACGAAAAACAGAGTAACTCAAGTTTTTAACCCTTTACCTAACCTGAAAAGCAGACGACACTTGCAAAAATAATTCTTGAATAACTAATTTTTTTCATTTTTGGTCTCAAAAACATAGGTTATGACCCCTCGTTGGAACGAGCTCGACGAGCTCGTTCCACGAGGGGTCATAACCTATGTTTTTGAGACAGAAAATGAAAAAAATAATGAAAATTAATTGGCGATTTTTGAGAATAGCGCTGGCCGGTTTTGGTCGTTACGTTAGGTAAAGGGTTAATTGTGGGAGAAAGTATACTACTCAAAGTTTGCTAAGCACCAAATATTTGACACACCATTGTGAAATTTTCTTGTGACATATTTGCGATATTTTTGGTGGATATGATTGAGATGGTCCCCAGTGTTTACATTAGCTCTCTTGACAGGCAGACTTTTCGTGACAGTCATGGAAAGCATATACCCCTTGATTTTCATGATGTTTTCGTGTACTGTCTACATGTACATGACGTGTGTAGGGTATTCAGTCTTCATTTGAACACAAACCCTTGTGATTTACTGATGGAATATGGCAAATGCAAATGTAAGAAGATATTTGTCTGAAGCAGAAATGTGGCGGGCTGTAGGGATGGTTGAACAAGGGGCTACCCATCGTCAGGTCAGTGAAGCCCTTGGTGTGCACTATACGGTGATCACCAGTGTCTGGGCAAGATTTCAACAGTATGGCACACCAGTGACATGGCATAGTGGTGGCAGAGACAGGGCAACATCTACAGCTGAAGACCGGTTTTTGATCATTCTTGCCCGTAGGAACCGCTTTACCACAGCAACCCAGCTTCGCATTGACCTTCAGAATGCATCGACGCAGACTTTCCGGGCAAGGTTGCACGAAGGTGGTCTCCGATCGAGAAGACCATGTATTCGCATTCCGTTGTCCCAGAACCACCGCCAGAAACGACATGAATGGAACACGGACCACGTTGGATGGACCAGAGAAGATTGGCGATCTGTCCGTTTTACAGATGAGTCAAGGTACTGCCTATACCACATAGATAGGCGTTCTAGGGTATGGAGAAGACCAGGCGAGCGATTCCATGCAGCCAACATTGCTGAGCATGACCGCTATGGCGGAGGGCCAATCATAGTCTGATGCGGCATCAGCTGGGATGGTCGTACAGAGCTCTGTGTCCTTGAATGTGATACATTGACTGCACAGCGGTATACTGATGAGATCGTGGATGTCCACGTCAGATTGTATGCAGGTGCAGTGGGTGATAGATTGATTCTGATGAACTATAATGCCCGTCCTCATGTTGCCCATGCTGTCGGGGAGTACCGACAGAGGGAATGGATTGAGCGTATGGACGAGCCAGCAAGATCCACTGACCTCAATCCAATCGAACATGTCTGGTATGAGTTGCAGCTTGCAATTTCAGCTGTCCACTCCAGCCAAGAAGTGTCCAGGAGCTTGGTGCCATGCTTGTGCAAGAATGGAACAACATCCCACAAAGGACCACCAGGAACCTGATTGGGAGCATGAGAAGGCGTTGTCAAGCTGTAATTAACAGTAATGGGTCCCATACTCGATACTGAACCCATACCAGTTCACTCCGTCAACTTTTTGGCAAATTGAAAAATTTCCTCTTTTACCAATAATATCCATTTCACATGGTTATCGTATTCAAAAGCTAAAAAATAATATCAAACACAAATAAAATCTTAATTTCTGTACTTAAATCATTAAAGATATAATTAAATAAAAAATATATGCACTTTTCATTACAATATTTCAACTAAACCGTAAAACAGGTTGTTGGATATATTTGGTGCTCAGCAAACTTCGAGTTATACAGTACGTGGAGAGAGTGGATTGTAACTGAATCACCCGTGGAGTGGAGTTATCACCCAAACTATAACTTTCAAATTTTGTACTTAGCAACAAAAAACACGAGCAATGTTTCGGCCAATGGACCTCCGGTTTAACCCGGAGGTCTATTGGCTGAAACTTTGCTTGTGCTTGTTATGCTTTGCAACAAATTTGCAATTATTGCTTGGGTGGAATCTCCACTCTTCGGGGGATTTAGTGATAATACACTCTCCATGTACTGTATATATTGTTTGCCTTACCTACACACTAAAAACTAAAGTGTTAAAACTGACACTTTCAAGGTGTTAAACCCATTCTAACTCTTATGGTTTGATTTTAACACTCAAAGCGCAATGCTTTAAGCACTTAGACATTGCAATCGTCAGACACCTGAAACTTGAATGGATGGCACTTCCCATGTGTCTAGCATTGGTGGTTCTTCCACAATCGTCCACAATTTAATTTGCGCTTGGTGGGTACGTAATTAAAAGGACACAACGCAGATGACGCGGATCAGGCTCGAGAGTCCGCGTCATCTGCGTTGTTTCCTTTTAAGTGTCGCGACATTACACTTGTCAAGTGTTAAATACAGCACTTCAAGTGTAGTTTTTAACACTTTAGTTTTTAGCTTGTACATTGTACTAACCACAGCCGACCAGTGATGACGTAATTAGAACTAATAAAACTAATATATATTGTCCTTGGTTACAAAATTTGAAACAGATTGAACGACTGAACTTTGCCTTGTTTCGCTATTGAGTTGAAAAAAATGATCGATAGGAGGCAGAAGAAAGAACGCAAAAAAACTTTTATTTGAAAACTATTTGATGAATAATAACATGAAAATCCGTGCAATCGAATTTAAATTTGAGAAAGAAAATCAGTTATGGATGCGATCAAATATTCGTGACATGTAGCGTGTAATCCTCACTGCCTGATATGAATTGATTCTTTCGCGTTCAATCATATTGCAAATCAAAATGTGCACATTCTAAATAGACTCCTCATTTAAATCCACGGAGCGTGCCGTTCCCTTAATTCGCAGAATTAACAATACAGTTTTATAGAAAATGCGTTTTATTACTATAGTAGTCTAAATGAGCTGTGCAGAAAGTTATGTATGTGGGTGTGCGGTGAGAGTCCTAAAGTCGGGGACGTGGGGTGGGGGGGGGGGGTTGTGGGGGTGTCACCCTCCCCCCAATCCTGGCCAAAGTTTTCTAAAGTTGGAAATTCGGAGGGCAAGTCATGAGTCTTTGGAAATTCCATCTATCTGGGTTTTAGTGTTTCTTTGGTGATGCTGATGTCTCCTTTACTTCCTAAAATCCAACTCGGTTTCAAATCGGCAAAAATTCTAACTGTTACTATTTACAACTACAGTGTACGTAATATCGAGGTTCATAAGTATGCATGATGTCAAACGGTATGAGTTTTCTATTGTACGTTTACTTATCGTAATAAAAAAAAGTCCTCGAAATGCACTTCAAGACAATCACATCGCGTAATTTGTTACCGTGAGTTAATTCCATCATTCACAGTTACAAAATGATGAAACATCCAAAAGTGGTCATTCCTGCATAAGATCTGATTTAATGTTTGGACAGGGTGAATTGCTCAACGTTCTAAGCTTGAGCATTTGTTTAGCACATATTCAATTCCAAGAATAATACCAAATAATAATAACCTGATAATTCTATCATAAATGTGTTGGCATTTCAGTTACTAGAATCAATTTTATGCCCCCTTTCATGACTTCATTTTCGCAATCTTTCTCCGTAGTGAATTCCCAACTAGGGGGAGGGACCGAGAGGGGGTTTCCTCTGAGGTAATACCTTCGTCTCTACTCCCTCTCTAAACCAAGGAAGAAAAACAGTTCCCAAATTCGAATTAGATTCGTGTTGGATATAGAGGACGCTTTATCGTCGACTCGAATTCAATTCCACTGCGAACGTTAGTGGAAATTGTAAGTTACGTCACGACATTCGGTGTTTTCCTGAATGGCATATTATTATCATTCCGTTTGCATATAATTCGAGTCAACGGTGATGCGATGTCAAAAACCAACACGGATCTAATTAAGGTCTGGATTCGTCTGGGTGTGGCCATGATTAGCCATTGTGCATAGATATTTGACCTTAAACACCAATAAATAAATAAATAAATATTCGGCTGGGTGACACGAAGATTCATCTACTCGCAATTAATGATATATACGTCGCACTACTGTCGATTCGAATTCAATTAATTGAAATTAATTTAATTCGACGCGACGGTAGTGCGACGTATATAACAGGCCGTAGTGTGCATGGATGACATTTGAACAGGTTTTTCCTGTATTTCAGGCACGCGCTCGGCGTGCGTAAAATACAGAAAAAAATTCAACTCGGGTGGTTGATTCCAGATCCCCGTACTCTACTCTCGTTGTGTTCTGTCTTATAGCTATATTACGGGGAGGTAGACATTTCCCGTAGCAAACAAATACAATTTCAGAAAATGGCATCAGATGAACGGGCATTTTTGCAATTCATAGGCGGTAATATATCATGTGCTCGAAACGCTTTGATTCGTGGAATCCAGTGGGAAGTTATCCCTCTGAAGTAACGTCATAACTCATTGTTGAGTGGGTGTAAGGCTGATTGTCATGGTAACGCGACATATTTTGACGTCAGTAGTAGGAGATGTGGAGATCGACCCTTATTGGGGGAATCTCATGGGGGATTCCACGTGACGCCATAGTCACGTGACCTAGTGACGTCATTTTGGTTGTCATAGTAGCCCGCGTGAGCGGCCATCTCATGACGTTATCTCTATAGTGATACGTGGCCTCAGTGTGCATGCGCAGCGCGCGTTGTTAGGGCGATACGTTTTTCCGTCGACAATTTTGTATACTGGAGGCCACTCTTGGTTTTTATGGTAGCACGTGGTTTCTATGTGACCCAAAGGCCTACAACAAGACAGTGGTATGTTCGGGGCGTAAGTTCGATTGAACTAGAGTAGTTTTCTGGCTAGGATTTTCTCCAAATCCGTATTGACTTCGCAGAATTACCACAAACAACCCCATAATTGTTTACTTGGCTCTGATTTTCCAGTAAATTCTCGGTTTTTACCTATGTATCTACAAGCTCTGTTATGATTTCTTTGTTCTATATATTATGACTTCCCTAAACATGTTTATGTTCTATTGTACACATTACAGGTAGCACATAGGCACATGCTGGATATGCCGATATGTGCTTATGTGAAAATGCACAATGTGACGCATTGTGCTCTAGCACATTGGCACATACGGGTATTTGAGGATACCTATAGCCTGTATTGTATTATTTCAGAATACCTTTCGAGGATACCTTTTACAGGATACTTGTCACGTGTACACATTACAGGTAGCACATAGGCACATGTTGGCCTCGAGTGCCATGTCGTTTAACCCATTCACACACGCGTCTAGTTCTGTGTTTATTACACGCCTTCACGTCTATAAAACAACTATTAGAAGGACACTCAGCAATTTATTTGACAACTATCAACAAAAAGAACACATTTTATCGCCAACCAAATTTACGAGGGGAACTGGTGTTACTATTTCGTCCCCGGAGTTCTAGTGTATTCTCTCTGCCTACTAGCTTCTATTTAAAAATAGTCCGTCAACGATTTCCGTTCTGCACATATGTGCGGAACAGATTTTCATTTTCCGCATGGTTTAGTGTTGCTGTAGATGGGGATTACGTAGAACATGTGTGTAATAAAAAGCTGCTACACGGCTGTGTTGCCATACCGTTTTCAGGACTTGACTAAAACGTCAAATGTTAGAAGTTGTAATATTTATTGCCAGCGTGACGAAAAACGTTGTCACAACCTCACTGGTAGTCCACAGTATATTATATAGTCAATTGTACTGTCAGTCGGCGCCACAGTAACAGAAACACAACATTTTTACAGTGTTATTACAACCGCGATATGCTAGTTAGGATCTGCAGAACATATTTGCAGATATCGGTGAAATAATGTGAAAAACCTTCCATCTCGGCAGCTATGAAAACTCTTAAAGAAACCTTTTTTAGATTAAAGTCATAACGGGGGTGGCGGGAGATGGCGGATTCGCAATAAAGTTTCTCCGGCCTTTAAGCGAAAATAATAGACTGAATAATGGAATTAATTAGGATACTGCCAAAAAAACGAAACAGGTATCGACCTCAAAACAGGCAAGAGAAGCCATTCATATAACCTGAAAAAAATCGTCCTGGAAAGGCTTTGACACAATGAAAACATTCTAAATGCTTGATAAATTCCCCACAAAACCCGAAGATGTAACGATTTAGTGGACACGCCGTTCGGTGCCACTGTGTCATTGAACTAACGCCACTGGTGTCATTGAAATGTTATGGGTTCATCGCAAACAAGTGAAAAGCCCAACTAACCCTATGGGGCCGTATCCAATGTCAATAAATAGATCTATTTGAGTCAAACATATCCTCATACCACGTGTTTATACCCATAACACTTCATATGTCCGTCATCTACGACAGACCTGCAGCCTCTCGTTCTCTCCTTCCGCGCTGGCACTCGTACCATATCGATTAACCCATTCACTTATGCGTATCGTTTTGTGTATTTACTTAGCGTTGTGCAGTCGAACAATCGTACAAAATTACCTCTAACTTGACGTCGTGGCAACCTTGAAGCGGCTTTGCACTTGTTTCTATATATGCAGTCACGACTTATCTGGAAACAACTGCAGATGCACTTGGAATATAACTTGTAAGTTTCTTCGGAGACAGCATGCTGGGGCACCTTTTTTATTGCAGTGGAAATCTTAAACTCGGAATTAGGCCCTTAATTGTTAAAACTGTTTTACTTGACGCTGTGGAAATGGTGTGAAAACATTGCGACAACACAAGTCTCTTGAACCATTAACAACTTCTTTAATATTGTAGACTTGCTGTCGAAAACAGCGTTATACAAGCTGGTGCCAATACTATAAAACTTTTACACTTGTATTTTCTAGAATTGTATTTCTACCTCTTTATATAACTGACTACAATATATCATTAGCATAGTCAAAAATCTGACAATTTGCCGACTGGCAAATTGCCAGATCTTTGAAAATGCTAATAGTCCATTTTAACCCATTTAAAGTCATAACTAGAAAATACAATTCTAGAAAATACAATCGCAAGAGTTTAAGAGTATTGTCTCCTGGACGACCGTTTTTAAGATATTTAAGAATAAAGTTTTTTTCTATCGGTGTACTGTCTTATATATCCTTATACGGGTAGTGGACACCTGAATTCCGATTGATGGTAAGAAGACTAACTGAAATAATTAAATAACCAAGATGTATGGTTAGAAGACTAACTGATATACACTACGTGGAGAGTGGATTGTAACAAAATCACCCGGGGAGTGGAGTTATCACCCAAAGCATCACTTTCAAATTTTGTACATGTGAACAAAAAAACACAAGCAATGTTTCAGCCAATGGACCTCCGGGTATAACCCGGAGGTCCATTGGCTGGAATATTGCTTGTGCTTGTAATGCTTTGCAACAAATTTGCAATTATTGCTTGGGCGGAATCTCCACTCTGCGGGTGATTTAGTGATAATACGATCTCCACGTACTGTAAGTGATTAACCTTTGACTTCAGAAGTCAAATCTCAACAAAGTTTAAAATGTTAGTGGTATTTGAATTTAGAATTTCTTTTTTGAATTATTTCGTGGTTGATCAAATCGCACGAGACCCCAGCAGTGTATTCTCTGTGTGACATGGGTTATCGTGGTGACACGCGGGAGGGTAATATGGAGATGTCCATACCACGGTAAATACGCGGGGTGTTAACAGTATTGCACAGCATGTCGGCGTCAATTTCCACTGATTGGCCAAACACTTGAACTTCTGATAGTAGAATGTGATTGATATGGAAGCGAAATGAATTCAACTGAGTAGAGATGTGTTCGAAGGTTGTGTTTGATTCAACATGAGTAATATGGTTATGGTACAATACTAGTAATATTCCATCACAATTTTGATGAGTTTTCAGTCCGTGGAGCCTCTGATAGTGCTTATCATCCTACTTGATGATACTGCACTGCATCGTATATTGGACGTTATGTTATAATATAGTCAGGAAGGATGAGTACGTTTGTTCCGAAATGTATTCCAGAAGAGCCTGAGAACATTGAACATTGAGCAGAATCAGAGTTTTCTTTGGTATGTTAGACTTTTTGGCCTATTCAGAGTTTTTCCTGGCTACCTCTGATCGTGGTCTGAATTTTCTTTTTTCTCGCACTGACCGAACCGATCAAACAGAAGGACAGGTATCCTGAGACATCTTTGATGTTCTACCAACCTTAATAGTCCAAGTATCCTACAGCGGCATCACTCAATTTGAGGGTTTACTAGGACGAGTTTTCTATACCGTTCTATACCGTTGCTTCTGATAGGTTACTTTCGGAGGAACACAGCCGTAAGAGTATGTGCCTATTATGCTCAGAACAGAATTCTGCTTATATCACAACTGTGCTATTGTTTGTTTGTTTCTTTGGGTTTAGTCAGTGTGCCGTAGGGTAGTTTTATGGTGGAAGAAGCCGGACTACTCTGAAAGAACCACCAAGCCGGGGTGGTTAACTGGCACACTCTCCAGCTTACTCACTTGCCAGAAACGGAGATGTCTTTGATTGAAGATAAGTTCACATCAATGAGTTGTACGTCTTAGCAATGTGGTGACACTGTGGTCTCATTTGACTTCTCTAATTTAGTGACGTGTCAAAGGACATAACGCAGATGTCTCGGGTTAAGATCGAACCAACGACTTTTAGGTCTAAAGTTCATTGCACGTTCCCGTTGATAGCCTCTTTCGGTACTCTTACTACTCTTGCCTTTTACCACTACAGTTAAAACTAGAAGTCCTGTCATGAAATGCGCACAAATAGCACGTCGATCTGTGCGTTAATCTACGCGTTAGGACCACAGTAAGGCTATCAAATTCTGTATATTTGACCTGCGCAAAAGCAATGTTTCAGCCAATGGATCTTCGGGTAACCCGGAGGTCCATTGGCTGGAACATTGCCTGTTTTTGCTATGAGTAACCAGGAGAACCTGCCATACTTTGAATGCCATTCGATATGGCAATTGCGCGCAATTCCTACGCACAATTAAGCCTAGATAAGCGCACATTCCAAGACAGGACTTTAACTGTAGACATTTACCCCATACGGCTAGAAGAAGAAACGTTAAAAAATGAAAATCTGAAAAAAAATGTTCTAAAAAATATGATTTCGGGTCTGTCGTATCACGATTGTTTGCTCGAATCGAACCTCGAACCGAATCAGACAAAAGGTTCAAAACCGAATCTAATCTCGAATCGAATCCACTTTCCGAATCTATGGTGGTCTTACTAGTTCTGACTATCTTCCACATGATCTCAGTATCAATTTCCACGCTAGACTATTTTGTTCCAACGAACCGTACATACAAGGTTGGACATGTCACTTGTTTCTAAAAGGCCAAACAATTTGTTCATATGTCAACCAAAGATAATCAGTCCGAGTTGAAATTTTGGTATGGCGTAGTGCCTCATGTGCAATGTACTTTCATTAACATTAGAACCGTATTGCAATTCAAATTACTCGGAGCTATCGCTTTGAATGTGTCACAACAAAAATGAGTTTGGACATTTTCTGGACTTTGTTCTAGTATTGACAACTCACCCTGTAGTTATCCTAGAAACGGGACTATATGCAAACGAGACTTGACCAGGTTTCACCAAGGTTAACGAAGGAAAAGCCTTATATCGTTCATTGAATTGAACAAGGCGCCGTCTACAATGCTTTAGCTCCAACAAGGGTCGTTGATTCCTGTCCCTCATACTCTACCCGAGTTGTGTTCTGTAATTACAGAACGTGGAGAGTGGATTGAATCTAAATCACCCGTGGAGTGGAGTTATCACCCAAATCATCACTTTCAAATTTTGTTCATATGGACATAAATTACTAGCAATGTTTTAGCCAATGGACCTCCGGGTTTAACCAAGAGGTCCATTGGCTGGAACTTTGCTTGTGCTGATAATGCTTTAAAACAATTTTTCAATAATTGCTTGGGTGGACTCTCCACTCTACGCGTGATTAATACATTCGCCACGTACTGTATATCACGATTGAACTTGAAATAAGTATTTGAGGCTGATATTTAAGTCAAATATCACCTTCGACGGGTTGTTTACTTTCCGGCTTTACGCTATTTTGTTTCGAAGCATTTCATTCACGCCATCGCGATAACCCTTTACCTTACATGAAAAGCTGACGACACTTGCATTCTTGAATAACTAATTTTTTCATTTTTTGTCTCAAAAACATAGGTTATGACCCCTCATTGGAACGAGCTCGATGAGCTCGTTCCAATGAGGGGTCATAACCTATGTTTTTGAGACAAAATATGAAATATAATGAAAATTAATTGGCGATTTTTGAGAATAGCGCTGGCCGGTTTTGGCAGTTACGTTGGGTAAAGGGTTAATCAGATGCGGAACGACCAAATAAATGCGTTCTCACAAGACGTTTTTACACGTATATCGGATTCCAAGCAAGCTGAATCTAGCACATTTCTCAATTGCTGCATTGTATCGTTTAACGTTAAATACACACAGTAATGGTGCTAAAATATGAATGAGTATACATGGACGGCATCGTTGAAAATTGGGAAGATGACCCAAATTGCTTCGCCTTGTTCAGATATTTTGTTACCCGCAAATTATTTATTTATTTATCTATTGGTGTTTAAGATCACATTCTTATGCACAATGGCTAATCGTGACCGGTTACCCGCAAATAAAGCACCTCTTGTGATACTGGTTACTATGTTGCATTTCCTCAATTTAGAAACCTAAAGGAGATTAGAGCACAAAGACTGACCACTCATATTTCATCGGTGTCTACGAAACATGCATCTATATGCCTAATATGGCATTAACCCTTAACCCTTTCACGCGGTGTGCATAAATGTTTGAGTGATGAAAAAATTGGTAATGGACGAGCAGACGATATAAAGCGCAAAAAAAAAATCCGAAGCGAGGCTCAGCAGAGCTGTTGGATTAAATTATTACTGAACCTCACAACAAACCACGATGGTTTCGCCCATTTCGCCGTTGGCAGTATTGACTAAAATGATACTTTCCAGGGCTAGTGTTGAAAATGGTTAATATAACGTAACGGCCTACTAACGAGTATAACCGATCAGCAGTATTCACAAAAATTATCATTCACATTCTGCTATAATCTTCTCTGTTTGCTTGATAATTATAGCTTATTAGCCCTCATTGCAACGCGTTCGAGTGCCCTTTATTCCGAAAACATCTTACTCCGAAGGCCGTCTACTCCAACATACCAATATTCCAAATGTCCACTACTCTTCAGGACCGGTATTCCCAAGTTCCGATATTCCGAAGATCCGTTATTTCGATGACCCAATAGCCCGAGGGTCCAATAAATCCGTCTTGCAGCACCGCCGGAGTATACAACCTTCGGGCTATTGGAATATTAGGTCTTCGGACTATTGGGCCTGCGGAGTATTAGACCATTTGAGACGTGCACTCTAGGTGCATTGGACCTTCAAAGTATTCGGCCTTTGGGCTATAGGTCTTCGGTACCTAGAAGTATTGTGCCTTCGGAATATAGGTATGTAATCAATTTCTGAGGCCCGAAAAATTAAGTTTTTCAATTATTCAAAACTTTGTTTTGCAAGTGTCGCCTTTCCGTGTTGGGTATATAATGTTTGTATGTTGTATGGAGGGGATGGTAAGAATATTTGTTTTATTTGTAGGACTTGACATTGCTCTTGATTTGCAGACCTAAGAAAAATGATTCAGCTTCGAACATACATAACAACGTTTTCCAACTGCAGGACATGGCTTTCCTTTATGTGGGTACTCACCACCACACCTAAATATATTTACTGCAGGAAGGGCTAACACGTCTTCTGAGTGTGTCGGTTGGTCTTGTGGCAAACATGTTTGTTTGGTTTCGGGCATTGACAAGTGAGCGTTTCGCGGAGTTGAGGTTGATCAATGAAATGTGTGTTACCCGTGCGTGGTTATTGTTTGTCACAATACTGGCTGTATGTAGTGGTCTGGTCATTCGACGCTCAGCCTTCGTGTAACCTGTCGTTCTGTTTGCGCCCACCCACCCAATCCCATTTTTGCGGTACTAAAGGGGTTAAGTCCGCATGGCTGTGTATCATCGGTTAGGTTGATGTTGTGTGTGTAATACTGATGTCAATTCATCTGTACATGTATGCGCAATATTTGTGTTCACAATAAATATGGACGCTTAGACGACGAGGCTACACTCGTGCGAGCGCCTTTCTAGTTGCAAGACGTGTTTTCTCTTGTTTGTGGTAAATATTTTATGTTCTGTTGAGGGAGCGAATTAGAACATAAAACAATTTGTTGGATTTCAATCAACGCAATATAAAATAAACAACTTCCATTTTTATTCTCTTCCGTATGTATAACAAAACTCTCACTCCCAGAATTGGAAGTGAAACAAAACAGCCACTACAATCCGGAAAAATTACTATAGTCCGGAACACCTTGCTTCTGGATATTACAGAGTACTAAGGAGTTAAGAATACAAAACGTGAATACTAATCATTATTGTCGTGTAATAATGATTTACATTTTCTTCAGCCTTCTTATTGCAATGATCTGCGATCCAATCCTTTTGTCTATTAACATCTAACGACAATAAACTACGTTTGAATCAATTCCGCCTTGTTTAGTTCACGTCCATTTCAGAGATTCAAATGACTTGAAAGACAACTTTAGAATAATATGCTGTTTTAGACAAAGCTGCAAGATTCACTGATTTTTAACTCTCTGCACTCTGATGTGAAAATGGCAAAGTTTTCAGCAGCAAATATTTCCCATAATGCAGTTTGGTATTTAACAAAATATACCTTGTTTGACAGAGCTCAGTGAGCTCTGTCAAACAAGATATAATTGGTTAAATTCATAATTAAACAAGAGAAAACAGAGTGATTGGAGAAAATTCTGTTGCAATATCAGAGTGCTAGGGGTTAATGAAGGTTGATTTCTGCAGCGCAATACTTCCAACAATGTTTTCAATTGTCCGGGACGACCCGCGTTGTGTCCTTGGGCAAGGCACTTGATCCCGGTTGTCTACATGTGGGCACGATGACGCCGTGTACTAAGGCGTACTGCACGTCGATGGTGCACATGTCTTCAACCGCTGTAACCCTGCTTGAGCGGAGCTTCAACAGAGTTAGAATGTCGAGGAGCTGACAGTTGCTCGTCGATGCTCGGTGGGTTCTCTCCGGGTACTCCGGCTTCCTCCACCCGTAAAACTGTCACGGTCACGATTAGCCATTGTGCATAAGTATGTGACCTGAAACACCAATAAATAAATAAACATGTTTTCAATTACAACTCGAAATGTCAAGAAAACAACTAGGAATTTCTAGATAGTACATGTGTCTCAAGGAAAAGTTGAAGCTTTGACTGTAGTATTTCTTTAAAACTAAAGTATAGAGTTTAGATCTCCAACTGATATTTTGTCGATGGGAATCTATTTGTATTTTTGCAGAGGGTTAGAAAACAAACTTCCCTCTACTAAAAACAATTGAAATTCATCTGGTTATTTATTTTCCACACGTCATGAGAAATCACAATAAAACTTCATCAGTGTATAAACAGGTCTTATGGGTAATCCAATATTTACTTTTAATGAATATCGATAATTCCTGAAATAAGTCGTTTGATACCAGCGAAAAGCAATAAACCAATCATGGGTGAAAACTCTTTTACATTTTAGCTCCCAGGGGGGAGAAGAATATACCGTAGAATTGAAAATAACAGGTGATTTTCTTATTCGCCCGTGTCAGATAATGTCAAGCAACTGTAGTGTCATAAATGCCAGATACCAGAGCTACAGACATATGTTTCATATATGGCAAGAACTAAGAAGGAAATAAAAGCGAGGCAGACACATCTGATGTAACAAAATATTATGAATAATAAATCCACGTCTTTTCTGCTGGCGTGAGGTTTTTGCTTCTAGAAGTTAGCCAGTAAACCGTTAACACTTTAAACCCGAACGGTCTTTATTCCACACAGGAACTTGATACCTCAGAATCTGATTAAGTAGGATGGCTGCGAAGTGAATGTATGGGGAAGGCCAACAAATATTTTCAACGTGCAGCCCAAGGCTGCACGTTGAAAATATTAATTGGACCACCCCCAAATAATGAATATGGACTCTTCCAAGTGCTGCCATTGAGCTGATACAGAAGATACCGTCATTGTTCAAAGGGTTAAGCACCGCGTTCTTGAACAGTGCGAGCTGCAGATTACTACGAAATACAAAGAAGCGACTTTGTTTTGGAAATATAGGAATGTTTTGGAAATATAGGAATATATGTGGAGGGTTGGTATTGAGTTATGAACTCTTGCAACATTTTTTAACAGAGTTTACTAAAGTCCTTCTGAGCCGAGGTTTCCCGGGGCTAAATCCCATTTAGTGAACGAGTTTAAGAAATTGCATTTCAAACTGATGCGAATTTAAAATTTTGTTCATCACTTATTTTGAAATTTAATGAAATGAATGACTTTAAAATGGAGAAAATCAATTCAGATCTATGAATTCAGCTGCTTTTCACATACATGCGGTTCCTGTGTGCGTTTTCCGTACGCAGGTAACGCACCCAGAACGGAAGGTAATATATAAAACAGGAAATACACAATATTGGGTGATCCACATGAATGTAGGAGCCGCACTTGAAGCAGTCCGTTTCAAACTTTGTAAGATTTTAATGCGTTTATCGCGTGTGACTTTTTTGATGTGATCTTGTTTTCGTGAGTTTTGCTCTTTTCCGCGTTTTGTATTCTGTTATCGTCAGTCCTCGCACCACGTTCACGCAACTGAAAAAAACACGATAAACGCCATTGCGTGAAAGAGTGAAACACAGCCGAAATGTGAAAGCAAAGAGAAATTTGAAAACAGTTTTAAAGAGACACAGAATTTACTGCATCCAGTAAATTCAAATCTGTGTAAAAGGGTTTAAAGCATCAGAAATAAACAAAATAGAAAAATAATTTATGGAGGCTTATTTTTGGGGGTGAAATATTTTTAAAGAAATCAGAAATAGGTTTTCGTTAATAGTATTTAAAGATATTCATACAGGAATCAGATAATTTTTTCCAAGAAACCAGAAAAAGCATATATATGCACAGCATTCAAAGGGTTCGATCAAGGAATCAGAAATGGACTTTTTGTTGCTCTGTCGCTTATTTGAATGATGTATGAAGAAGTAACGTGAGTATGAAAAGGGTTATCATTATTCTCATGTTGCATGAAATAAAATCTTTGGAACCACATTGAAGTCTTGAAAGGGTTAAAAGCATTGAACTGAATAATTTATACTTTATTTCCTTGTAAAGCAAAGAGTTTCACTCAACTTGGTTGGAGGAACTGACATCTGATTAAAATTGCAGATAACATTTAATGTTTGACAGCTAACTACACTTCTGAAATCTGATCGTGTTTACATTGTCTCCAGTGTGAATAAATATAACATAGTATTGCTTCAGGATAATTTACTGTCACATGAAATTAGAGGCTGTGAAAACCCCGTGGCCGACTTGGCCATTCTCAAGTGCAAAACCCTGTGGCCGACTGGGCTCTTTCGACCTGAAAACATAGGGTATCGAGAACTTGTGACTGTCCGTATGCCAAAAATCAACGAGATAGGACAATTCGCTTTTGGCTCACCGACGATAGTTGCGTGAGCCTATGGCATAACCCTCATGTTGGCGTCGTCGGCGTCGGCGTCCGGATTCATTCATTTTGAACTTTTGTGTGCAGGTTTTGATTTTTTTTTATTTTGCTTTTTTTATGTCAGCATGCTTTTCAGGGATAGTAATATTTTATTCAACCCTTTCCATGCTTATTTGAATTTTGGACTTTAGTGTACAGTTTTTTTTTTACTTTTCTGCGCATGTTTTTGACTTTTGTGTACAGGTTTTGAAATTTTGTCTTCAAGTGGAGTTGTACCTTACTGACATATTGCCATGGTGGTTACTGTAACATTTTCAGGGTATATTTCTAAATTTTAACCCTTTGAAACAAATGTGATACTTTTTTGACATTAATGTGCAGGGTTTGAGGTTTTTCTTTCTTTTCTTCCAAGTGGATATTTTTTCATGTAGAGTTTCACTTTACTGGCATATTGCCATGGTGGTTACTGTGACATTATCAGAGTATTTTTCTCAATTTTAACCCACTGAAACAAATGTGATACTTTTTGTTTTTTTACTTTTATGTGCAGGTTTTCAGGTTAGTCTTTCTTTTCTTCAAAGTGGAGACTAACCTTGTAGCATATTGCCATGGTTCCTATTTTATGTTAGCATTCTTCTGGGGGCTATTATTATATTATTTAACCATTTAGCTCATTATTTACTTTAATTTTGGACTTTTGTGTGCAGATTTTGGACTTTTTTTTTTACTCCAGCCCCTTACATTGGCCACCTGTTGATGAGCCACGGGGTGCTGATACCCCTTCTAGTTGAGTTATCGTGCGGACAAGGAAGTGCATAGAAGACAGGAGGAAGAAGAAGAAGAAGAAGAAGAAGAAGAAGAAGAAGAAGAAGAAGAAGAAGAAGAAGAAACAGTACAAAAGCAATAGTTTGTGTGTTTCACACAGACTAATAAACCAACTCACCCACAATGTTACGAACTTACGTGACGTACAAAATAGCCCTCTCGTTTTCTATTACCAAATGACTAATTTCCACTTTTCGTGCTGTATTAGTGGACGGCGAATAAAACACGAAATTAATGAACATGAACTGTTTTGACCAGAAGAACGTGGTTGGATATTGAATGTCAGTCTCTCAATTTACTTCAAATGACGACAGAAACGGAATATGGATCGCCTCTCTCTGTCCTATTCGCTGATCATAATTCGTTTCAAAGGAACCTGTCCATAATCTCGTTAGACCTACTTTTCGGGGACGTAAAATGGCTATACCATCCTCTTAGAGATACAGACCCCATGCCATTCATTTAATTGGATTTTAACGACACTTTAAACGACGTGACAACCGTTACTTATTCCCTGTTCCTTATTCGATATTCGTTATCAACCGATAAAATCGGTTGATAACGAATGCCAAATAAGGAACTGGGAATAATTAATGGTTGTCACGTCCCCACTTCCAACAGCCATGGCCATATCCGTTTTACGGGTGGCGCAAGACAGAGTGCCCAAAGAGAACCACACAGCAAAGGCGAATACCTGTCATACTCCCCATCGCACTAAGCCGAACTGAACATTGGCGAAAGCCAAGCGCAAATTCCACGTCCTGTACGCCTGTCTACACGGCACCGCTCTGATCCCAACTGGTCAATCGTTCCCAGGTGTAAGTTGCCCAAGGACTCAGCACTGATTACTGGAATCGGGATTGCAACAACGAGTCTTCATATAAAGTCCAGTGTGATAACCAATGAGCAACCGCTCCCTTAAAGATCCTAAGGGAGTGTTCTAAGCGGGCGAAGCAACAAAATCGTCGGTACCCATGTGACTCAGAGAAGACTATACCAGAGGATTACCGAGAATCGTTAAAATGAAGGAATAACTTGCTCGCCAATCTTTATAACATGAATAATCTTAAGACCCTGTCCCAAGAATTTAAGGATCCCGTGCATGTACCTACTTGTTATCGCGCCGCTGAAACCAACTCCTTTATAAGTTTGAACTGTTATCTTAAATCCCGAGTGTAAAGCGAATTATAACGCACCAAGAATGCAACAAGGGGCCATATGCAGTGCTTCAGTATTGCAAATGGCTCATTATTACACTCATGGGACGATAATTAATGGTACCCTGTGAAGGCGGTAGTGTAAATTGAATTATGGTGTTCCCGACTTCTCGTTCTCTTTTCAGACTGATATTATATACTTGCGGCTATACTTGAGAGTGTAAGTTGTGTACCCTTGAAAACGGTAATAGAACACAGCCAGGAGTCGGCGTGGGTTAATCGAAAAAGGCCATAAAGCTTAACCGAAAATCCGCCAGGATATTGCGGAAAACAGCCAAGCGATTATACTTGAGAGTGTAAGTTAGGTACCCTTGTAAACGGTAATAGAACACAGCCACGAGTCGGTGTGGGTTAATCGAGAAAGGCCATAAGTTTCAATTCTTATCTTAAATTCTAAGTGTGAAACGAATCATAAAATCCAATGGATGCAACAAAGGGCCATCTGCAATGCTCTAGTATTGTTGCACTCATGGGACAATAATTAATATTAACTTGTGAAGGCGGTAGTGTAAATTGAATTATGATGTTCCCGACTTCTCATTCTTTCTTCACACTGATATTAAATACTTGCAGTTATACCCGAGAGTGTTAGTTATGTGTCCCTGCAAACGGTTATAGAACACAGCCAGGAGGCGGTGTAGGTTAATTGAGAAAGGCCATAAAGCTGAACCGAAAATTCGTCGGGATATTGCAGAAAACGGCCAGGCGAAATAACACCTCGGGAGGTCGTGGTGAGGTTAGATGAATTGAACGTTCTTGTGAAACTCGCGAGATCGTGTGCGTTAACTCTTTGAACACGCAATACCGATTTTTTCGGCCCAAGGCATTATTTTGTCCCATTTTTGTTTCATTATAAGAAGTCGAAACACGGGGCATTGATGATAAAATAATAACTGCAGTCTGCAGCCAGACGGCTGCAGACTACAGTTATTATTTTATCCGCTCTGTGTATTGATATTGGACTGCCCCATCTCATTTTGAGCGAACACAAAAGCGATACCATTCCAGGCAACGCGTTTCAAAGTGTTAAAATATCACAAAGTTGAGTTCTATTTATTACAGCGAGCCAAAATTTTGTACTTTCAGCACAATTCATAGAAAAGGCAAAGTATTCTTATCCTATGAGACAGTCTGTGAGTTTAGGTCGAGCATGGAGGAATCTTTCAAACTGTTTTGATTTGAACTGTGCGACAAAACTTGTAGTGAAGTAAATTCCTTGGGCATTATTTGAAGATTGATTTTACGCGCGTAAAGATTTATCCTCCGTATACTTAATAAAATTACTTAACATGAAGCTCGTCGATCACATTTTAATAATCGCTAAGAACATCGGAAAACATTTTTTCTTGTGTGCCGTTTGGAGGACAAGTGGACTTATTAACGCATATCTAATCCTGTATCTATGACACAGTAGTAGCGAACAGGACAACTCTAACTGTGGGTTCTAACTGTGAGTTCTAGGAAATCGATATCCGAGTGCTTTCCAAGAATTAGTGTCAAGACCTGATATTACCAGCGAAGGGAAATGAATGATATTTCAAGCCAGGATTTGTGAATAAGTGGGAAGTGAGGGCCCATCACCAATCTTCGGGATATCCAGGCCCGCAAAGTCTATCAGAAGACTTCCACGACCCCGTGAACACATGGTCAACAGGCGCTGATACCCTCGCGGGACATCGTGAACTGCATAAACACATCCGCGGCCCTAAACAGATATGAGGCCCCCGGTCGTTCTCCGTGTGTTGACCGACTGAACATGATGGCTTCTATTTATGGCATTAGTTGCTAGCTGATATTTCAGTATTTCTTCAGCACAATCTGATTGGATTAGTCGCTGCGTGCTTCAGATAAATCATACCATGGCTGCCAAAAGGTAGCCGAAATCCTGTTTCCAGGGCATCGATTCCTACTAGGACTTTGCCCAGGCCCGAAACTAGTGGGAGTTCTCTGTGGCGGTTCGGCTTTATAACGCTGTCGGTCGAAAAGTTTAGTTGGCCATTGGAAAGAACTATTGGTCGCTGGAACACCATTTTTTCTGAAAGCCGCTAATTTGAAAAAAATGTTTACCACATGACGAAATTACACTTTCCATTTTGTAAAATTAACCTTATATTTCAAATGTCCTTTGTATGAAAGTATATGGCAATCAAATATTTCTATGTGTTGAATAACAATAATAAACTAACGTTACCAACCTGTTTCATTTATTATTATTTTAACTGGTTGAGCGCTGGAAGCTGATATTTGAGCTCCATTCTCAAGTGCGGGCACCACAATTAAATGTTTTATATTCTGTGGATGTGGTTCACAGCATCTCTCAAGTGGATTTAGGAACTCTTCCATAAATTCTAAGAAGGCAAAGACCTATGAATAAATTTTGTCAATCAGGAAAACAAATTGAAAATTTGAAACTTTACCAGTGAAAGACGTGTATTGAGTTATGTTTTAATTGTTAATTGTGTACCGGCAGTCAAAGACCCGGCAACAATGTCACAAAAACTATGGCGTTGCTACGGGGGTGGGGGGTGTTGATCCCCCTAAAACTTTCGTTGGCCCCCTAAAAACATTGGTCCAATGCAACTTTCACACAACATGGAGCCCCCACATTGTCTCCAATGTAGGAGCTGCACACGTTACAAATGCCTCAGATTCGCTCTTAGAACACGAAATTTTCCATTTGTTTGGGGGTGGGGTTGCTGGTCCTAACTAAGACCCACTGGTCGTTTCCGTCTGATGGGGGGTAACGACGGAGAGTCGTAGTTAGGATCAGGGAAGGCCCCGAAACACCACACAACGGCCTTTCAAATATCATCTTTGCCCCCCCCCTACACCCCCCCCCCCCAAAAAAAAAACAAAACAAATAGCTAGAGCACCTCCTATTATAGAATCCTGTACTCTCCTGCGGAAAAAGTTAACTCTCGCCCCACCACGTCGGAATTTTTTAAGAGACAGGCTTGGGGCCCTCTCTTTGACAATGACATTCTACGTTCTACAAAGTCAAAAAGTCAATTACTTCCAGCGATATGCTTTCCATAACCTACCTGAAGGGAATAACGTGATCAAGATGCATTTTAGTCTTATACATCTCAAGGTAACTGAACGAGTCATTACTATTTTTTTTATCTCCTTTTCCTTTTTTTTATTACGTGCAGCTCTATCCTACCACCCCTACATACCTCAATATTTTTTTTTTAATTGAAATATACGAAATCAAAATGATGGCACCACTGCGTATAGCTATGTAGTCTAGTACCCCCCCCCCCCCCCCCCCCTCAACCCCGCCCCCCCCCCCCCCCCCCCCCACACACACACACTCTACGTGGGAATGTGTAGAGAATTGTAAAATCGCAGCTCGTCGTTATTCCAATAAACAAAAGGAGAAAAAGTCTCTCGGAGACTAAACGGAAACGGAGCAATCGAGATTATGACAGTAAAGTGAGCTTGTTTGTCGTATTCCGTTGAGATTTCGAGGTCAGATGCGACTCGTGAGATGCGGCGATGTGACCTCGTAAACGATACGGATAGCGACAAAGCAGATCACTTTACTATCATAATGATCTGATTATTATATGGCGTTATGGAAATTCACCTTTCACACGAGAAAATAATTTAGAACTGGTTAAGAACAATATTAGAAATTCACGTTATTGGAAAGTTTTTATTTACTTTTACACAAATGAACCATACATAGAAACGGTTGGTAAACTGTCAAGATTGATCGAATTAGTAGCGTGTATATTATGTAAAATAAATTATTCTTTGATCCGTGGTTAGTAGAGGCCAGCTGTTAATCTCTTAATTAATCGGACATCAACATTATCCACGAAAACAGGTGAACATGTAATTATTTTTATCCCGCAGATAGGTAGACGGGCAAAGATAATCAACCTCGCTGAGAACGCATAGTAACACAGCACAGTAACACTCGCTGTCTGCGAACTCAATAGTCAATGGTCTCCATAAATCAATGCCGGTGGCTTCAAGGAGATACCGCTCGGATTCCCCCGGGGTATTCCTTGATAATGTAAAAGGTAGTAGCAAGATTTGGAAAACCAGTGTTGATGTAAGTTTCAAGCTCCAGCCCGGTGGCTGTTTTTGGCTATGGACGTGTTAATGAGTTGCGGGGCTAGCGGGTCAAGCCTATAGTTTAGAATAGGCGAAAAGGTATCAGGTCACGTGACGCGGGAGGGCTTTGAGAGCCATAAGCGAAGTTTAATGTATAATGTGAAGTAAAGTTAGTTGGAGGGGGCTATTGAGAGCTCGAACATTTTACTTAATCGGAGGGAGCTATCTAGAGCTCGAACAGTTGACTTAATTGGAGCTATCGAGAGCTCGAACATTTGACTTAAGCTAGGAGCTCGGAGTGAGCTTAGTGGAAGCCAGGCAAACTGCATGCATGAACATTATTGGTTTAAACGGTAGACGGAGAGTGGTTCAGGCGGTACAAAACTGTAAAGTGGAGTGACAATATGTCATCAAACGTGTAAATTGTGATAGATTGAGTTGGTGATGAAAGAATGATTTTATTTTGTAATACAACATGTATACAAATACAAATACAAACTAAATACAGCAACATACAATTATTTCAAATACAAGGTTACACTACAGGGAGATGGCATAGCCACTAGGGCTGTCTTCCCGTCATTCCCAATAAAAACAAAGATGTAAAATGAGAGATAATCCTGACAACGGCTTTGTTAATGAAGAGAAAAATGAATGGATTAATTTTTAAAATGGTTCTTTCCATATAAATAAAAATAATTTTTCATCGTTTTTAGAAAATGAAACAATTTAGTGGTAGTTAATAGATAAGGATGAGATTACAGAGCTAGGACCTACAGTCGGGGCAAACTGGTTTTTTACACCTGACGCGAAAAGAGTACGAATTCAAGAATTGCTCCGTTAGAGAATTTTTGAATGATGATCTGGAAGAGTTTTGAATCGATGGTTCTAATGAATTCCACATCCTAGGGAAAGTATGAATTGGAAAGTTTGCGGAGAACTGAGTTCTTGGTTTTAATGTATGTAATTTACCCGACTGTCTTGTGTCTATTCCTGAGGGGTTTTGGTAAATTCTAAAAGTGTCCACAAAGCTTTCGGGTAGCATGTTGTTGTACCGGTCGTGCATAAACAGAGAGATCTGGAGTTTATACAGGTCTGTAAATTTTAAAATGCCATGTTCTCTAAACAGGGGGCCTGTATGAGCATTGTATTTTTTGTTAGATATAATTCGGATGGCTTTCTTTTGTAATTTTGTAATCTTTCCAGTTGATGGCGAGTGACCCCAGATATGAATACCATACATCATGTGACTCTGGATCAGAGAGTAGTATAAAATTGTTAGGCACTTTTTCGGTAGAATCCGCTTAACTTTGTTTATGGCATAAATTGCTCTGAAAATTTTAGAACAGATTTCTGAAATTTGCTTTTTGAAATTCAAATTTTCATCTACGTGGATTCCTAAGAATTTTACAGATTTTTCCTCTTGATTATTTGCAACGACTGAGATCGTTGAATTTTTAAGCACAATTCTGTCGCTTTCAATGAAGTACATGTCACTCTGAGGGTGAAAAATAATAAATTTTGTTTTACTCTCATTTAGGGCAAGTTTATTAGCCGTACACCAATAGTATATGTTATTGAGTCCATTGTTAACTAATTCTATAATAGTATCTATATTATTACCAGATGCATAGGCAGTAGTATCGTCTGCATATGATAAAATTTTCAAACGTGTCGAATTTATAATATCGTTTATGTAAATTATAAAAAGAAGAGGACCAAGAATAGATCCTTGAGGGACACCAGTTGGTATGACCTGGAAGTCGGAACTGGCCTTTGGGAGGGACACCAAAATGGGATCTATGTGTCAAATAATCCTCGAACCAGGCGTTTGCATGGCCCCATATTCCATAGAGTTCTAGCTTTTTTAGTAAGATCGAGTGATTTATAGTATCAAATGCTTTGGAGAAATCGAGAAATAGAGCTAAAGTACAATCCTTTGTTGACTTATCGTTCATTTCAGCAACATTGTTTATGAGATGCAATACCGCATGTATTGTTGAGTGTGCCTTTCTAAAGCCAAATTGATATTGATGAATTATCTTATTATCTTCTAAGAAAGATATTAACCTAGAGTACATTAATTTTTCTAATACTTTAGAAAAGGTTGGTAGGATGCTAATAGGCCTATAATTGTTAAATAGTCGTTGATCGCCAGATTTAAAGACGGGAATTACTTTTGCAATTTTCATTTTCCTTGGGACAATACCGGTTGAGAAAGATAAATTAATTACGTGCGTTAAAGGGTCAGCTATCTCATATATTATCTCCTTTACCATTTTTGAGGACATATTGTCAAGGTCTCTACTTGTTTTGGATTTCACGTTTTTTGTACATTGTATTACTTCTTGCGGAGTAGTTGGCAAAATAAAAAAAAATGACTCAAGGTTATTTCCCTGAGCGTAATCAGTGAAACGACGAGAGGAGGTAGGTACTGACTTGCTTAATTTTGAACCAATGTTAACGAAGTAGGAGTTAAATTTGTCAGCTATCTCTTTAGGGTCTGATATTTCCACATTGCCAATGTGGTTGGGTTCGTAAATGTAGAATTACATTCGTTAATTGCTTTCTTCAAGATTTCCCAAGTTTTTTGTCATATTGTATTTATTTTCGTAAAGTATAGTCTTGTAATAACCAGATTTGCGAGCCCTTTTCAACCTGTTAAAAATGGTGCAATACGTTTTGTATCTCATTTTATTTTGTGTGGTCGGGGATTTTAATTTTTTGACGTATAGTTTTGTTTTTTCCAATGACGACTGCAAAAGGCCTGAAGTCATCCATGGTTCCCGTTTCACAAACTTATGGGGAACTCTTACAAGTTGTTCTGGAAAAGCTTGGTCAAAGGCTACATGAATTATCTCGACAAGGATATTGTAGGCTTCGTTGGGACAGAGTGCATTCATTACATTTGTGAAGTCACTGTTAGATAAAAGAGACTTAAACTGGTTTACATTCTCCTGTTTAAAAGATCTTTTAGAAGTTTTTAGAGGAAGGGTGTGCGTTTTTGATGATTCATCAACATAAAATGTTGCAAAATGGTCACTTACATCTGTAATAATTATTCCGGATGTGCAGGGATTAATTTTGTTACTGAAAATGTTATCAATTATGGTGGCTGAACGGTCTGTAATTCTAGTTGGTCTTGTAATAAATGGCATAAAACCTGCATTAAACATAGTGTCGATAAATAAATTGGTTTTGTTATGTCTACAAAAGCCAAGAAGATCGATATTAAAATCACCCATAAGATAAACACTTTTTTAGAGTCATCTAAGATGTTTACTAAATTCGTAAATTTTTCCAGGAATAAATCAAGGTCCGCTTTAGGGGCTGTATTTGGTCTATAAATAATTCCAACAATATTTTTGTCTTTCGTCGAGATTTCCACAAAAAGGGATTCAAATACATGTGGGATAAACACAGAAAGGTCTTCGCGGATTTTAAAAGGGATGGTATCTTTTATATAAAGTCCAACACCTCCTCTACCGTCGTCGTTAATAGGTCTTTGTCGAGTAATCAAGGGATGGTAGCCTTCCAGTGAGAAGGTAGTGTTTTCATTCACGTTGAATATTTCTGTTAAGCCTATAATGTCTAAAACATTTGATTCATGTTGGAGGCTGCATATCCGGTTCTTAAGGGGCTCCCAGTTGGCATTAAGGCATCGTTAAATTGAGAAATAAAGTCAAATGAGCTGCTGCTCTGTATCTCATCAAGTGTAAGTGTATTAGCCATTATCAAATGTCGGAATGAGGGCCACTCTACCAAGGAATAAACCAAAAGACTTTGCCAATGTAACTGAGTAGGTATTTTGCAGGAGGAATTGTGTGCCGTTGTCAGGATTGTGTGAGTCGACGAGCAATGTCGGAGGAAGAATGTTTGGACAGTTTATGACAAACATTTTTTTCTGTGTTCAGCCAGCAGAACTTTAGTTAGGCCTAAAAAGGGTGTTTTAATGTGTGCAGCGTCAAATCAAAGATGGGATTGTAATGTAAACATAATCATAATGTGTGCAGTGCAATGCAACTACACTTCCTGTGTTCAGCCAACCTACATGTCAGAGTAATGGAATCAATCAGGGTTATAAGCTGTCTTGATGTCACTCTAATAAAGTAAATAACAACACAGACCTACATGTCTGAGTAATGAAATCAATCAGGGCTACAAGCTGTTGGTTAGAGGAGTTGGCGGACAAATTGAGCGTACTTAAAGGTGGAAGCGACTATAAATAAACTATACCTTATGTGTACAATTGCATTGGAAGTGAGAGGACCACCAGGAGCTGACGAACAACAAGAGACAACCAGACGCATTGAACGCGGGGTACTCCGGAAAGAACTCGAACTTCACATCACATCATTTTAATAAAACCGATTATAACAAAAGTCAGTTGATGTGGATCTTTGGATTCCGCCGAATTGACGAGATGAGATGAACCAGATCAAACAAGACGTCGTAAGCGTCGTGTTTGATCTGGTTGACCTGGTCATGTGGTCTAGTGGGAATATGATGACAATTCAGGCTAACTCAATGTTTATTATATGACAGCTGATCTTTATGGGGCGCGGTGGCGTTGCGGTAACCGGTTCTCGTCAGATCACAGAAGGTAAGCAACGTCGAGCCCGGTTAATCATTGGATGGGTGACCGTCTAAGCAATCAATTCAGACTCCAGCGTTATGTCCTTGGGCAAGGCACTTAACCCCGATTGCCCACATGGGGGGGGGGGGGCACTAAGGCGTACTGCACGTCGATGGTACGCATGTCTTCAATCAATCTAGCCCTGCCTGTACTGCAGTGCGGGTTACGATGTTGGGGAGCTGGCAGCTGCTCGTCGTTGCTCGGTGGTTCTTTCCGGGTACTCACGGTCATGATTAACCATTGTGCATAAGTATGTGACCTTAAACACCAATAAATAAATATAGCAAATCTTTAAAAAACTGATTACAAGATCTGAAACGTGAAAAAAAAGAAATTGTGGGTGTTTGTCGGGAGTGTTCAGTGGCAAAACATTAGAGTTTTTATTTCGCATTTGTAAAACTGCCGATTCGAAAATCTCTGAACGACACTGACGTCGGAGACGTTACAAGAGGCTCGTTTGAGAGAGGCTTGATACGGATTTGGAAACGCTGAGAATCTCATTTTCTGGCGCACCAGAACTGATGGGCAATCAACCGCAGTTTGGGGGGGGGGGGGTTATTCGTCATCGTCATTGAATAATGGTATTGTCTCAATATACCCTCTGTTTTTAGCTCACCGAAGGGAGCTTAAATTATCACTTGCCGTCCGTCGTGGTCGTCCATCGTCCGGCGTCCGTCGTGAACTTTACATTATCGGCTTCTCCTCACAAACTACTGGATCAAATTGAACCAAATTTGGTGTGCATGTTCCCTATCATATACCAATTCAAACTTGTACAAATAAACTTGCCGCACTCACAGGGAGCACCACAAGGGGCATAAATCTGATAGCACGCATGAATTTCTTTCCAAAATTCAAAAAAAATCTTCTTCTTCAGATCCACCAGGCAGAATTCTTTTCTATTTGGTATACATCATCTCTATGGGGGTCAGATTCAAGTTTGTTCAAATTGAGCCCCTGGGTTCAAATTTAGGCTCCCTATGGGAGCCCAAATTTTAACTTGGTGCAAAATGATGATTATTCTTTCAAAATCTTCTTCTTCAGATCCACCAGTCAGAATCATTTCATATTTGGTATACAACATCTCCAGGGAGGACAGATTCACGTCTGTACAAATCGAGTTTCTGGGTTGACATTTGGGCTCCCTATGGGAGCCCGAATTTTAACTTAGTGCAATAAGAGGATTTTTCTTTCAAAATCTTCTTCTTCAGATCTACCAATAAGAATTTTTTGATATTTGGTATGCAGCATTCTTGGGGGTGAGGGGGGGGGGGGGGGGGGGGGGGGGGGGTGGGGGGGGGAGGGGAGATTCAAGTTTGTTCAAGCCAAGTACCTGGGTTCATATTTTAGGCTGAAAATTTGGGGTCCCGTTCCGGACTTGAAATTTTGGACCAAAATCCGGAAATTTTTTGTTTGTTTGTTTTTTTATGCGTTTCGGTCTATTTTAAGACATTTTTTTTTTTTTTTTACACTGAAAATTTGGGGGCCGGGAGGGACTTAGAAAATTTTGGACCAAAATCCGGAAATTAGTTTTTTTTGTTTTTTCTGCGTTTTGGTCAATTTCAAGACAAAATTTTTTTTTTTCTACACTGAAAATTTGGGGTCCGGGTGGGACGGAATTTTTTTTAGTTTTTTTTATCCGTTTCGGTCAATTTTAAGAAAATTTGGTGTCTGGGTGGGACTGAAATCCGGAAATTAGTTTTTTGTTTTTTTATGCGTTTTGGTCAATTATAAGAAGAAAAAAAAAATTTAGGCTGAAAATATTTTGTTTGGGACTTCGAAAATTTCCGAACAAAAATAAAAAAAAAATCTTTTTTTTATGCGGTTATCTCAATTTTGGTACGTAAAAGTGCAGGAACTGAAAATAGAAGAAAAATCCTATGTATTGTGTGGGCACAATCGCTTCATCTAGTTGGTATGTGCTTTTCATAGGGGGGGGGGGGGGGGGGCGTATGCAGCTTATTCAAGTCAAGTCCCTGATTTGATATTTAGACTACCATGTCAGGTGAACGCCCTCAGGCCCCCTGGGGCCTCTTGTTTATACACCTATCAATGATACGCCGTGTTTTTCACCCACCGAATCGTGATCGCCGGGTCACACTTATAGCTTTTCCGATTCCGTATCAGATGGTTGATCTCAGAACGAGGACGGCACTGGAGAACGTCAGTCGCGTCCGCGCAGGTTACCAAAACGTTTCTAGGTACGCTTCATTTGTGTAAATAAACACTATCGAATAACGTGAATTTCTAATATTGTTCTTAACCAATTTTATATGTACTAACCCCAATTAATTAAGTTAAAAAATCTTTATTTTCTTACTTTATTGCTAATTTAATGCGTGAATCTGACTCCAATGTAGAAGAATGAAATGCTGAATACTGTCAACTTTGTAAACTTTGAAACGCAATTTTGGGAAGTTCCCCATAATTTTACACAAGTGCTGTTTGAAAATAGATGTAGTTCTTGCTACAATTCCACGTTATTTACCCTTATATTAATTTCTCGTGTTAAATGTGAATTTCCATAGCGGCATATAATAAACAGATCATTATATCAAGTAAAGTGATATGGTTTTTAGTATTCCGTCGAGTTGACGAGATCAGATTGCCGGATCACACGAGCCTTCGACGGCTCGTGTGATCCGGCGATCTGACCTCGCCAACGCGACAAAACACGACAAAGCAGATCACATTAGTGTCATAATAGTCTCTATAGACCGGCTATTAATTTGATACAACAGGGTATTTATGTACGCTATATGGTGTACCATGGTACGCATTTAAAAAGAGTTCACTGAGATGTTCACACTGTCCATTTCATCCCACATGAGGTTACAGAGATTGGAAGGCATGGCTTCTAAAACTTGGTCTGCAAAAAATAAATAGGATTTTTTATGACTTACAGAAAACGTGTAAGCAAAATACTCGCTCTTCTGTGGGAAGTTTTACATGGGTGTAAGCAAGTGCGCCTCGGCCTGAATCGGCTGCTGTGTAATTTGCAGAATGCTCTCCTCTCGATTGCAAGTGCTGTATCATATTAAGAAATTGTTGCGGCTTGAGAACTAAGAACAAATTGAAGTTTATTTTAAGCTTGAAACCTCTAGCTAAAGTTTGGGGAGGGGTGTATTATTTATTTATTTGTATTTAAGGCCACTTTAGGCATCTTTGGCTATACCATGACCGCCGCTTAGGCATGAAGTCATGTTTTGTCAGTCGTTTAAAGGACTTCCAGCCCAGGCGCCTATTTTACCAGACAATCCGAACCTATTTACCACAATTAACAAGCACGGCTCCCTCGAGGGAAGATGATTTTTTTTAGTTTTAGATTCGGGATATTATATCAAATTTAGGCACAGGCTCTCCTTCTGTACCTGCCTTCGTCGTTTCGGAGTTACGGCGAGATTGAGACTCAAGTGGACATTCCGGAAAGCACCCATAACCACCTCCAGTCTTTCATTTTTGTGTTTCCTTTTCTCTCTTATTTTTATTTGATTTTCTTCAATAAAAATTGTCACTTACTACTAATTCTCGCATTTTTTGCTGTGTTTCCTTTTATCAATTGATAAAAAAACGTGAGGCAAAAAACACTGGAAAAAAATCAAGTTTACTCCTTTATTTCTCTTTTGCTTTTATTCTGATTGCCTCAATCTCTCGAGTATAAAAATCATTGTTATTACTGAGATTACTCTGAATGACTTCGTTTTATACATTTATTGTACATGATGGCAACGGTATCAACAACATCCATTGGTTATGCCTGTTGGTTACTGTCCTACTTTATTTAAACCCTTTACCCAACGCAGAGACGATATCAAAATTTATTATTTTAAATATCATTTTTTCTAATTTTTTCAAAAAATTTCAACAAAAACCATATCATGTGACCCCTCATTGGAACGAGCTCGACGAGCTCGTTCCAACGAGGGGTAACATGATATGGTTTTGTTGAAATGTTTTGAAAAATAATATTCTTTCAACTGCTGAATTTGTATATTACGCTGGCGGGATGCGGGGCGATTTCGTTGGGTAAAGGGGTTAAATACCAAAAACTTAATTTAAGCATACTAAAGTCCCTATACGACACATCGGTAATCTTGTCCCTCAATCTTTAATGAGGTGTTTCCTGAAGGAAAATAGAATTCAATTTTGTTACTTGGACCTCCAGATAATTAGCTGAGGAAATCCCATTTTAATTACTGCTGGTAATACCAGGTCGCATTAATCCCCTTGTCACGGAAGAGAGTAACTTTATAATTATTTCATAACTGGCATTTGGTATGACTTTACAAATACTTTCCACTCGTGAGATCAAGAGATTTTAGGGTATTATGGTCGACAATCCTAAAAAAGAAAGGCTAAAAAATGACTGTACAAGCAAGCTTTTTTAACCCTTTACCTAACATGAAATTCCGACGATACTCGCAAATACAATTCTTGAATAACTAGTATTTTTTCATTTTTTTTGCATCAAAAACGTAGCTTATGACCCCTTGTTGGAACGAGGTCAACGAGATTGTTCTAATGTGGGGGGGGGGGGGGGGGCGGACATAAACGGTTTTTGAGACACAAAATTGAAAAAATAATGAAAATTGAATGAGGATTTTTATGAATAACGCTGGCCGGTTTTGGCCTTTATGTTGGGTAAAGGTTTAAACCCTTTACCCAACGCACATGATTTCAAAATTTATTATACCCCGCCAAAACGAAACATTATGGGCCTTTTTACTTTTTTGATTTTGTAATGTTTCAATTTTTATGGTTTCTGGTCCATAAAACACTTCTCGGCTGGGGATACAGTGGCGTTGCACCTTGTTATTTTAATTATTTTTTAAAACTGTTTCAGAAAAATTCAACAAAAATCATATCATGTGACCACGCATTGGAACGATCTAGTCTGGCTCTTTCCTATGAGGGTGAACATGATATGATTTTGTTGTAATCTTCTGAAAATAATTTTTATTTCAACTCCTCAATCTGTTAATTACGCGAACGGATGCTACTGGTTGGTGACGTAAAAGGTTAACCCTTTACCCAACGAATCGCCCGCATCCGCCCTTTTAATATGAAAAATTC